>CM046833.1:20204004-20636504 GCA_025618425.1 Heliocidaris tuberculata
CTTTTTTAGGATAGTAAACGGGTTCCATTTTCTCTCATATTTCACATATCCTTAATTATATATGTAGCTAGAGGACTGCACACAATTCACTGGCATTTGAGCTGATTTTTGAATTTTTTACAAAGTTAATCAAGCCCTTTAATAGCAAGTTGCTTTGAAAGAAAGAGGAAAAATCAAAGAAGCAGATTGTGAAAGTTTGAACGAAATCGGACAAGCAATAAGAAATTTATGAATTTTTCAAAGTTGTAATCACTATACATACGGGAAATTCAAATTAGCCAAATAGGTAATGTCACTGTGATGTAGCTGTGGACTACTCCCCCATTCGCTCCAACACACAAAATGACTAAAATGTCACTTTTTTTCAAAATGTATTACTGAGTAGGATCTTTTTCTTTCATGAGGACCAATAACAATATGCTATCTCCAATAAATTTTGAGTACTGCCCTAAGGGTCAAAGCGCTTCGAAGAAAACCGCAAATTAACGATATTTTTGTGTACGACAAATGGGAAAGTTGTCTACAAAAATGTCACAATTGACTCACCAAATTACCAATTTGAGATTCGCATAGATGTAGTGATCTCATTTTTCAAACATCCGTAACTTTCTTAGTCCTTGTCTGATTTCTTTCAAACTTTCACCATCATGCTTTCCTTAATTTTCTGCTTTCACACAAATCATCTTATTAGCAAAGTTGGATTGCCCTTTAAACATGACTGCTCCTAAAGTGAATGAATCGACACACTCCATGTTTGCAAGCAGAATCGGGTGGACCCCCCTTTTTTTGTTGTTGTTGTTGTTTGTTTGTTTATTGTAATTTAATGACAATGATTAAAAAAAGGGTTCTTGCAACTATAGTGCACATGTCTGTCAGACCTGACACTCCGGCCGCTCCACTATTATAACCACGGCTTAGGCATGGCTGCTCTTACGGCGCTCTGGCATTTCAAGGCATTAATTCCTACCAGGTACCCATTTACCTCACCTGGGTCGAGTGTGTCAAATGTAGATTAATGTATTGCTTAAAGAGACGGTGCTGCTTCGAACCCCGTACCTTGTTCACAGCTGCTTCGAACCCCATACCTTGTCGTTCACAGTCCGGAGACTTATCCACTAGACCACAACACCTCTACATTTTTTTTATCAGTGTGTTACACAAGTTTGATACAACAATATGGACATGTTCAAAACCCAGTCTTTGACACTGTTTTGGTGTGGAAAATATATCTGTCCTCATAGCGTAATTTTCTCCGCACTGCGACATACTTTTTGAAAACATTGTGAACATAAAAGGAAAATTTAGACCTTGGTCTAACTTCCTTTGTTTGAACTCAACTTAAGACCCAGGGTCGGGCTGAAATAAATACGGGCCCATGTCTTCACATAGTTAACACTACGCAACTGTATCAAATCACTCTTGGCCCTTTTGTGACACTGTAATTCGTTCTTCCCGCCAGAAATTAATGGACATGATGATGTAATGTAAAAGAGTTTTAAAATGTACCGAATAAATTGGCCACTTTGGTCAGAATTCGAACTTTTCTAAGTTTGGGGGACAAACTTTATGAAACCAAGCATGTTGAATCAATTAATCTGCATCTATGAAACCTAAGGTCATGCATTTCTCCGGTTTTGAGTTGGCCATATGTCTATTATAGTTATTCAATGCTTGTGATATTGTTTACTTTCCAGTAGGCAGTGTTTTTCACGTTCAAATTCAGATTCAAAACATTTAAGCTTTCTCCTACAAATCTAATTTATAATAATATTTACATTTCATTATAACAGGAGGATGTGAAATTCACAGGAATCGCGAAGTTTTCCTTTGGGACGCCATCACAAACCATTTAAAAATATACATAATAATGCGAGATACATAAACATGCTATACCTGGAAATTTTAAAGGAGGAAAAGGAACTGAAAAAAAAAAAATTATCACCAGTAGGATGCACTATGGACTCTATTTTATAAGAAAGAAAATATGAATGTTTAGACCAAAGGGCGTGCTTTAACATAATCAGTCAAGTCATTGACGAGTTGGGACCAGTGAAAATGATGGTCCGTATGTGCATTAACCAATGTTAATGTTTCGGAAGTACATCTATTACAGTTACACTTCATGGTGTTTTGTTTTGTTTTATTTTGGGGTTGTTGTTTTTTGCTTCCAAACTTTTCATGGGTTCATTAGAATGATGGGATGTGATAATCCATCTCACTCTCTGCCGAGTCTTTTCTGAGCTCCTGATGACGCTCGATAACAGGGATACTGAATCAAATAAAACTAAATGTATATGAGTGTTTACGAAGTATCGCGAGTTACCCCGATTAGTGCCAGCTGTAGTTCGGATCCAACCGTTACCATGACGACTCGACAAAGTGAGAAAGAGGCTAAATTCGTTGAATTTCTTCACTGAAAATTGTTTCTATAAAAAAACAGAAATGCTCGCAACAACATTTCCTTTAATAAAAACAAAGGGTTTCATAGGAAATTGGAATGTCTTTTGTGGCTAACCATCAGAACAAAAGCCTTAGAATCCAAGCATCCAAAAATAATGTTCTTAAAAATCTTTCATTTCCCTCCTTACAGTCCCAATACAGGGTCTTGTCGTCGTCTCGGATTTCCGGACGACTTCGTACACCAACAACTCAGTCGTACAGATCCAAGTTGATCAGTCGTATCAATTTCGCTGCTCCCTTACCCTACCAAGTAAACCCAGCGTTGCGATTGTTTGGGAGGGAGAGCGAATCGATATCACCATGGACGAGCAAGTCGACGAGCTGAGCAGCGACGATAGCGGGCTGGTGTCGTCTTATCGGGTCGTCTACGTGACACCAGGGATGCAAGACTCGGGGAAGGTTTTACGTTGCTTAGCAACGCATCCAGCTACTGGTCAGACGGGTCGTATCCAGTGTCGTTTTAGACGTTCAAGGTATACCATTTTTGCTCTTCTGAAAAAGGAAAGAGTATTAAAGGAATGAGATAGGGCCTACAGATGATTTAAACGAGTATTTGAATGCCATTCTTATGGAAGTATTACCTATTTAATGTAATAGAAAGCTCACATAATTTCAATTATTACTGAGATTCGTTCTTCGTCTCACAATACATGGTGTATATTATTCAAATTATCTACTTAATTCACATAAAAGTGTTGTGTTTTGTTTGGTCATTGTGATGTCATAGTATGTCCCTCATCTGTTGTGGTACACGAATGCCCGACGGCGGTCAATGCTGGAGACTCGGCAACTCTCGGCTGCCGTTCGGCTGCAACTTCGCCTCCACCCGTGCTCTACTGGCTGTACGATGGTTCTCGGGTGGAAAATACCTCATCCGAATTCAGAGCGGCGATTGACGAAGACGGTGCCAACGTTCTGACCTTCACGAAGCAGTTCGAGAAGATAGACTTCAACAAGGATTTCGTGTGCTGTATTGAGAGAACGTCAATGTGCAGCCAACTTTGTTCGGAACCGTGCCGTCCAGATATTTTATGTAAGGAAAAAAACAACAAACAAAAGTCGTGTATGCGTAAGGTTTAAGGTAATGTGTGTGGGATATGTCCTGAGGGAATGCATTTTTGTCTACAGTTTCTCTCTCCTCGACCCAGGCGCGCCGTAACACAAAGATTTGCAATCAATTGCAAATTTCAAACAACCATTCTGATTGGTCCAGGGTCAGCTATTTGAACGAGATGTGCATGAAACAACGATATTGGTTGGCTTTTGCAACTTAGCGATTGATTGGAAATCCTTGTATTAACGGACCCTAGTGTTATAAAGCAGTACCTTGAAGACAAACGTTGATTCTATGCTTGAACGCCTAACTAACATGGCGGCCCAACTTCAGTGCGTACAGACATAGATTCCCATGTGATAATATCCAAAATAATAATAATTGCAAGCTTCTATGTATAAACAAGGTCATAGAAAGTACGAACACAATCATTACCAAAGAGTAATGCATGTGGTTCATTGTCAGGAAGCACGTGGTAGAAAATAATATTGGCATGCTCACCTTCCATCGCTGCCCACATATTCATGTTGCCATTATTTTCTTTTTTACAAAAATGAAACAATACAGAAATTAATTTATTTCTTGATTGCTTTGTTTATATTATGTTCCGGTCAAGACAGGGTTCGTAGAAAGATAAAAAAGAACACTATCTTCTATTTATGTGAAACGTATAATATCTCAATTTTTCTTAAACAAGAAGTAGTAGTAGTGTATAAAACCTAATTGCTAGAGGGCTTTTCCCTTTCTTCAGATCCTCCTTCTGACGTTGCGGTCCACTCCAGTATACCCCTGGATAGCGTCGCAGAAGGACCGGGGAACTCGAAATCAACTGCACCGCTAGCGGTAACCCTATTGGACCATCCCATATAAGCTGGACGCGAATCGACGAGGCCGGTAACGTTATTGGACCGCGTCGAAACTCGCCGCTGCATTTCGACGCGGTTAGCCGAGCGGATGCCGGGATGTACCGCTGCACGGTGGACAACGGCGTAGGATCAAGTCGATCGACACATACAAAGATAATTGTGTATCGTAAGTATTGTATAAATACATCTATGTGATTTGATTTCTTTTAAATGTCACTTGAGCCCTTTCGTAACAAGAATTATCTAAGGGCTAAATTGATCACATTTTGTTCTTCAAATTGGCAACAGTCATAGTTTTCTTTTAGTGCTACATGTTTCTTATAAGTTGTAATGACTTTGAAAACAATTTACATTGTTGGCAACTTTGTCGAAAAGTTGAAAAATGGTCAGTTTCGATTTTAAAAAAATAACAAACAATAATTTTGAACCTCTCGATGCGTTACCAATTTAAGGATTTTAAACTCTATTCTCCTTTTTAAAATTCCAGGCATCAAACATAATATTGTAATATAACAAAATGACACAGTGTGTGGAGATATTTTTGCTCTTTCTACTCATGTATTTTGTATATTTTTTACAGCTCTGAATCAAAAGTTATAGAGCCAAACCACAAAATGTGATCAATTGTCTCGAAATGTTTAAAAGCTGCAGAATATTATAACAGGCAACATTCGGATAATACATGTAGTTTAACAATGAAAGTATAGCTGAAGAAACGTTTAACTCGAACGGCAAAGAATCAGGACGACTATGTTGGAACAGAGAACGGAACACTGGCACATTTTATGTTTTTAGCACCATAGCTATAACAAAATCTGCTCCATTACAGTTAGAAGTTATTTTTCAACTTCATTTTTCAGCCATTATATTGACACTGATGACAGAAACCAGTGTCATCAGCCTTTCCCCAGGTTTTTAAACATGAGGATGATGATGATGATGATGATGATGATGATGGTTTCTTATATAGCGCCGGTATCTGCCCGTGCTGGGCGCTTATTGCCCTTGCTCTAGCATGTCTCACAAATTCATTTTTAATTTTCTAATGTCCTTTGTAAGCATTATCATTGGAGAAGTCTTGTAACAATTGTATGTCTTCGATCAACTATTTTCTTCCATGTTACGTTTTTGTCGTGAAGATGCACCGAACGTCACGAATGAGCATGGATACCGTGCCCATGGCAACGAAGGTGACGCGGCATGGCTGACGTGCAACGCTGAAGCGAACCCCAAGCCGACTATCACGTGGTTTACTCCGATAACCGCACGATCACCGAACCGTCTTCTGTCCTTACATCGGAGATCAAGCAGACCGACTATTCGATTCACGTGACCAGTAAGCTCCATATCGTCAATATCGATCCCGCTATTAACTATGGAAGCTATCGATGCCAAGCGGGGAACAATTATGGAAGTGCGGAGCTTTTTGTGACACTGAGCGGGAAGTGTAAGTATAAAATCTAACGTGATTGCCTTGTTCATGACCCGGGCCCAATCGTCCATGGAAGGATAAAATACGAAATCACGGGAACAGTTGGCATCTGTTTCATAATTATTATGATTTTTTTTTTCGCTAGTAACATGGGAACAACAAACCAAGAATCCCCGATAGAAATGAAAATTCGCCCCTTCCCGGCTGTGAGACCTCTAAATTATCTTGTTAATTTCTGGTTGAGATGTGACTGATTCCATAATTTCCGTCCCCTCATCATGTTCCGTTAAACGACATCAACCTCTTGTCATCAATGTTTTGTTTACTCGCTTCCTCCTGCAGCCAAGCCGTCTCCTCCAACTGGTGTACAATTCAACCAAGAGGCTAGCACCGATACTTCACTGACCGTCACATGGCAGCCAGGATACGATGGGGGCGCTGTTCAAACATTCACCGTGACGTCATGCTTGGTGGGAACCAATCAGAAATGTACAGTCCACCGGGGCCTAACCGAAACGCGGTTCCAGGTCGTTGGGCTGCAGTCGTACTCGCGGTATGACGTCAGTGTAACCGGCGTCAACGTTTTCGGAGAGAGTGAACCGTCGCGCCCTGCGCGGAATTCCACTGCTCGTAAGTCGCCCTATGATTGACAGTAACAGTGTTTTCTTAAATGCTGTAAATGATTCTTGAGTTCATTAAATGAATGAAAATCTAGCCATGTATTTTAAAGGCAAAACGCGTGTAGATGTTTACTAGAACATATATTTTAAATCTGAAGATTCAGGAATAATGCCGAAACAGATGTGTTCTGTAATAATGATTGTAATAAGTCTATAGATATTTTGTAAATTGATACATTTTATTGTCGAGAAAGATCTTCAAAATATTTGAAGATCAAGTATATGTTTCCTGAAATTCATAATTTATATTGGAGAGCGACCATTTATATGCCTTGAAAACTCACTTTGTGCTTTTAAAAAGAGAGATGAGAACGATTAATCAGCACCATATTTTCACACAACTGGCTGGAAAATTATTTAAAAAAACAGATTGGGAGACGAGGGACAGGGATTAAGACTAAAAGTGGGAAAAAATTGTGTAGATCTTTGTAAAAATATGTCTCTTTCTCTGTTTTGTTCTTTCAGCTTTGTCGCCGGATCAGTTAGGTAAGTTCATACCTTTTTTTCTAAATCCGCATGCCCCATGTAAAAATGAGTGGAATTAGCTGTTTATAGCATAATTACACAATCATACTAGAGTGATTCTGTGTGTTCCCCCGTAAACTTTGACCCAGTTATCTTAATAATGCAAGAAATGCTCAATATGTGCTCCAAAAGGGGTTCCGCCGACGTTTGTTATAATACACCGAACCCCGCATTATTCACACCGATAAGATTAGGAAAGAATGAGTTTCAAAATGCGTAATACGTTAAATTTATATTTCTTTTTAATTTAGGTAAGGAAATGTAAATACTGCGCTCTCGTGACAGCCAATTCATTTTTTTTTTCTTCAAATAGAACAGCTATTCAATAATGTTGAGCCCGAAACTCATCAGTTTGACTAGAATTCAAGTCACCTTTGATATATTTGGATTCGAACTAATAGCAATATCCGAATAACTTTGATATTTTCCTGTTCATTTTGAATAGATTCTCGTAAGTGTCCCTCTTAAGAGTTTTTCTATTCATATCTGAGTAGATTATACGTGCATATGAGCCTGATCGGTTAGTCACGGACGGACATTTGACAAGTTTTGAAAGTTTGAAGGCCTTTAGATAAAAAAAACAAGTATTTAATTGAAGAGAGCTATTTTATGTATCATTGTGAATGGCATCACTAAAGGAGTGGAAATTTGATAAAATTTGGTTGAATTGGTCGCGTACTAAAATTATAATCCATAAAATATTCATTGTCAGGGACGGACGAAATGCCTACTCTTATTAAACCGATCAGGCCTCATATTAGAAAATATATTTTTTTGACAGAGTGGGCATCTTTAGTTTGATGCAGTCTTGCCTTATATCTTTATCTCAGGTGTAATCGCCACGTATGACATCGCAACTGGCTTCATTTACGTCAAACCGAAATCGAACGACACTCGACCACTTCCCGATGACCTCTGTTTCGATCTCGAGGTCAAGGTGATCGTTAGTCGTCGAGAGAAGATGTGCCTGAAGCTCAACGGAAGGTTCCACATCGAGACCGAAGTCTCCCAGTCTCAGCTGTGGGTCATGAGCTGTGGGCGGGGCGTGTGCAGCGAAGCAGATCGTGTGATGTTCCCACCTTTGTGTAAGTTTTACCATGTGTGCCATAACTCAGGATTGGATTGAATTATGAACCCTTTTTTCAGCCTTCATTTTTGAACAAAAGCAAAACAATAAATTCTAATAAATGTTAAGGCATTTCTGTAAAATAAAGTCTACATACAGAGATACACAGTCACGCCAAAGGTCCACTATTGTCTTGTAGCGTGTACATATAGCCCAATCCCCCCCCCCAAAAAAAAGCCCAACAAACTATTACATATGAAATAGTTTTTTACTATATACCTACGAGAGCCAGGATAGGAAAACTATCCTTTATCATGTGACCTCATCTTGACCAATTTGAGCAGCACGATTGTTGGTAGGTGGAATAAAAAAATCTAGTTTGTTTCAAACAACAATTGACGGACTTCTATGGTAGATTTGATTACAGTCAATCAAATGTAGTGATTTCAAACTTGTTGTAAATGACACCTGTCTATGGAACATAATATAGTTTTGCTTTTAAGCTATTTATTGTCTCATTGAAAAAAGGTGAATTTCATTCTTCTTGATTATAATGTCCAATGACTTTCTACACAGCTAACGAATCCAATTCTCCTGAAACCAATGACCTGGACATCACCAGCCTGGTCGCTATCGTAGCGGGCGCGGTCGTCTGCCTGGTCATCATCCTCATTGTATTTGCTGCGTGGAAGTGGAATAAGAAGAGAGGTATGGTCTTTTCATTGCTTACTGTCCCCCCCCCCCCCCTCCTGAAATAAATGGAACATTTTTAATGATTATGATGATGATGATGATTATTATTACTATTACTATCATTATTAATAATGTTATTACTATTATTAACATTACCATCATCATTATTATACTGTTGTTGTGGTGGTTATTATTACTGTTATTACTATTTTGATTTTTATCATTCATATCATCATCATCATTGTCATCATCATCATCACCATATCAATGATAATGATAATCATTATTAATGAACTATGCGATAAAAAATGATTTATAGAAAATGTTTTCCTTCTGTTATTTGCGTTGCTAAAATGCAATTTATATTTCTTCATGCATGCATATGCCCGTTTTAATCGATATTTTATTTTATCTTGGAATACACAGTTCCCATTTCAAATAAAGAACAAAATCATATTTAAAGTGGACCGACATTTCAAATATTGCTTGGATTTTAATTTCGTTGCCATACACTTTATCATCAGTTATTATAGAGCCTCCATATTTTTTTCTGAACAACTAATTAGCTGCAGTTGACCGTTAACATTATAATATGCTATAAGTCAAACAATAATTTTTTTCCCAAGATATTTCCTTTGTAGAGAAATTCACACGAATTATTGATATGATAACCCTCTTATTGATATCAATGTTTAACTAAATTACAGCTTATTGATACTATGTGAATGAATTGAATGAATGAATGAATGAATACCATGTTTATATCCATATTAACTTCATGCTTATATGCTTTTTAAAAATACCATTAACATGCGGATACTACTACCCTTGTATCACAGGCTCGATGCTGCATAAGCAAATGAGCTCTCGGAAGCTTCCCACATTACCAAGAGGAAATAGTTGTGGCCCGCCCTCACCGTCTTGCCAAGAGGCAATGGAGTCTCAGGTATATTTGAATATTTCTAATATTCACATACTTGAATGCTAATTTCATGCAAGCTGACATAGGAGAACAAAATCCTTAATGGTGTTATCGCTGTATAACCATTACATGCTTTTGAAAACGAAAAATAAATAACTTTCATGCAGTTTTTAACCTTGTTTTATTTTGACAAAGTATATTATTTCGGCATTTCAATTTTTCTTAACCTTTTCTGAAACTAAGCAATTGCTTTTATTTTGATAAAGTTTCACCATACTGACAGGCAGATGTAGCTACTAAACTGAGAGCAAGGCAAAGGAAACACATGAATACTGCAGTATTTCAATTATGACGTCTCTGTGACGTAATAACCTAAAAAGTTTGTTGAATGTTCAAGATTGAAAAGTTCACTTGATTGATAGTACAAAGGTTTCATTCTTTTTATCGTCAGGTCTACGACGGACTGGAACTAGGATCCATGAACCCCTACATGCACCCTTATGCCCAATCAACCATTCCGTCCAACAAGCAGTGTAAACCACCCACCACCAGCCCTCCAGACTTGGATCTTCAATGCGGCGACGATAAAGACGATATCACCATACCGCCTCCAAGTGGCGATAAAGTAAAACAAAACCACATCGAAGGCACCTACACTACAACGCTAAGTTACCTACCAATGAGCTCCCCTACCGTTTTGCAGAAAACCGAACGTAAACCCAGTAGCCCCACCGACAAGGTGCCGAGCGAGCCTGCTTTCCTTTCCATTGGCAATAACATTATGAACGGTGCGCCGGAAAATAACGATGTAGAAACGGCGCTGCTCGTGGATATCGGAGACGAACGAAGGTCGCCGAGTGATAGTGATGATGGTTACTACTCGGTTCCGAAGAGTAGCCGCATAGCGTTGGTTGACGAGACAACGCCGGCACTAGCTGTTTACTGAAGTGGTATAGTGTAGCTTTAAATGGAGTGATTTGCAGATGTTTCTCTGGTTGAGTGCATGTCTGAAGCGACAGATCCGGTTGTGCTAGTTGACGTTACAAACTATTCTGAAGAGGGCATTGGTTTTATGAATGCACAAAACAGAAAGGCATATGCAAGGTAGGCTTGTACGTAACGCTGGCTGAAACAGTGAAATGGAAAGAAAAAAATTGCCACTTATACCCCTTTCAATAAATCGCTGGTCCGGACCAGGTCCGCTCTAAGTCGTAAAATTGTGAACTACTGAACGGCGCGGGCCAAAATAGTCCGGTCTATTTTAGAGCTGCTTATAGGAGCACCAGGATCGCACCAGGTGCGGACCCAAGAATTACTGAAAGGTAGCAGCACCAAAGTCCGCCCTAAAATTCCTCGCACGGTCTAAGGTCACATTGAGCGCCCGCTACCGAAGCTTCGCCCTGCATGCAATTCTGCACTGCTCCGCACGTGTGTTGCTATGCGCCAAGGAACTTCTCAAATCGAAGAAAAATATCATTGTTTTATCATTATTTGAATTTTTTTTTTTTTTAAACTTTAAAAATAATTTTTTCCTTGTCAGAAATTAAAAAAAAAAATTAGTTACTATTTTAGAATAATAAATAGGTAAATATAATAAATTACATTACACATTTTGAGCGAGGGCTGTCAAATGTCGCGCACAAAGTTGTGAGCTCTTCCACTTGACCGACAGATGACGTCATGTATATGTGGGCGTGTGCAGTTACCATCATGACAGTTGCTCCCTTTTGGGCTGATTATTGAAAGGGTCCTCTTGAGGGAAGCGCGGTCTGCTGTGGATTACTGAACGCAAATTTTACTGCTTGGTGCGGACTATTTTAGTGCGGACCAAAAGTGGAAGAATTATTGAAAGGGGTATTAAAGACCTTAAAGAATCGAGTCTGAACGATAGCAAAATCAATTAAGAGCTGTAATGCCTATAATGATAAAGCTGTATTTTAAGATTTTCCCCCAGAAAATGTTTTAACTCCATTGTGTTGTTCTCATACAATTATGATGAACATTATATGTTTCCACAATTTGGCAAAAGAAAGCTGGCAGGTGTAATTTTGACTATTCAAAGCATTTTCGTCGAGAACTTCATGGAAAACGTCTACTATCAATGATATAACCAGACTTGAAAAATTGGGGAAAAAATTCTAAAGGGGAAAAAAGTAGGTAAGAAAAGTATGTACCGTAAGTACAAAATTTATCGTGTTTGTCCTGCTTTTTCATTTTATCTCTTATATCCATTTTGCAAACAATTTTCCTCACATCATGCCATAGTACTTGCACAACATTCCACTTTTTTATGCGTATACAAATTTGTTCCGAGATTTTTCTATATATTGATTTCCTAAATGTATAGAAAACACATTACTTCATATAAAGCTTGCGTTATGCATTAAAAAACAGTACTGTATGCCAATCATTCGACTATGCATTAATGTTAATATGAATAATATTGAATATTTAGGAGCGCTAAAAACATTGCTAGTTTTGCATGACATCCTGTCAGTCTTTTGTACGCGTTACATTCCATTTTGTGTCCTATAAGCTATTGTGTTATTCTGTTGATGCATGCCCTTTCATGTGACAGCACTTATGTGTTATTTTAAATATTTAAATATTATTCACACAACGTTTATTTTGGCTTTTATACATGTACGTCAGGATATTACTGTGAAACAGTCTTGCCCAAATGGTCATTGTTTTCTTGACAATGATTCTAGGACATCCAAACTACCACAGGGGCACCCCGAAACATTTTTGATATTTCCAATAAGTAAAAGAAAAAAAAATTATAAAAAATAGTAATATAAAAGAAGTTTTTGATGGTTTCTAATTTGCCGACAGATTTTTCATTATTTTTAATTTTAATCAGGGTGTATTAAGGTTAGTCGAATTCTCTCTCTGACATAATACATTATTCTGGGGAATGATGTCAATCAGCAGTACTATTTCTTTCTTTGAAAATATTGAATTTATCAGTCATAATATAGTAATTACTTTCCATTAGAAAAAAAAACCTCTGTAGCATAAAAGCTCTTGTAGTCGCTTAAAACTTTATCGCGAGCAAAGTGATTTGGAAAACTGAAAGCTTTTTATTATTTAATAGTTTGTGCATAATTTCGTTTATTGGGTTGTACGTAACTCTACGGTGTAAAGAATCAATTTTGTAAATATTTTTGTATAGTGGTTTTATTATTACATTATTTTATAACATCTCATATTGGATACTCTTTCCCTACATTGTAAATATATAACACTTGTTGTGTTTAAGCTCAAGAGTCAGAATGCGGATAGAAGGCCAGTGTTCAGAGTCATATTGTGTAATAAGATATATTTAAAACATGATATGATTACGTGTAACACGATAAAAACTATTTTCGAAAAATTAACTCAAGGCAATTTCAATAGCCCTGTCTATCACCTTCAGAAATGTGCGAACATTACAATGGCATATTACGTAATCCGAACCTGATTTCTATGGGCAGTACAATAGGCCTTTGAAATTACCCTTGAGTTTATATTTCGAAAGTAGTTTTTATCGTGTTGTGTATAGAGATTTGGTATATTCCGTACACAAGAGAACAAATGAAATCTTATAGCTATACATTTCTTCGAGCAGAATCTGCGAATACTGATTAAAATTAAATTGGCCTTTGTAGATTATGTACATTGTGTAAATCATACGGATTAAGTCCGATGTTTTGTAGTCGTTTCGAACGACTTTTTGTACATAAACAGTAATTTGTAAATAAACAGCAAATGTTATACATGACAATGAAATAAATATAGCATTGTAAGCCAATGCAGGTCAAATAAGATAATACTGTCGTTTATTCAGTTTTGTTAACATGTCTTTCTCTAAATTCTCCGGATTGTCCAATTCAAGAATCTTTTCCTCTTTACCTCTCTTTTTTCTTTGTGCGTTTTCCTCTCTTTCATTCACCTATTACCTCCCCAACACATACTGCTGCTTTTTTTTACTTTTCATTCCGTCTTATTTCCATTCTCTCTCTCTCTCTCTCTCTCTCTCTCTCCCTCTCTTTCACCCAGAATGCATGTCTGACCAATTCCATTTCTCTCTTTCTAAATAAAGTTCCTTCCTGTTTTATCTGCAAATATAATAGACTATCTGCACAAACTAAACCAATAATGAGGCTATCAGAAGAGGGACTACACGCACAGACACAAACGCAGAGAGAAATCAAGAGATCGAGCGAGAGGGCGGGGGCAGTCTCTCTATATATATCTCCCTTTTTCCATTTCGGTATCATCCCTCCTCCCAATCTTTCCCCCTTTCCTGTATCCCCTCCCCTTCTACCTGAATCTCTGTCTGTCTCTTTCTCTTTCTCTCTGTCTTTCCATCACCCCTTCTCTCTCTCTCTCTCTTTCTCACGTATTCAACTAAATACTAGGTGTTAAAAAAACTGTGGACACTTTTGATCGTTAATAACTCAAAAATTATACGTCGTGTCAGACTGAGGTTTTTACATTGTAAAGTTGAATGATGTAAAATTTATCGGGAGCAAGTTTTATGACATGATTATCTCTCAATACTTTTCTTTAAATATTGCTCTGAATATCAAACTAAACTTGTCACTTTTTGAAAAATTAAGGCCACAAAATCTGTGTGTATTAGCACTTAATTCAAAACACAACAATTGCTATTGTGTGTTGCATCTGAAATTCCAGAACACATGCTCATTTAAACAAAATTTCATTAAGCCTTATTAAAGTTGAGCCTAACTTTGCCGTCTCAAGCTGGCTGAGCAGCAATAATAGTACAGGGCCTATGGGAGTCTATGGGAGCCTACAGTTCGGACACTTTGTTACCTGTTTTGACTGACAAGGGTTTGTGCCTGCCAGATGACTACGCCATTCCAGTTTTTGTTGACCTTCAGACTGTAGACTCGCATGATATAGCTCGATCAGAAAGAGTAACAAAAAGGAAGCGAAGAGCAAAGGGCATTGTGATCATTTATGCTGGCAATGCTAGCTGCCAACCCAGCGTAAATAATAGTGAAAAGTGTATAGGTATATGCGTTCTTACACAACAGCGAATTTGCTTGCGAAGGTCTGCAATACATGTAGTCTTCTCTTTATTCATATTTATGACCCTTTACATTACATATACATGTATCTATGGCAAGCCATCGGGATCTACCTACGTCTACTAGTACGCGTACCCAGTAGATGTCACGTAAAGCCAAACGGTACGTCACGTCTACTCGTTACGTGACGTGTACCCAATTTCGTGTACTCTGTCGTGACCTTACGTCACGTCACGTCTGTTCAGTTACGTGTGCTTTGTTCTATACGTCACGTCTTCTTTGAAATGGTCTAATTCCAGGCGTTTTTTTTTTTTTTTTTTTTTTTTTTTTTTTTTTTTTTTTTTTTTTTTTTTTTTTTTTAATGAGACCGCTTCTATTCTCTACATAGGGGATGTGCCGGGATATGACTATGAGAGTTTGGGAAATCAAATCCCGATTATCAGATTCCCCTCTTTTTTGTTATGAAAATGGATGGCTCTATCATGATCAAGTTCAGGGGTCGCTGAACCGGGGGGGGGGGGGGGGTGATCTGGCTAGGGAGTGCAGGCTTCCCCTCCACACACATACACGCACACACACACTCCCCTTTGCTTATATTAATAATAACATATTATGCTCTTACTCATGCTCAACCTCCTGCCCCCACTAGGGGGCTGCAGCCCTCCATGTTTACACACTAGAGATTCGTTTCATTATGCTTAATACCGTGGAATTCCAATAAAACTCTGAATCCCCCCTCCATTTAAAAAAAATCATGCATTATATTTTCCACTTATAGAAACATCATTTACAGTGTTAACAAACCTGAAATTAGTGCGCCCTTAGAAAGGTTTATTGCAGGACTATATTTCTGAAAGCATGTCTGTTTCTGGTTTTATATATGTTCATTGTTTTACTTGGTTTCCATAAGGGAATAAATAACACGTAATCACAAGAAAAAATAATTATCACATTTTGTATGTGCATTGGTACGTCGGTGCAGCCCTGTATTTTCCCCTCTGCCACTTTTTGTATCGTCCTATTAAAATATTCTCTTCGTCTATTGTTTTCCTTGTTCATTTATTCCCTTGCCGTCTTCTTCTGATTTCTCTTGCTTTGTTCATGGAAGGAAACGGACGTGTGACTCGAACAGTGGGGTGGGGGTAATCAGAAGGACCCTTCGATGGACAATCAAAATTGACCTGGATTAGCGGGGGGGGGGGGTGGAGAATAACTGGATGAAACCTAGAGGAAAAAGTTCAGCAAAACTCCTGCTATCATGAATGGCCATGCACTGTCAGACATTTCAAATTGCGGCAGATGCGCGGATGCCCGCCAGACGCCCCCACCCCTCCCTCATTGAGCGAGGTAGGTCTAGGTTGGAAAGGTATCATACCCAATGCACTCAAGCAGAATAATATAGTCACGACTGTATAATGCCACACGTCATCTTAAATGGTTGCTTGTACCCCCCCCCCCCAAAAAAAGGGGGTGAATGGAGGAGGGCAGAATTGAATGGATCAGTAGGAGAACCTCAATATTTAAAAAAGTCAGGGGATAAATATCAAGCATGATTCCACGTATTACAAGTGACATCTGGATGATATTGTTGGGCTACAACAGTGATAAGACCCCATGCCCCCCCCCCCCCCCTCTAGATAAGAATGATAATAATGATCGGCAGGGAAGGGCTGCCTGGTGAATTCCAGTCGTAAATGTTCATAATTGCAAGACAAAAAATAGAAAGGGGTAGGACAAATAACGAAATGAAATAGGATGAAAATATGCTGCAGAACTCCCTCTATCGTGCCCACTGTAAGACATTAAATTTGAAATGGTGGGGGATGTCCGTCAGACGCCCCCGAATAAATGACCTAATCCCCATTCACTGAGATACGTCAGCTGGAGAGGTATCAGGATGGGATAGAAAGTATTCAAAAGAAATTTACATAATGTATGATGTTCGTATGGTGTATGTCATATGAAGTGGGTTCTTATGAATATTATATTATACTGCCCCTGCACAAAAAAGAAGAGAGAAAAAAAAGCAAGTATTAGCTGTATTAGCAAGAGCAGTAATAAATTTATATCAAGAAAAGCCTTGATCAGGGGCGGCGCGCCCGCGGGGGAGGCAGGGGGTACAGTGCCCCCAGTTTTTCAAGTACCCCCAAAGTGCCCTTTTTATTTCTGAAAAATGCCCCATTTCCCTCCGATAAGTGCCCATTTTACTACTAGATGTGCCCCTTTTCCTTTCTAATAAGTGCCTTTCCCCTTCTGACAAGCGCCCCTTTTTCGCCTTCTGAAAAGTGCCCCTTTTCAAATCTGATAACTGCCACCTTATCTCTCTGATAACTATCCTTTTCTCCTTCTGATAAGTGCCCCTTTTCACCTATTATAAGTGCTCCTTTCCATCTCTGATAAGAGCCCTTTCCTCTTCTTATAAATGCCCCCTTTTACCTATATTTCCAACTCTTTTTTGTTGTTGACAAAAAGAGCCAAGAGCCATATCTAGCTACAAAGAATCGGTGCGGCTTTCAAGTACCCATATTACTACAACTACAATGCAAGGCAGCGGAGCTGGAGGCAAAAGGGGCACAATTCTCTCTCTCTCTCTATGTTCACCCTTTGTAGGTGCCTCCTTTCCCCAAATAAGTGCCCTTTTTTGCTGCCCCCCACCCCACTTTGAAAGGCGCTCAGCCGCCCCTGGCCTTGATACTATGACCCCACATATTAAAAAGAGCCACTGGCTGGCATCAAGTCTTGGGTTGTGCCCTACGATTCGCCCCCGGGCTCCATCCTACCCCGTCCACCTCCGAGTGAGCTGAACCGGTGAATTCAGTTATACTCAGCAAGACATTTCAAGTCGTAGGTGGAAAGAAAATGACGGAGTGAGACCAAGTTACGGGGGAATGTCTGCCCAACACCCATGAATATGAATTGCACAAAAAAGTAGCTAGATCAACCAGAAACGTAATAGTGGAGCAGCATATCGTAATAGTCCGAAAATGGGGGGGGGGGGGGGGAGGGGCCTTTCGCGGGGCAGCATACTCCATATAGGCATCCAGTGACCATTCATTATACACGGATTCTAGCATTACCGGTATGTACAACCTGACTTCCTCTAATACTGCACTTTTCTTACTGATCCAGTCAATTCCCCCGTCCTATTTTTTTTTGGGGGGGGCGGTGGGGGTGGGCATTCTATGGCGTTTGATAGGCACTTAACTTGTGGTATAGGAATGTCATAAACAGTGCTTATCTAGGGAATTATGGTGCCCGGGACAAACTATAAAATTGCCCCCGCCCCTCCCTGATTAAAAAACAAAACAAAACTGATATTAACCTCAAACACTTTGTGGAAATGAATTTGAGGCACTTTACCTTGGATAGTTACAGGAAGTTTTTAAAAACTTTCAAGATCCTAACGAAACATTTTTCTGCGAGTGAGCAAAGGGACCAAGCCAAACTTGAATCTTTATTCATAATAAAAATTTAATTTTGTCATGAAAATATACTAAACATGGAATAAAATTAACAGTCTACCTCGCTGCTGGAATAGGAGGTGAAAATCGCCCCAAAATTGGTCTTTCCTAGTTTTTTTCCCTTTTCCTCCCCCTTTTCTCTTTTTTCTAAAATGGAGTGGAACGGCGGGGGGGGGGGGGGCGAACATCAATGTGCTCGGCCATTTGCGATGCTTCAAATTCAAGTCAGTGGCAACTCACTCGTGGTAATGAATGTACCTGATAAGGTCGCTCCCATGTCCTTTACAACATGAACATGCCGGGGGGGGGGGGGGGCATAACCTTTACCAGAAGACACGGGATCCCGTCCGAAGGTACTTGTTTTTGATGCCGTTATGGGATAGAGGGGTCTGGCTACATGCACAGAGGAACATTAGTTCTTCGCCAAACCTGCGCACTCTTTGTCAGAAAATCATGGATGAAAGGGCCACTCTATGAAATGTCGAAAGGGGTTTTCCTCACCAACCAGCCTAATTTGAAATATATAAAATAAATTACGAAGGGCGCAGGAGCGTCACCAGAGCGTGCAGTGACTTCTCATTTTCCTTAAATCTCTCTTTGCAAATTTAGAAGATTGAAAATACAAAAGCTCCCTACAGTGCGAAGGGACTTCGATATCTTATTTAAAGGGGTAAATGGAGGGGCAAGTTGCCCCCTTGAAAATTCTAGAAATAATAGGAACTTTCAGTAAAGTGAGGAAATTATATCGTTATAGTGAATAATCATCCAGTTAGTCTTTTAAAAGTTTGAATAAGCTATAGTTATGCAGGGGCCGCAAAGCATTTTTGAAAGTGAGGGGGGGGGCTGATTTGATTTCACTTGAATAATGACAATCTCGCACCTTTTTCGGGGAATTTATGAAACGTGTCTACTCAAACAAGTGTGGGGGGCAGCAGCCCCCAGCCCCCCCCCCCGGTTCCGCGGGCCATGTTATGGAATACACTCCTGCAACACAACTCGCCACTCCTGTGCTCCACTTCATTGAAACCGAAGCCCCCAAGGGCCGCCTCCGGGTCCCCCCTCCCCCCCCCCCCCCCCCCCCCCCGCTCTACATCTTTCTATAACCCCTTCCTCCCACATCCATTCCGGATGTACATTGCATTGTCTTATCCTCTGATTTTCTTTTTAAAGACCCTCTCGTATGATGACACACATCAGGGATTTCAAAACTATAATTTTTCAGGTTGGTGGAGAACCCCCTTCCACATCCACACTTAGGTGTATATGCAGTTTCCTACTATCAGTTTTCTTTCCAAATTAGTAAAATTCGTGCATCGTTTACCTCTCTTGGGTAATAATAATAAATTACATTGTAAAGCGCAATGAAGTATTCACGGAATATACGCTATATAATTGTAACATGATTTTATTATTATTATTATTGTTATTATTATTATTATTATTCTATTATTATAATTATTATTATAATATTATTATTATTATTATTATTATTATTGTTATTATTATTATTATTATTTTATTATTATTATTATTATTATTATTATTATTATTATTATTATTATTATTATTATTATTTATTATTATCATTATCATCATCATCATTATTATTATTTCTAATTTCAAAAATTTCGTGGGAGGTGAGAGATGAATCTAAGACAATGACAATTACCCCCGCCGGAAAGTTACCCCTAGCACAATTAGCTCTTGGTATCACAACGACAGCCTCCCTCCTCTCCACCCCCCCCCCCCTCCCAAGGGGGCTGGGGGCACAATACCCCCACATTTTCAAGTAGATTCAGCCTATTTTTGTCTGATAAGTGACGGTTTTGTTCATAAGTACCCCCCCCCCCCCCTTCTTATAAATGCCCCTTATCACTTCCAGTGAGCTGTGCCCACTTCCTCTTTTAATAATGCCCCCAGTGAAAATTCAGATACATTTATACAGTTTTCTTTCTTACATTGTTTTAAAAATGTTAAAGGAATGGGGAAAATTGAAATAACAGACCAATAAAAGTTTGAGTAAAATCTGATAAGAAATGAGAATGTTATTAATTTGTTAAAGTTGTAATCAATCAAACACAACTTGGCAACCGACTCCGTGACGTATCTTGTAAGGGCCCATCCCATTTGCCCTGCAGTACTAAAAAAATATTTTCTGCTTTTATTTAAATCAGCTAAATACCAGGGTGAAATTCCCCTTTCATGTAACTATTTGCGAGCGACTAAAAAAAATTTGGCCTCTATGTTTGATTGAAAGTTTTTTTTTGTTGTTGTTGAAGGTCTACATGACTGTACTTTACAATAATGCATAAGCTATTGATTTCTTTGTTTTATAAGTTAATACATTGTATCATAGTTTATCTCAGTGAATAATATACAAGGACTTTCAAATTAGCTCTCAGACTGTTGGGCTCGACACGTGCCCAGGCCTGTCATAGAAGCCGAGGAAAAAAGGAGGGGTGGGGGCAGAGAATGGGGATTTGTAGTTCCTTGGCTTCGCTCCCTTGCAGATTAATATAGATGCAGTGTTTTTCTACTTATGACTTTTGACAAACATGGCGCGGTATAAATGGTCACTATTATTATTTACAAATCCCGTCTACTACAAGGCCCACAAATAGAATGGGTAACACCGTCTGTTCGCCCACTCGCAAGGAAAAATAATGTGACATAAATCATTTTACAGTAAAACAATGGAAAATATTTATATTTACTAGTGCTCTAAGTTATTGTTTCTTACTCAGTCTCTTCACCATTCCCTCTCATATTAATAAGGTAGTGTTTCTAAAGACTGTTCTGTATTAGAAACACGGTTCAAGTCAAGGCCTCGAAGTAAGGGGCAGGGGCTATAACTCAATTTTTCCCCGCCCTTAGCGAAACAAGAACCTATATTGCACTTACTAGTAGATGAAGTACTGATCATTGTGTACTATAGAAACTCAGTCTACATGCGAGGCCACGATTTTGTGGTAAAGAGGCTCGATCTCTTCTATATAAAAAGGGGTAGGGGAGAAGGAGGATCGATTCTGATGATGATTTAAACATCAATTGATTGAACATAATATGTACATTACCATGGCGGCGGATCCGGGGTTCGGCAAGGGGCTCGATGGGCCCTCTGCAGAGTTCCGAAATCAAGAAAAGTGTCCTTGCTGTGACAAAAGAAAATCTTCTGAGGAACAAAATGCCCCTCCTGTCAATTGCCAATCCTGTGATAAAATTGTCCTTTAATTTATCTGATTTATACTGCTTCATTGAGAAGATGATCTCTCTTAATTTATAATAGGCATACAATTGTTTGCGTGTGTTCTTGTTCTATCCCAGCAACAGTCACACCCCCCCCCCCCGCCCCCTCACTGTATAACGTATGAACATTCAGTCTTTAAAAAAAATAATTGTTTTAATGAATACATTGAATTTATCAACAGTCTTTTCACTAACGCCTTTGCGACTAGAATATTCATTAGGCCTGTGTGACATTGACAGCCGATCCCCCCCCCCCCCGGCCTTAGTATAGACCCTATGACGAAATTTAGTGGAATCCAGCTCTGCCTCCACATGGATTACAAATCTTCTATGATTTTTCAAAGTTCAAGTATATAATGCCAAGGAGTGTAACAACCGATGAAGATTTTTTTCTTTAATTGTTAAGAAAACAAACCGTTTGTTTTATCATTTACTCATCATTATTTTACACTACTTTTTTTTTTCTTCTTCTTCTTCTTCTTCTTCTCCTTCTTCTTCTTCTTCTCCTTCTCCTTCTTCTTCTTCTATTTTTTTTTTTGGGGGGGGGAATTAAGGGGTGGGGGGGGGGGGGGGGGGGGGGGGGGCTTCACATTTTTTCGCCGGGAAGGGGGAGGAGGACGAGGATGTCTCGTTTCAATTATTATAGCAGATAACTCCTTGGTTATAGCATGGGAATGTATTAATGTAACTAGGATTTCCTGGTTATAGCAAGGATAGGCAAGCCATCTCCCCATTAATGTATTAGTACCTCTTATGCACTGGATATCAGCTGGTTTAATCCTTGATGGGTAAACAGGCGGCCTTCCAGTGGTCATGACAACGAGTCCACAGAGGTCATGACCCTTAATTGCACAACAGATGGAGGATAAGAGCGTGATGAATAGTGTCCATGTAGTAGAAGTTTGTATACTTTGTATGCACTATATAGCTTTGACTATTATAGTAAACATGAGCTGTACATGTGGGGGAGTTCTCCTAATCTAAATCATCAACTTGTTTCTCTTTCCTCCGCTCATTACATGTGGGGAGTTCTCCTAATCTAAATCATCAACTTCTTTCTCTTTCCTCCGCTCATTACATGGTATTTATGAATAAACTTTATACATTAATTTCATTATGACAAATTTTTATGACGATAATAAAAGCAATATTAATAATAATAATAATAATAATAATAATGATGATGATAATAGTAACAATCATAATAATGAAATAAAAATGAGTAGTAGTAGTAGTAGTAGTAGTAATGACAATAATAAACCAACTCCGCACGGTTTATACTTTACTTTGATTTTTGTTAGTTTGCTAAAAAGAGTGTAGGCCTACTACTAAAAAAAAAAAAAATCCTGGAAATAGACTAACTCTTAGCTGACGTCACGTAACGACCAGAGCACACGTAATTGTATAGACGTCACGTAATGACTAGTCAAGGTACACGTTACCTAAATGACAAAGCACACGTTACAGTAACTGACGCTTCTGAACCCTTTGGCCACCTATGGCCGGAGGGGTCAGTAACGTCTGTAAAAGTAAAGTACACGTACCCTTAAACACACGTGACGTGATGACCAAAAACAGTACGCGTACTGAATACTGGCTTCTGATTGGTCAATATAGGTACGTGTATCGAAAATCAAGTACACGTGGTGAGTAGACGTAAGTAGACCCCGATGGCTTGCCATCATGTATCTACGTACAGGCGTCTCTCCTTGTAAACGGTCTGTTTTATTCCTGGTTGGAATTGATCCTCTTATCAAAACAGAATTTTGAACATCATTTTCCACGAGGATCAAGGGCCTGTTATTCCCTTTCTTCTGTTTTATTCCTGGTTGGAATTGATCCTCTTATCAAAACAGAATTTTGAAAATAATTTTCCACGGGGATCAAGGGCCTGTTATTCCCTTTCTTCTTCTTCTTCTTCTTCTTCTTCTTCTTCTTCTTCTTCTTCTTCTTCTTCTTCTTCTTCTTCTTCTTCTTCTTCTTCTTCTTCTTCTTCTTCTTCTTCTTCTTCTTCTTCTTCTTCTTCTTCTTCTTCTTCTTCTTCTTCTTCTTCTTCTTCTTCTTCTTCTTTCTTCTTCTCTTCTTCTTCTTCTTCTTCCTTCTTCCTTCTTCTTCTTCTTCTTCTTCTTCTTCTTCTTCTCCTCCTCCTCCTCCTCCTCCTCCTCCTTCCTCCTCCTCCTCCTCCTTCTTCTTCTTCTTCTTCTTCTTCTTCTTCTTCTTCTTCTTCTTCTTCTTCTTCTTCTTCTTCTTCTTTTTTTTATGGATTAGTGATCTGAATCAATCCCAAATGAACTTTGAGTTATACAGTGGACGAGGAACATAAGCAACGATGAAATACATAGAGTGTATCCAGCCATTGAGAATGCACCGGTGGAAGGGGGAGGGGGAGGGGGGGGGGACTACAATAATGCGACAGAAGAAGGTTATCGAGGGAGTGGAAGGTTTGAAAGGGTTTCTCTTCATCTCCATTTTACAACATTCCCTTTCTTTCTTGTTATCCTCCTTTTTTTCGCCATTCGACTGGGGAGGGGGGAGGGGGTGCCCCACCATTCCGCCCCTGGCCATAACTATACCACTGTAAACCTCCTCTAAGAAACATAAGAACGCAATTCAAACATATATTACATCATGATCATATTTATCTATTTTCTCATTTTCGTTAAAATTCAAAATGATACACATGTACAATCATTAATATCCATGAGCGACCAGCGCAATGCTACTACATGTACAAGGCATATGTACCTACCCAACTTTACAAGCTTTCATAAATCATTATCATTGAATCGATTTCCCTCTAAAATAGGAGGTATCAAATTGCCCATATTTTCGCAATACAAAAAATACCCGTTTTCTAACTCATGATTCAATCTTAGTTAAAAGCTACTAATTTGATGCATGATAACAAAACGTAAACATATGCATGTGCGTCACAAAACCCCACTTGGACTAAATCTGGGACCAGGAATGCCCTCTGCGACTGTTCTTTAACAAACGAACCTCAAACTACAAATCGTCGGACTGGGTCTCCTACAGCAATTTACCGACTGGACTACTGGACCTAAAAGAAAACTCCCTGAACTATTCCATTTCTCCTCTATTGACTTCTATCCATTGAATAGTTTAAATCTCCACAGAAACAACAACAACAACAATAATAAAAGAACCCGAAAAAACAAAAAACAAAACAAAACAAACGAACAAATAAACACCTTTTTTTCTGGAGAAGCTTTCTTCTCTGCTGATGAATGACAGGTCTGGGACCCGTTTCATAAAACTTGTTATGAATAACAACTGCCACACTTCTATGACAAATTTGCTCTCAGCCAATCGGATGCAAGGATTTCAGTAGCTTATAACAATTATCGTAACTTGTTAACTGATAACAAGTTTTGTGAAGCAGGGCCATGGAGCCTATTACGTTTAAACACCAAATCGCATATTCGATATCATTCAAAATCATTTTTTTAAATGTAGACCTTTATCAAATCAACATCAATATCTTCAACATCAGTGGCGATCCAGGGGGGGGGGCAATCCCGGCCCGTGCCCCCCCCTTTTGAGAAAACAATGCAATGTGCCCCCCCTATTTGCGATTGTGCCCCCCCTTTTCGAGCAGAAAACCTTTTTTTTTTTTTTTTTTTTTTTTTGCTTGTCAGAGAATTATGGAGGGGAACTGGACCCCATAACCCCCCCCCCCCCCCCCACTGAGCGACTTTTGGAGACTGGCGAGAGACCAAAAAAATATGGGTCTCCCTCCAAGCAGTTTCCCAAAGTTGCAATCCTGCATTTGTGTGCCCCCCTTATACGAATTCCTGGATCCGCCTGTTCAACATGATCAAGTACATTGAAGATCAAAATATATGAAATACTAAGGCATATTACATTCCACTTTTAAAGGAGAATGAAACCCTGGGGAAATATCAATTTTCATGAAAAGAGAGGATAGAGAGAAGCAATTTTTAAAAAGCTCCATCAAAATCGGTTACGAAATGAAAAAGTTATAAAAGTTTGAAAAGTCTCCATTTACTTTCTATGGCGATCCTCCAACTGGCAATATTGCTTCAAAATGGCAGGTTTAGTAGTACTCTCAATACGTTTTGTACACAAAATCTCGTATTAATTTCTCCATTATCTCTAAAGATGCTGCTTGTTTTTTTGTAAACTCAACATATTATGTTGTGTCAAATACATTTTCCACGATACATCTTGAGCTAAGAAGGAGACAAGCTGCACCTTGAGAGATAATGGAGAAAACATGAAATTTTGAGTACAAAACATATGAAGAGTTGTACTACTAAATCTGTCACTTTGAAGCAACATTGCCAATTTGAGGATCACCATAGAAAGGAAATTGAGACTTTTCAAACTTTCATAACTTTCTCATTTCGTAACCGATTTTGATGGAACTTTTTTAAAAATTGCTTCTCTCTATCCTCTCTTTTCCTCAAAAGTGATTTTTCCCCAGGGTTTCATTCTCCTTTAAATTATGCTCCCTGCCGATCACTACTCTACATGAAGTTCGATTTACATGTACATCCAATGCAAACCATTCTTTACAGCTAAAAATTGTGATAATATGGTATATATATATATATATATATATATATATATATATATATATATATATATATATATATATATGTATATATCTCACTATAATGTATATACAGCTGTATACGATTTTGTTACGGTTGGTAAAGGATTGACCACACCATTAAAAATATATATTTCAGTTGACAATTTGTTTTCATCAATCATGTTTTTCTTTTGATGTGAAACACATTCTTTTACAGTATCGAAACGTACATCGGACACAGTAGAAAGTTATCACCAAGATTATGATGAATATGACCAGGAAAAAAGCCATGACATCCAGGAGATTTCTCTGAATGAAGTTGAGTTCTAGGAGGGGACTTTTCATGTAGCCGCCACCATGTTTCATTACGTGGTTGACCCAGAATGCCGCCCGATCACCCGGATGCATCGATCTACTTTGTAGACGTGACGACAGACGTTTCGCCGACTCGGAATAACTGGAATAGGAGAGACAAAAGACAAAACATCACAAAATTGTTAAATATACAGACAATGGGCATGGGTGCTATCATATGCCTAAGACGCAGATTGAGGCCTGAAAGACTGATCGTGCACCCTGTATTTAGGAAAAAGACGAGAGCCCTTGGCAAAATGACTGAACCCAAAAGCGACAATATGGGAAACCCGAAAAAAAAAAATTCGTTGATATCGGCCGGTACTGTAGGTGCAATCAGTCTTTTGTAATGCGAATTGAGGTTTATGACAAATTCGAAGTCTTGTGACGGATAACAGATAACACGGAACCAAGACTGTCTTATTTTGATAGATCCCAAATGGTCACATTTGACGTCTCAAATTTATCAGCAGGTCCATCATTCCGCAGCTTTAAATTCATAAATCTTAGTCTTGGAGATTGACCCTTCCTGTAGCCCACTGAACTATATTGAGCTCCTCCTGTTTGGGATGGGGACATCCGGAGCTTTTACTGATTACCTTTGTGATTTGAAGGGGATTTTGTTTCTACCATAAGAGTCATTCGAATATTCTGAATTAGAATGTCCGGAACCCCTGGCCTTCAAAATATCACTCGCCGACCCCCTCTTTTGATAACATACCTTCCGTTGTTGAACAGTGTCTCTATGGCGTCGTGCAGGGTGTCCACGGTGACTTTCGTTTTGTCCAGGACAATACCAAAACCGTGGTGTTTAAGACGAGCTCCTTGGTCAATGGCATCTCCAGTCAGGGGTATGATGATGGCGGGGACACCGTGGTACATGGTCTCATAGAACCCGTTGTTGCCGCCGTGGAATATGAAGAGACGGGTCTTAGGGTGACCTGACACGCAATCAACATTGAACCGAGTATGATATTCAAGTCAAACCTGTCCAATATTGCCATCGAATGGAAACGGTAAAGATGACCACTGTAGAACAGTTACTGCGGACATGTGGCCCCTACGGACAGACTCCTTGACAACAACTATTTTTTTAGAGGATACGAGTCAAGTTGGCTACTATTGATAAGTGGCCTTTAGAGAGAGTGGGAGAGCGAGAAAGCGAGAGAGAGAGAAGGGTGGCTACGAAGACGTTTCAAACATGTGAACACATATATCTTTACATAACGATAGGGAAGAAGTTGAGAAAAAGTACAAGAACTTTTGCTCTAACCAGAACCGAAAGTTTATTTTTATTTTTTTTAGAAACCCGGAAGGGAATGAGGATTGAACATAAGAACCTGATGCAATGTACTGAGGTTATGCCCTTTCAAAAAGTCCCGCAATATCCATGATATCGTCTTTAAAATGTAAAGCAAAGCAAGAGTGTGCTTTAGTTTGCTTTCATAGACTGGTAGCTTTCAGCAAGGCCGATGTTAAACTTCATGAATATTTCAATGCAAATCAAAATGATTTTTTAAAGGTCCCCTGCAACCCAAATGCAAGTTGATTCCAGTTGATGTGCAGGGACGCATACAACTTATATTTTCTTATTTAAACATCTAAATATGTTTCATAAATTTTAAAAATATTTTTGAAATCATTTTCTCAAACACGCTAAGCTCCACCCTAAAAAAATAGACAGATCTCATTCCTGCAGTGACATTATCTGTCGGTCATTAGTGAGCTAAGGAGAGACAGTGGTATGTAGCTTTGCAGAGATGACCATCTGTTCTAATAGACCATGCAATGCCTACATAGGAGTTGCTCTGTCAGACATGCTGTAGCATCTGAGGAGGTACTGTTTGAAAGCATGCAATTCTATTGTGAGCATGTGCTGAGCTGGGGAAAGTTACATTCCACTGTATATTGTAGAATGTTAGTGTAGCTGACAGATGATTGGCAGATGATGTCATTGCAGGAATGAGATCTGGAGCTTTTCTTTTAGGGTGGAGCTTAGGAGATTGGGAAAAATATTTCAAAAATATTTAAAAATCTACGAAGCATATCTAGATGTTTTAATAACATAATATAAGTTGTATGCATCCCTACACATGAACAGGAATAAACTTGCATTTGGGTTGGATTTGGGTTGCAAGGGCCTTTTAAACCATACAAACGAGATCGACCGCATGTTCTCACCTAGGATATCATTCTGTGGAAGCCAGGGCATCGTCTTCACGTTCGGAGGTAGCTTGAATTTGGGTTCACCTGCAAACTGCCACAGGACCTTCCTACGCGGATATCGCCCGAAGACCTCTGCGAATGGCTCTAGGAACTCCAACTTGATGTGGGTGACGTAGGTACCCAGGGTGAACAAGATGGCGCCCTCATCACCAGATGACTGCATGAACGCTTCCAAGTCCTGGTATAAACATGTTGAGGTACAGATCGTGAAGAGGTTATCACCAAAATAATGTTATTCACTTATTTCGGCACGTGTCTATATTCTGACCTCCTTGGAAGTGCGTTTCTTTAAGTTTACTTAGTATTTGATAGATCAAAAATTTAAAAACATTTCTTATCCCATGTCAGATTTCCCCAAGAATTTAAAATCCCCTTCTCATTTTCTGGCGTTACTAAAACCAACTTGATATAATATCATTTCAAACACCCCCTTTAACCCCGGTTGAAGAGAAAACACGTTGAATTATTTCAGGATACATGACGATCATTTAACCTTCTCAAACGGAAAGACAGGACACATGCTATTGCTTTAATAAGCAGAAGGGCATCTAAAATTTGAGGGCTTTGATATGAGCTCAATGTTACAACAACGATATAACCAAGAAAAGGAAAACAACATCAATTGAAATGAAATCTTTATTAAAGGGATGAGGGGATGAAGAACACGATGTGCATCATTCCAAATTTTGTATCATGCAGAAGGCGCGTTTTTTGTTGTTGTTGTTGTTGTTGTTGTTGTTGTTGTTTGTTTTTGGTTTATTTATTTATTCATGTGTTTGTCAGTTTGCTTTGTTTTTGTTCTCTTCTTTCATGAACATAAGATTACTCAAAGACCGTGCTGCAAGAAGATAGCTCACATGGTGGTACATACGATTACTTAAGCTTACATCTGGTAAAGGTGATTCCGGCCTGGCGGTGATGCCTCCCATCGGGATAATATTCGGGAGGATGGGGAGCGGGAACTCGACGGCAAAATCCAGATTGACCAGGTAAAGATCAGTATAGGACCCAATCAAGTCAGAGATTGAACCAGATAAATCTGGTCTGATCCGGTGACGCTCTCGTATATCGTTGTACGGTGCATGCATGTACTCCAGTACCGAGATTAACGCTTGGTGGGCAACGACGTTGTTTGCACGCTGCAAGGAAGTAAAAGGGAAATAAGGCCTAAGTACCAGTATCAAGTTATAAAACCAGTATCATTAGCAGTGGTATAGTAGAAGTAGAAGTAGTGGTAGTATTATCATTAGTAGTAGTAGTAGTAGTAGTAGTAGTAGTAGTAGTAGTAGTAGTAGTAGTAGTAGATGTAGTAGTAGTATAGTAGTAGTAGTAGTAGTAGTAGTAGTAGTAGATGTAGTAGTAGTAGTATTATAGTAGTAGTAATAGTAGTATTAGTTGTAGCTGTTGTAGCATCTCTCAGCACCCCCCCCCCCCCCCCCCGTCGTTAGGAATTAATTATTTTTGTATATGCTGGTGGTGGTGGTGGTGGTGGTGGTGGTGAGGTGATTTTGGTGATGGTGGGGACAGTGGTGGTGGTGGTGGTGGTAAACTGGTAATGGTCATGGTGGTGCGGGTACTGGTTGTGGTGATTTCATTGTAATGCTGCTGCTGCTGGTGCTGCTGGTGGTGGTGGTGGTGGTGGTGGTGGTGGAGGTGGAGGTGGAGGTGGTATAGGCCTAATAAGGGTGTATAGTGGGGGTGGAGGTGGTGGCAGTGGTGGTGGGGGTAGTGGATGGAGGTGGTAGTAGTGGTGGTGTTGGTTGTGGTGGTCCTGGTAGATGTGGTAGTGGCCCGGTGGTGGGAATGTTCGTGGTGATGGTGGTAGTGAGAATACTTATTTTTGTTTCCATTTTTGTGAAAATAGTAAATAACTAACATAAAAACTTGCCTGGAGGAAATTCATTCTGTTCGTGTACGCATTCATACAATCCGGAGTATACGCTAAGTTTACTGGGTTTTGCGCGTACGCCGATACCATAGTCGGGACGGCCATCGGGCTAGATAGCACCGCAGTCGTGTTCAGTTTCATGGCCAGCATCAGGCTGCACAGCCAGATCATGTCATAGATGACCACATCAAACTTCCCTTCTTTGAGTCGGTGCATGACGTCGGGGTTCCGTATCAGTAGGTCCTCGCAGTCGTCTGCGGCCCCCTGTCGATGTGTTCGCATCAGCTTCATTACGTACATCATAGTATTTGGTTCTAGTGCATTCTGTGTGAAAAAAAAAAGAAGAATAAATATTCTGCACATCAATAGAATATCAAGCATAATGTCCTAGAATTATACCGGTGCATGCCTCCCCACCCCACCCCTATTTACAAAAGGCTAGAAAAAAGACAATCCTAAGGGAAGACAAGAAAACTCCCTAAGTTCTATTACACGCTAAGCTATTTACGCCCCCCCCCCCCCGTGCCCCCATTTCGCATAGCATTTTCTGGGTAAGGTCATCCCCCAATGTTTTATGATTATTCATGGATCTCACTGGAATCTGTATATTTCAAATATAGGGTATACATGATTTTTTTTTTAAATTCCTTTTTGTTTAGGGTTTAAATACAAGATCGGCTTAAATGATGTAAAGGCATTTATAACGGTGAAATATGGGGTTATAATTTCATAGTGCATGTATTTCACTTTCATTTATATTCAACATGGTTTGCTTCATTAATAAATTAATTCTCATTTTAGTTAGATTTTAAGAAACTAAATTTGGAAAAAACTACTTTTCATGACACTCGAGATGTTAGCTTGCGATTTTGCATAATATTTCTCTGAAAATCATTCTGTATATTTCATCATTCATTAAACTGTACTCCCGTCATATCAGTGCAAACTGTCAAAAAGGGATTATTATAGAAAAGTTAGAGGGCAGCCTTTTTCAAAGCTGGTAAAAGTTTGAAAGAAATCGGGCAATGAATTAGAAAGTTATGGATGTTTGAAAAATGAGATCACTACATCTATGCGAATCTCAAATTGGCAATTTGGTGAGTCCATTGTGACATACTTGCGGACAACTCTCGATCCCGTTTGTCGTTGTACAAAAAATTTAATATCATTAATGTGAGATTTTCCCTAAAGCGCCTTTACCCTCGGGGTATTACTCAAAGTATATTGTAGATATACATGTAGTTATAGCTCCTCATGAAAAGAAAATATCCTACTGAGTGATAAATTTTTACAAAATGACATTTTAGTGACTTTTAGTCATTTTGTGAGTTGTCCGCCACTACATCACAGTGACATTACCTATTCGGCCAATTTGAAATTCCCATACATATAATAATGTGTGATTACAATTTTCAAATATTCATAACTTTCTCATTGCTTGTCCGATTTCGTTCAAACTTTCACCATTCTGCTTCTCTGATTTTTCCTCTTTCTTTCAGAGCAACTTGCCATTAACTAAAGGTTGGATTCCCCTTTAATACTGGGTTTAACATTTAGGCATATCGATGGACGGAAAACATACTAATAGTAAATGGAATAAAAAAAAGTGAATTAACTACAGGCCTATACGAGGAAAAACTTATTCCACAGAGCAGCTGTTGCATGTATATAATTATGCACTTTTACCGCTCAATTAAGTTTTTTGTTCAGTTCGGATTAATTTCCTTATTATATACCCTATAGATGAAATAAATACGTAAACAAGACTGACTTCTGTTCAAGGATGCTATACAAGAGATCAAATACTAGGCCTATATTCTTGAGCCGAGTCATTTAAAGGGAAAGTATATACCCTGATATCAAGTAAGTTTTAACAGAAAGTGCGTGAGGTTAAAAAAAAATACATGCACATGTCCTGTATTCTTTTTCTTCTCCCCTTTGTTTTTATATCTGTACAAATACATGTTTGAAATAAAAGACAGCTAATTTAATCGCTTTCATATTATGCATTGACTCTACATTGCCAACGAGACAAAATTAATTATACCGAAACATAATGAGTGAATAAGCAGTTATCATTATCATGATTATGACAAAATCATAATTATATATTTAAAGAATTAGCTAGGCCTATACAGGAAAAGCAATAGGGCAGTATTCTAGAGTAACGAAAAGAAGAATTTTATTCAAAGGTAAAGTCTATTTATTTACCTTCGAGAACTGCAAATGTCTCTCTTTTACCGACTCGACTGCCGCCGCTGACTGATGAAAGACAATGAAATTCAATTCAGAGTCGTCAAGGTTTTCCGCCCTGTGAGCGTAAGCCTCACTGACTAGCACCGAAACATTATGTCCCTGTTTTGCTAGGTACTTCCCGATCGTCTTGCCCACAAAATAATGAGAGCCTTCTCCAAGGCTTGTAGTGATTAGGACGTTGCCCGCCTGACTTAAGGGTATCGTCACAAACACAACACAAAAACAGATGAATGGGACCACAATAAGTCTCTGCGGCAGAAGTGTTGTACTCGCCATTGCATCCGAAACACCGCTAATGCTCTCCCGAAGAACTCGGCGGTATATTCACCGTAAATTAAGTAAGATCGACGGGGGTAATGAAAATGTATCTCTCAAAGATAGATTAGCATCTAATCCAGAAAATAGAGGTTAATCAATCCAAAATGAAACCCAGTAGTAGTATTGTCCACGTTTATGAGTAGGCCTCCCTAACCGTGAAATCGAAAAGACCTCTGAATCTGATAAATTGGCTGATTCCATTCATATTTGTATTCAGTAGGACTATACTGTGCATATATATATGAGTGTGTATACATGTCACCGTGTAGAGTAGACATATATCATGCCACCCTAGCTAGCTGTAACATAAGATAACAATATACTACATGTACCGTATTTAATATGATTTAAGGTTGTATTTGATAAAGACCGCTTTTAAAGATCTATGATCGAAACGGTATACTATTTGCCTTTGATCGGTGCATTTGGACCCCTTTTCTGTATTTCTCTTTGTACTTAGCCTAGGGCTTATAGCCTATAGCTCGCGTTCTCTCTCCCTCTCTCTCTCTCTCTTACCCCATATCTCTCCATTCGACTTGAAATCTCCGAAGTTAAATTTATGCAAAAATTCTCTAAATTACGAGAAGCTTGGAAAGTTGCATGGCCCGACGCAACTCCCCCCCCCCCCCCCCCCGACCTGAGTTTTAAAAAATCTGTTAAACTTTTCAAAGAAAAACAAATAGAAATAAAAGTATAATTATGACACGGGAAATTTTATTTTATTTCTCTTTTATTCACCTTTTTTTTTTTCGTTTTCAATTTCATTTATCTTATTATCATCTCTCCTTTTTTTTTGGGGGGGGGTTTTCTCTCTGATCTTGAGTGAAAGTTAAGGATTTGAAAAAGTAAAGGGGCGTGGTTTGATGCACAAAGCAAGAAAACAAGGTCATCGAGTGAGCGGAAGGTGCGACGGCGGTTCCTTTCATCCCCATTTTGCGTTTCCTTCCCCCACCTCATTTTACCTTTCATTATTTCGCCATTCGATTAGGAGGAGGGGGGGGGGAGGGTGTCCCACCGTGCCTCAACCCATACCTTCACCACTACACATCCCTCTGAGAAAGATAAGAAGGTGATTCAAACAAATATTACATCATAACCACATTTTATTTACTTATTCTCGATTAAAAAAAATCAAAATGACTTGTCAATGAGCGACCAGCGCGTTGCTACTTCATGTAAAAAGCCTATACATGTATATCTACACAAGAAATCGTGTGGCCTCTAGCATAGGAGGTAAAATTAAACCATCCCCACTTTCACTGTATAAAAAACTGTTTTGAAATTATGATACAATACTGGTACACTGTAAAAAAAAAAATTAAATGCCGTTTTTTTCACTGGAATTTCCTGGCAGTCAGGATGCCGGGAATGCCCGTTTTTCCAGTTTTTTTTTTTTTTTTTTTTTTTTTTTTTACCGGAAATCAGCATATATTTACAATAAAATTATGTAAATATGTGCTGATTTCCGGTAAACCAAAAAACTTGCTATTGCTTTACAGGAAAAGACTGTAAAATTGAAATAACGGCAATAACTTGTAATTTCAAGGGCTAAAAAACCCTGTAGTTTTACAGTTATTTTTTTTTACAGTGTACTGATTTGATGCAAAAACGTAAACATAAATGTACGTTACAAAATGTACAGATAATATACTCTTAATCCATATTAACAGCATAATCACAAACAAATATATATTAATTTCATTTAAGTTCAGTATCACAATAGTGGAAACAAAGAGCTCCGATATACAAGGTCATATTGCTTTCCCAAGTCTTTATGGTCCGTTTCGTCGTTTTTTCTTACCCTGATAATTATAGAGATTCCTGATATAGCAAGGTAATTTTCATGGTCCCAAGGTCCTCGGATATAACTATTTTCCACATTATCTGGGCTCCGTCTTATAAATAGATGCGATTGTATCGAATCAATCGCAAATTTACAGTCTCCTATCTCTCATCTAGAGAGTTGTGATTGATATTAATCTCAAATTAAGTTGCATTTAATCGCAACTCTGTATAATACACGGCCATGGTATCAAAGGGATACTCCTTTTTCCCGAAGGTTCATAATTCCGAAACATAAAATTCCCATCATGAAAATAGCATGGGGTTCACGTTTCCGAAAATGAAAAAGGGTTTATAATTCCGAACATTATTTTGACGCATTTCAACGAAGGTTCGTAATTCCAAAAATGAAAATAGGTTGGAAATTCCGTAGGTTCGTTATTCCAAAAATGCAACAGGGCCCTACATAACTTTTCGGAATTACGAACCGTCGGAGTAACGAACCTTCGGAAATACGAACCTAATTTGGAATTATGAACCTTCGGAAAAACGACATGCAACCGCAGGGGTATCCCCACTGGAACTAAATTTGGGGACAGAAATAACCCCTGCAACTAATCTTTAAAAAAAAAAAAAAAAACGGGCCTCAAATTACAAATCGACTGGTCATCTACAGCGATGTATCGGTGGACATGAGAAAACTCCCAAATCCGTGAACAGTACCAGTCCGCCTCTATTGGCATTTTGTCACTTGGAAAGTTTAAATCAAACGCATGCAGAAACAATAACAAAAGCAGCAGCAGTAACAACAACAGCAACAACAAAAGACCCCGATATTTGTAAACATTTTTTTTTTTCTGGAAAAGCTTTCTTCTCTGCTCAGGTAATGATGAATGAAATGACAGTTACGGTAGCATAATAATTACATATCCACCCCCCCAAAAAAAAAAAAAAAACAAAACAAACAAACAAACAAACAAACAAACAAAAAACAAACACAAAAAACAAAAACAAAACAAAAACAAAACAAAACACAAAACAAAACAAAAATAACAAAACAAAGATTCAATATCATTAAAAAGAATTATAAAAGCCAAGTCCACACTTATATAAAGTTGATTTAAATTAATTGAGTAAAAGCATAACTGAAAAAAATTATTTAAATCGGATGTAACATAAGAAAGTTACGGCATTTTGAAGTTTTGCATTATTTCATGAAACAGTGATATGCATAACATGGGCGATATGCAAATGAGTGAACCGATGATGTCACACACTCACTTTTCCTTATGTATTTCATTATATGAAATTTCAAATATTTCAATTTTTATAGATGTGATAATAAAGAATCTCTCCCTTGTATCAAAATAAATTTAGTTACAATAATGATGATTTTACATGTTCCATAAGGAGTCAAACCATGTTTTACATTATTGAAGCAAAAATTGAAATATATGATATTTCATATAATAAAATACATAAGGAAAAGTGAGTGTGTGACATCATAGGTTCACTCATTTGCATACCGCCCATGTTATGCATATCACTGTTTCATGAAATAATGCAAAATTTCAAAATGCCGTAACTTTCTTATTTTACATCTGATTTCAATAAAATTTTCACTGTTATGCTTGTTTAATTTTACTCTATTCAAATCAATTTGATATTAGTATGGACTTGGCCTTTAACAAAATTTAGGACTTAATTAAATTTACTTATCAACGTGTTGCGTGATTAGTAAAATGAAGTAGTGAAAGATATACATTTATTATACTATTAATACATGGTTGGGAGTGCGTTAGTGCGATCCGGCAACACAAAGGTTTTTATCGTGGTGTACTAACGCACGAGGCGTAGCCGAGTGTGGTAGACACTACGATAAAAACCTGCGTGTTGCCGGATCGCACTAATGCAACAGTCACAACCATGTATTAATAGTTTTATAAAACGGGTCTGCAATCTACAATCTACAATCTACAATCTACAATCTACAATCTTAGCGTGTAAAAACATATAGCAAAATCGAGTCGTACCGTCAGCGCTACATGTTTACATGTTTACATGCGTTAGTCCCCTCGCCGTGCGTTAGTCCCTTTTTTTTTCTTTTTCTTTTTTTTGCACGGTCACGTGGTGTTATTTGACCAATCAGGATGGCTACATTCTTGAACGCATTGTATAAAACTTAATAACGCATACTACGTTCTACTATTAAATTGCGGTCTCTGTCACTATGTGAAGCGAAATTTGGTTGACAGACCCTTTCGTCGCAATCCACTCTTTACAACGTTAATAAAGTCAGGGTCACAATTAATCCAACCTTATACACTTACAAATTACAAATTACATAGCGAATTTGTTACAGACAAAACAGGATTGATCACTCTATAACAAAAGTATACATATATATTTCAGGTGACCCATTTTTATTTCTATTTTTTAATCAATCGTGTTTTTCTTTTGATGTGAAACACATTCGCTTACAGCATCGAAACGTACATCGGACACAGTAGAAAGTTATCACCAAGATTATGATGAATATGACCAGGACAAAAGCCATGACATCCAGGAGATTTCGCTGTATAAAATTGAGTTCTAGGAGGGGACTTTTCATGTAGCTGCCGCCATGTTTCATCACGTGGTTTACCCAGAATGCCGCGAGATCACCCGGATGCATCGATCTGCTTTGTAGACGTGAAGACAGACGTTTCGCCGACTCGGCATAACTGCAATAGGGAAGACAGAAGAAACAACCTCACAAAATTGGCTAATTATACAAACGGTGTACAGACCATAGGCTTTGGAGGCAGAATAGGGGCTGAAGGACTGATATTTATGAAGAAATAGGAGAACCCTTTATTGGCAAAATGATTGAACCCAAACGCATTGATGTATAGTACGGGAGACCCCAAACCATTCCCTGATTTCGGCCGGTATAGTAGTTGCAGTCATTCTTTCATACGAGTTCAAGTTTATGACTGTATCGACGTCTTTTAACGGATACCAGATAATATGGAGCAAAGATAAATATACACCTCTTATGTCTCTTATTTATCAGAAAGTCCGTTATTCAGAAGCTTGATTTCAAAATGTTCAAACCTTTATTTTACAGGGCTATTCTAAGTTTCCTCCTGAACGAGCAAGACCTGTGTTTCACATGTTCAGTTTAGGAATGGTTGATTTGCTACAATAAAAAACTTGAGTATTTGGAATTTATCTGCGGAACACCGTACCTTTTGAGTATCCAACCCCACCCCCACCTGGCCCTGTCTGTATCTCTCGATAACGTACCTATCATTGCTGAACAGCGTCTCTATGGCATTGTGCAGGGTGTTCACGGACACCTTTGTTTTGTCAAGGACAATACCACAACCTTGGTGTTTAAGACGAGCTCCTTGGTCAATGGCATCTCCCGTCAGGGGTATGATGATGGCGGGGACACCGTGGTACATGGTCTCATAGAACCCGTTGTTGCCGCCGTGGAACATGAAGAGACGGGTCTTGGGGTGGCCTGATATGGAAGGGGAAATTGAACTGAATTGCAATAATTGAACTGCAAGAATTGCAAGTCAAATCTTTATGAAAAGGCCACCTAATGGAAAAGGTATAACGGTGCACTGTAGGACATGTGACCCATCCGGACAGATTCTATGAAGTGAACTATTATTGATAACTGGCCTTTATAGAGAGGGGGAGAGAGAGAGAGAAGAGAGGGGAGAAGGGGGAGAGAGAGAGAGAAGAGAGGGGAGAAGGGGGAGAGAGAGAGAGAGGAGGGGAGAGGGAGAGGGAGAGAGAGAGGGAAGAAAGGGAGAGAGAGAGAAAGAGAGAGAGAGTTGGGGAGTGGGGATGTGACTACTAAACATGTACATAAATTATCTTGACCTAAATAAGAAGTTTAGAAAAACCACAAGAACTTTTGTCAGCCAAAACTTTTGGAACCAAAACGGTTTTTTCTTTCCAGAAACCTGGAATAGAATAAGGATTGAACTTAAGAACCTGATGCAAATGTACTGAGGTTACATGCCCTTTCAGAACTCCGCTACATCGTCATTAACATGTAACGCAAAGCAAAATTGTAGTTTAGTTTCCTTTCATAGACTGGTAGCCTTCAGCAAGGCCGATGTCCTTTTTGCTTCTTAAATCTCATGAATATGTTCATTCATAATGTTTTAAACCATACAAAGGAACTGTCCCCATGTTCTTACCTAGAACATCATTCTGAGGCAACCACGGCATCGTTTTCACGTTCGGCGGAAGCTTAAATTTGGGTCACCTGCTAACTGCCACAGGACCTTCCTCTGCGGATATCGCCCAAAGACCTCTGCGAACGGCTCCAGGAACTCCAACTTGATGCGGGTGACGTAGGTACCCAAAGTGAACAAGATGACGCCCTCATCGCCCGATGACTGCATGAATGCTTCCAAGTCCTAGTAAAACATGTTGATTGACAGATCATGAATAGGCTATCACCAAATAACTGCTACTCATTTATTTCGGCAATGTGCAAATGACCACGTTGGAAGGGTGTAAGCCTTTGAAATAGTGAACAGGAATATAGCACTTTTATTTCTATTAGAATGTACATGTATTTCACATTTAAACAGTCACAAATTCAAAAATCTTCTTATCCTTCATCGGATTCTTCTACATTTGTGATTTCATTTTTCTCTCGTTTTCATGGTTTTCTACATTAATTTAAAGGTGTTCATATCGCTGTTGCCACCACCCCCGGCCCCCTCAAAGGTGGAAGTTTTAAGTGCAATAATTTCGTTACTTCGTTAACCGGAAATACAGCATTATATTGCTAATTAAGAGTAAAATGACATCTAACATTCTCACATTCGAAGGCTTTGATACAAGTTCATTTAAACCAAGAAAAGAAAAGCAACGTCAACTGGAAGATATTTAACCTTTTTCATACGGATGAAGCTCACAAAATTGATTTTGAGTTCTGGGGATGTGTAGTATATACAACTGATTTTAAGAAATTACGAATTCAGAATTATCTAGTAGATTCGTTGTTTTTTGTTTTTTCACTTGTTTTCTTTCTTCTTCTTCTTCTCTCTCTCTCTCTCTCTCTCTCTTTTGACTTGTTTATTTGTTTTGGGGTTGTTGTTTTTTTTGTGTGTGTCAGCTTGTCTTGTTTTGTTTCTCTTCTTGCAAAAAGCACACGATTACTTAAAGACCGTCCTAAAAGAAGAAAGCTCACATCTGGTAAAGGTGATGCCGGCCTGGCGGTGATGCCCCCCCATCGAGACGAAATTCGGGAGGAGGGCGAACGGGAACTCGACGGCAAAATCCAGATTGAGCAGGTAAAGATCGGTATAGGACCCAAACAAGTACGACATCGAACCGGATAAATCCGGTCTGATCTGGTGACGCTCTCGTATATCGTTGAACGGCGAATTCATGAACTCCAGTACAGAGATAAACATCTGGTGGGCAATGACGTTGTTTACGCGCTGTAAATTACAAAGAAAGAAATGAAGGAAAATAAGGCCTACCCTGCAGTATTATGTTTCAAGAACAGTATTAGTAGTAGTGGTAGTCGTGGTGGTGGGAGTTGTAGTCAGGGGTAGGGAAAATAATTTAAGAAAAAATAAAAATCGCAATTTTATACATGTTCACTGCGTGGTATTTGATTTATTTGATTTTGTAAAATTTACAACCCTAAATGTTGCTCCTATAGAAGAGAAACCTTTTTTTTTTTGTTTTTTTGTTACAAAAACTCTCACTTGAATCAATTTTTTAGCCACATTAATAAAAAAAAATCAAAGGATGAACTTTAAGTGATTTTTGGTGCATCAAAAAAATCAACAAAATAATAATTTAAGTATATCTTTGTTTTTGTTTAAATCGAAAATAAACAAACAAACAAACAAACAAAACAAGGCAATTTAAATCGTGATTAAGGATGACATTCCACGTCATTTCACCACACCTTTCATGCCTGCCAGTAACTTTGGCTCATGAGAAGCCCAAATGCGCAAAGAAAAATCATAGGTCCATATGCTTGTTTTTTTTTTTTTTTTTTTTTTTGTTGTTGTTTTTTCCCCCCTTTTCTATGGGACACTGAAGTATAAGATGGTTGGATGTCAGGTAGAACGACGTCATCGCAGGAGTTCGGCCTCAGGTAGGCCTCACATATGCTGCTGATGGTGTGGGTGGTAATGGTGATGGTCGTAATGCTGCTGATGATGGTGGTGATGCTGCTGATGATGGTGCCTGGTGATGCATGCTGCTGGTTATGGTGGTGGAGATGGTGACGTTATCAATGATAATGATATTGGTAATGGTCCTTGTGTTCTTTGGTGCTGGTTTTGGTGATTTGGCGGTAATGCTCTTGATGGTGGTGGTGGTGGTGGTGACGGTGGTGATGGTAATTGTGTTGTGGTAGTGGTAGTGGTAGTGGTACGTAGTGATGGTTGTGATAGTAACTGGGTTGTTATAGTAGTGAATTGTACTGGAGATGGCTTTGGTAGTGGTAGTAGTGATTGCGGTTGAATAGTGTTGACAGTGCTTGTGATTGAGATGGTAAACATGTTAGTGTCAGTGGGGATAGTTAGTGGTCGAGCATGGTGATGGTGGTAGTGGCAATACTTATATTAATTTGTTTAGAATGATGTGACATGATAACGAATAACAGTCATAAAAAACTTGCCTGGAAGAAATTCATTTTGTTCGTGTATCCACTCATACAGCCTGGAGTATACGCCAGGTTGAGTGGGTTTCGAGCAAACGGCGATATCATTGTCGGGACGGCCATCGGGCTAGATAGCACCGCGGTCGTGTTCAGTTTCATGGCCAACATAAGGCTGCACAACCAGATCATGTCATAGATGACTACGTCAAACTTCCCTTCTTTGAGTCGGCGCATGACGTCGGGATTCCGTACCAGTAGGTCCTCGCAGTCGTCTGCTGCCCCCTGTCGATGTGCTTGCATGAGTTTCATGGCGTACATTACAGTACTTGGTTCTAGTGCATTCTAAAAAGAAGTAAATTTATTTTTCCACATATGTATTTTTGTTTCATAACAAACAAACATGTATACACCGGTAGACGTGAAATAATATCAAACAAAATTACATTAAGAAGAGTTGACATAAAAGGAAAATAATAAACAGTTGTACTATCATAATTTCGGTCATAGGCACCATAAGAGGGGTTATTAAAAAGCTCGGCTAGTATTTTATAGACTCTTGACCCTTCAAGACAATTGACCACATTTTGTGGTTTGGCTCAATAACTTTTGATTCAGAGCTCTAAAAATATACCAGATGCAGGAGTAGAAAAAGCAAAAATTTCTACACACATTGTGTCCATTTTGTTGCATGACCATATTGCGTTTGATGCCAGGAATATCAAAAAGGAGAATAAGCTTCGAAATCCTTAAATTGGCAACATATTGAGAGGTTCATAATCACTATTTTTTATCAAAATTGGCAATTATTTCAACTTTTCAACTAAGTTTCTAATGATGTATATTATTTTCAAAGACATTGCATTTTGTTAGAACCATGTAGCACTAAAAGAAAAATATTATTGTTGCCAATTTGAAGAATGAAATGTGATCAATTTAGCCTTTAAATAATTCCTGTCATGAAAGGGTTAAGTGAAAAATCTACTTACAAATGCTCTGGATGTAATTAACTAAAATTATATTAAAGGAGTTACATTACCCCCCCCCCCCCCCCTTACACTATAACTCGAACTTAGTTGTAACTTATATATGTACAAATCATTGGGTTAGGGTTAGGTTGCATAATGTTAAAAATATTTGAATAGCTAGTAGCACAAGTCATATAATATACCTACTGAAGTCTCCCAATTTTTAAGGCCACAAACAAAAAGACAAAAGTAAAGTTTTTCTTTGTTTTTATACCTGTACAAATACCCATTTGAAATAATAATAATAATAATAATCATAATAATAATAATGATAAATAATAATAATGATAATAATGATAATAATAATAATAATAATAATAATAATAATAATAATGATAATAAAAATCGCTTTTTTTATTATTATGCAATGACTCTCAGTCATTCTCTTACCATGACAAATGCCTGATTCCGATATGTTTTAGAAAGATTTGTGTGAATCAGATCATTGTAATAATAATATAATAGTAATATGCAATCATATCATAATGACAAAAGAATACTAGGCCTGTAACAGAATCAGCTCTAGTACTCTCTTATTTTTAAGTCCGAATTATTTATTTTTAATTCCAAGAGAGTTTTAAAACCGGGGACAAGACAGTCCTTTTTATAACTTCTGAAGGACTTATTTAATAAGTCTTATAAACAAAGAGTATAATTTTTATACAGGAAAGGCTGAAGTTGGACATGCAGGAGAAATGACTTATACTATTCTAGAGAAGAATTTTATTCAACAATACACGTCTATTACCTTCGAGAACGACAAATGTCTCTCTTTTACAGACTCGATTGCAGCGGCTGACTGATGAAAGATAATAAAATTCAGTTCAGAGTCGTCGGGGTTTTCCGCCCTTTGAGCGTAAGCTTCACTGACTAGCACCGAAACATTATGTCCCTGTTTGGCTAGATACTTCCCAATGGTTTTCCCCACGAAGTAATGAGAACCTTCGCCCAGACTTGTGGTGATAAGGACGTTCCCCGCCTGGCTCGCGGGTATCGTCACAACTACAGCACAAAAGCAGATGAATGGAGTACAATTTGTATCCGCGGCAGAATTGTTGCTCTTGCCATGGTATATATCGAAGCACCGAAGCGGTTCCACAGAAAACCCCAGTGGTGCATGCACGTGTACTATGTCCGAATATCTCTCAAAGATAGATTATCATCTAGTCCAGAATCTAGAGATTAATCAATCCAAATTGAAACCAAGAAGTAATGTTTACGCCGCCCATATCAGTAGGTCACTGGCGTAGCCAGGGGGGGGCACAAGGGGGCCATGGCCCCCCCTGTTGATCGGAGAGCAAAAAAAAAAAAAAAAAAAAAAAAAAAAAAAAAAAAAACTAATTTCCTTTTCACATGCTGGTCTTACTAGCTAGGACTTACCCTACCCCTACCTTACAATCGAAATAAGGAAAAATAAAATGGAAATATTACCAAAAAAGTAAACAAAATAAACACTGCTTTCATTTCCAGCAAAAACTGTTCCTTTCCAAATCATAACCCCGAAACTTTGTTAACAACATTGACTAAGTAGATTGGTAACAGAACATTTATATTTCTTTTAGTTTGTCGAGAGTTGAAAGAAATTGTACTCAGAATGATGAAGAGGCGTATCAGTTATTCTTGCCGAATATAAACCTCTCTTTGTGAATGGGTATATGTCCGATGGAGGCAATAACCATTTTCTTCGTTTTGTAAATCTTGAGTTTGTTTAAGAGTTATCATTGTGGTAGCCAACATTGCTTTTATACGAAAACAATGTCACCGTTATATCATTTTTATGGTCTTCATCCGAGGAGAAGCAAAACACTGTTTTTCAAGGTAGAGTTCGATTTTATAGAGGAATATTCAAAAAAGATACAATTTCATTCTTTGTTCAAGTCGTATTTTATATACTAGTAAGTCATCGGACGAGATGCTTTCTGCTTTGATGTTTACAGTTTTGAGTCAAATCTATTATCACTAAATTGAATGACAAAAACGGCCTTCACATGTGGCAAATCATGTGCGCTTGACTTGGTTGTATGAAGACTTTGTTTAGCCCGTTCTCTATGTGTAATTACATTATTTCCATATGTTTTTATTACAAATTGTGATCTCTATACTCTTTACACGATGTAATTCTAATATTTTTCCGTGCTAAATACTCACATTGATGTTCATTTTGGTTACAAAAATTAATCAAACTATATAATTCCTCAGTACTTAAATGAAGGAGTACGTAGCTGGATTCGTGTAGTATATACGAATTAGGCAACTAATGAACAACCTCTAACCGAGAAAATGAGATAAAGAGCTAAACAAGGCAGCTAAATAAATTGCTAAAGTCTTTTACATACACCTAATAAAGATGTTGCATGTGTTTTCAAATGAGACTACCGCTTGAGATGAGATATAAATTCCACTCCATGAGAAAGGGCGTCCTCTTAGTCATATGTTAGTCAATAGTCAGTGTGTCTGTGTGTGGGTTTTTGGTTGTTAGTCTGTATATTTTCCTATCCGAAAACACGGGTTTCAACGTTTCGTATGTACACTGGTACAGCTATTTATACACACCAACTACATGTAATTTTGCGTATTGCTTGGAATTCTGGAGCCCCAAGGAGTGGTAATCCTTCCACTACAATTCATTCCAGCGGAGTAGAGAAAAAAAAAATCCTATTTCATCTGTCACTTCTCAAGTAGGTTACACCAGAATAGAATTTTAGGGTGCAGAAAATGCCATTTTCATGACCTGGTTTTAAAAAATTTTCCTACCGTGGGAGGGGGATACCCCCTCCCACACCCTCCCCCGCTCGGTCGCTTCGCTCCCTCGCCTTGGCCCCCCCTCTTGAAAAATCCTGGCTACGCCAGTGCAGTAGGTACATGCAGTAGGCTACTTCTCCCTTTTAAATTCATGTATTAATTGCCTTAGCTGATCCGATTTATTCAGTGTACTGCATGGGCATGGGCATGCATATTACTGTGCGGTGGCGTATCTGTATATTCTAGCGCCAGGGGCAAACTATCAAATCTGACTTTTGGAGGGCTGGGGATGGGGAGAAGAAAAAAATACGGATCTCCCTTTTAGAGCTGATAACTTTTTTTGTTTTCTTTTGTTTTTTTTGCTTGTTAGAGAATTACGGAGGAAAATATCTGAAGTGCATCCCCCCCCCCCCTCCCCCATTGAGCGACTTTTTGGGGGGCTGGGAAAAAAAATTGTCGACACCCGCCTTCAAGTGTCGCCTGGGGCACGTGCCCCCTCTGCCCCCCCCCCCCCCCCCCCTCCGAGACACGACACTGAAATCATGCCACCCTGTGGGAATGACTTTTTGATAAGGGTGTATTTCAGGGCACCTTCAAAAGATCTGTAATTGACCAAGTATGAGCGGTGCATTAAGGAGGCGCAATATAATGGCCATGTGGTGGAGCATTGGTCTCGATCCGGGTTCAAGACAAGGTGGATGTGCTAGTACCCTTTGGTAAGGCGTTAATCATCATTACCAAGTCCCTCTGAGAGGACATAAAGTAGTCGGTCCCCTGGTTGCTTACTTACAAATGCTTTCTAGAAGTCATATATACTAACCTAATTTCAAACCTTGAATTCATTTCAGTGGCGGATTTAGGGGGGGGGGGCAATCCCGGCCCGTGCCCCTCCCCCTTTTGAGGGAAAACAATGCATTGTGCCCCCCCTCCCCTATTTGCGATTGTGCCCCCCCCCCCCCTTTCGACCAGAAAAACTTTTTTTTTTTTTTGGGTGCTTTTCAGAGAATTATGGAGGGGAACTGGACCCCATAACCCCCCCCCCCCCCCCCCCCACTGAGCGACTTTTGGAGGGCTGGCGAGACCAAAAAAATATGGGTCTCCCTCCAAGCAGTTTCCCAAAGTTGACAATCCTGCATTTGTGTGCCCCCCCCCCCCCCATACGAAATCCTGGATCCGCCCCTGATTCATTTGGACCCTTTTCTATACCACCGTCGCAGAACTAGTGTGTTTCTCTCTCTCTCTCTCTACTTCTTTGCTGTTCTATGCTATTCGATATGAAATCTCCCGGCAAGTGAGTAATGTAATAATGCTCTCATAAAAAAAGAAAATAATAATAATTAAAAAAATAATAATCAAATAGGCCTAGACATCATAAGACACTGCATTACCAGATTTGGACCAACTCAATCCGCCCCCCCCCCCCGCAACCTGAAAAACGGATGTCGTTTTTTTTCAAACGGTTCGTCTACTCAGAAGGTTCATAACTCCGAAAATGAAATAGGGTTCATAATTTCGAAAATAAAATAGGGTTCATAATTCACTAAATAAAATAGCCTTCATTCCGTAGGTTCATAATTCTGAATATGTATTAGAACCTTACGTCATTTTTTGGACATACGAATCTTCTGAATAACGGATTCAAACTCTCCCAAATGTGAGTTGTAATTGCACAAAATGTTCTAAATTTTGAAAGAATATTGAAAAATAAGATCCTGCTTACATTAGAGGTATTTTTAAAATCATTACCATTTTATCATTATTGTTATTATTATTATTATTATTATTATTATTATTATTATTATTATTATTATCATTATTATTATCATTATATACATTATATATATATATATATATATAATAGTACATTGCTTGGTTAACGCATACCACATGGTCTCTATGCGTGTTAGAAGATCATTTATATATATATTTTTTTCTTTATTTTCTTTCTTTATTTATTTTTTTTGAGGGGGTGCGGGTTCTCTCTCTGATCCTGAGTAAAAGTTGAGATTATAAAATTATTATTCCCTGGAGACTTTGAACTTTGTCGACTACATCGACTTAATTTTGTTCCCTACGAAAACATCCGTATCCGTATCCGAGATATCGAATTCGTTCTGACAATTTCAAGGGTAAAAAATTATCTTTGAATTTATAAATTTGTCATTGGAATACATTCTGCATTTTGACGACAGAAATTTGTGTGGATTGTAAAGACACCCCGCCCCCAAACTCTAGCCACTTAGGCCTACATTCGTGCGCTCGTAAAACGTGTAAACAGCCACTCTTCTCACAATTTCTCTTAAATATCAACAAAACTAACTAGCATGCAGGAACAAGACAATCTTTCATAATCATTGATTGAAAAAAAAAATCTTTTTATTTAGTAAGTCACACTTATACAAAAGTATGACACAAACGAGCAAATCAGTAATATTTCATGACACACAAAATGCTTTGAATTTGATCCAAGCCTTTCTGGAAAAATTAAAAACGCCTCCATGCAAAATAAATCATAGATACTGGATGATCGATATAATAACATCTTCTGCGCTAGAAAAAGGAAAAAAAAAAAAAGAAAAGAAAAGAAAGGGAGTGGGGGAAGCGTCATCCAACATGCTTAAAGTGTAGTATAGGGGCGTCAAGACGACTGATTAAAAAAAAGTTTTAAAATTTTTCTTACAAAAAATAAAAAATAAATTGCACGTGATTTCGGCATTTTCTCTTAAAGTGCGTTTACAAAACGCTTGTTGAAACCAAACAAATACGAGTATTTTATAAGAACGATTTTCGTTTTGTTCAAAGTTTTCCTATAATGAATTCAAGCAGCACGAGCATCCACTTCTATTTTTCACACAAACATTATCACAGTACCTTTATTTCCATTGTAGAGTCCACAGAGACATGCCCAAATATAACAATATCTCAAAGGTAATATATAGATTGTCAATATCATGCAAACAGTGTAAACACTTTGATATCAAGATAGGTGGCGTAGTTACGGGGCACACGGCCCCCCTCCCAATCAAATGCCCCTCCAAAAAGTAGAGTAAAAAGGAGAGAAAATGAAAGGACAGGAAAAGAGACAAGAATTATGGTGTTACGCAACATTTAAACATAACATGTCAATCAAAAATGGCCGATTCGTATTTGTTTATGTGTAAAACGCATGGGGTTGGGGTTCGGGGGGGGGGGGGGTTCTAATGTGTTGCTTCTTTTACTATACAGTCTATATGTTTTGAACAATTAAAACCTTAACTGAAGTTGAAAATAACTTTTCTAAGTGTAACAAATTACAAAACAATAGAAAACAAAAGGAATAAAACAATAATTAGCATAAGAAATAGAAATAGAGAAATACATGAGAAAAATTAATCAAATAATGTATGCTTATCTTGAATTTGCATGAATTAACATTGTAATTTATACAACTACGTAATAAATAACTTCCTTTCACATATTTCATAAATGGGAGAGCATTGGAGGTCCATATTGACCAAAAAAAATCCGGGAAAAAATACATAAAATCTAGCATGTTTCCATAATCAATTAGCATAAATTCCAAAATTATGTTAACTTTGATGAATTCAACTATGCATTCTTGTACGTTACATCATAATCTAAGTACATGTACACGCCAAATGTGGTAACGATCGCACATTGTATAGCCGAGATCTTATGGGGGACGGGGGAGGGGGGGGGGGGGGGGGCTCATGGCTTTTGGTCGTTTTAGGGTTAAGAATAAACATCCATTCTGAATAAAAGTAATGATATAGGCCCTACAGCCAGTGACAAGATGTAACAGAGAAAACAAGATGAAATGTGACACTATTGTCCTTTTGCCTTTCATGCAGTACCTCATATACTGAGTCACTTTGGAACTGTACTTCTTTTTTCATACGTTATACATGTACAAGGCGTCCATAATTATCCACACCGTAAATGAAAAGGAAAACAATCAACATGAATAACACTGTAGCATGGTTTTGGACATCATTTTGGCAATATTCACATGGGCAATGATGTACACTCACATGGCACTGCATTAACCAGTTCTAATCTCGACGACAAAACATTAGTCCAAAGTACAAAGAAGCAAGTATTTTCTACTCACACAGCATGAAAAGATGATGAAAAAATATAGGTCAGGCTCTACGCTGTATTTATTCCTCCTCCGTTCGGCAAACAAAATTTACATTGCTTTTGAAAAAAGATACTCGAGCAATATGCTTGGAATTTTTAATATATGTCAGGCCACTCGCTGAACATTGATTTTTGCACATTACAAGCACATAAAAAGAATTAAAAAAAATACTCAGTACAGTAGTACAATGAATACTGGTCAACCACTGAATACATTCGATAGTGGCTGACGTATCGTATGGAACTCTCAGTTACAAGTAAAATAAGTGAGTTGTGAATGATTACAAGTAAACTGAAAGAGTCCTAAAAACTGAGTCATACAATATGAATAACATTTCACCGTTATATCATATACAGCAAGTATAAAGGCGATATGATAGCAACATCACCTCTGAATGAATAGAATCTGTAATAAGGTTCGCAACATTTTTATCTGAGAAGTACATGTAATTTAGTACTGATCACTAAATCATCCATGAATACAGTTTTATTATATCAGTATGAATAAACGATACTGTCTGAAGGCCGTGTTTGTTTGGGGGTTTCCCCGGTTTTTTCAGCCCGGCAGGACAAATACCGTCACAATCTTCACTCCTCCCTCCCCCGCGAAAGAGGACAAATATTCTGGGCCCTGTTTCATAAATCTTGTTATCAAATAACAAGTTGCAATAACTGTTATAAGCTACTGAAATTCTCGCATCTGATTGGCTGAGACCAAATTTGTCATAGAAATGTGGCAGTTGTAACTGATAACAAGTTTTATGAAACGGGGCCCTGATTTGTATTATACATTTTATAGTACTGATCAAATCAATTCATGAAAATTTGTAAGAATACAATGTAAACACGACAAAAAAATCCAACGCCCCAATAATTCCTAGCTTACAACATATTATCAGCCCACTCTACGGCTAAAATTTACCAGCAAGTTTTAAAGTAGAAATTAAGAGTGAATGTAATATCAGTTTAGTTATGAAAGGAAGAACGTGCAAATATGAAGAAGAAAAAAAAATCACAGACACAGACACCAAATCGAGGCTTTCTCTAAACTTGGCTACTTGTAACTTTCAACTATTTCCCCAGCTGTACAGGCACATTCCCCTTTAAATTTAGATATTGTTCCAGGGGCGGATCCAGGATTTTGTAAAAGAGGGGGCACAGAGCCGGAAAAGTACACAATTAAGGAGGCAATTCTTTTTATAGTGTACTTAAGGTATGCCAGTTGGGTTTCAAAAGGGGGCCGCGGCCGATTCGGCCTCCCCTGGATCCGCCCCTGAGTTCTATTTCACATGTGATTTGCTCGCTGCAGCTACAAGAAAACAGTACTGTATCAATGTACAAGGTTCGATTAAACGCGGCGTAAAAAGGCAAAAAAAAAAAAAGTTGCTTCCAAGGGTATTATATGCTAAGACCTAAAAATGTTCATGGAAATCCGCATGTTACTTCAGCTGATGCTAATGACATAATCATTAATAAAGGAAACATGCGTCTCTTTTTATTTTTTAATTTTTTTTGCAAAGGAAAATCTATGTACAGAAAAATATATGAATAACAGACACATAATCGGCATTGCAAGCATTTTCAGGCAAATAGAATAAATTGCCATCATCACAATCAAATGACAACTGGAGTTAATGTGGTAATTGACGAATAAACAGGAAGATTCAGTCAGAAAACTCAGAATGACACAATTAACCGCATAGAATACAACTGTTTTTATAATGACTGATAATAACTACTCCAAACCTGTCACCCTACCTTTCCGATGACGTCATGAATGTGGACATAATGTTACAGGTAGCTGCATCCTCATTTCTGAATACACTATTTCTGAATTGCTAGTAATCATATAAGTGGCAGTTCTAGGAGGTGAAGTTCCATAAAACGTTTACACTCCCTCTACTCTTCCACTCCCCCAAACTCAAATGCAAAATCAACATTTAAAAAGTTCGATAAGTGACAACATTTTCCAAATGGTAAATAAACACTTTTTAACATGCTGCTGGATCAAATCTTTATGCAGTTGGATTGGATCCAGCATGGTACGGGTTTAAATTTGCCTTTTGAAAAGGTTGTCACTCCTCGAATCTCTTAAATGTTGGTTTAACGTTTGAGTTTTTATGAGTGTTCTTTCTCACTCTTTCTCTCTCTCTCTCTCTCTCTCTCTCTCTCTCTCTCTCTCCCTCTTTCTCTCTCCCCATTTCATTTCAGACTATGGCGTCACGTTGTGCGGGCACCCTCGGATGTATATCATCATTCATGAGTATCTTTCTTTCTTTTTTTTCTGCTTTTTGACAAAAAATAAAATCTAAACTCGCCGTCTTACGCACTTCTTCTGCACCATAAACCACTAACAACATGCCTCACATTGAAATTGGCTATGTAAAACATGAGGTTATTTCGGTTTGCCCCGCGCAATAGCATGTAGACCTGGAGTAAACTCCATAGAAAGAATTGTTCGTTTCGTGGCGGTTAGAAGCCAAGTTGTTGTTTGGTTTCACCTGTGAGGTGCGTGATTCCATCAGAAGCCCGTCTCTGCCTCGCCCCTCGCTGACCCGTTAGTCTGTCCTTTACTGTGCGGTACTTGGTGTGGAACTCTAAAGAGGTAAAATTAAAAATATCAAAGAGGAAACAATATCATTTTTTTTTTTTTTTTTTTTTTTTTTTGGGGGGGGGGCAGACAATTTGGATGACTCAGCATTTGCAATCTTTGTTCGTATAGGGTTATGGCGGTGGGGATGCAAGAATCGCGAAAGTAAAAACCTGGGGAGGGGGGGGGGCGTTTCATCAAGTGTCTTGTCAGTGATTTTTACCGACAAATTTGCCCTCGGCCAATCAGATGCAAGGATTTCAGTAGCTTATAACAGTTATTGCAACTTGTCACTGACAAGTTTTATGAAACAGGGCCCTTAACGTTGCCTTCATTTTCCCCCCTACTTATCAGGGCCATGGGAGCGTTTCATCAAGTGTCTTGTCGGTGATTTTTACCGACAAATTTGCTCTCGGCCAATCAGATGCAAGGATTTCAGTAGCTTATAACACTTATTGTAAATTGTCAGTGAAAGCAATTTTCAGGGCCCAGGTCCGAACCGATCGCATGTCCCCTGATCAATCACAAAATTACAAGTCAAGTGAGTTGCGATCGATTCGGACCAATCACAGCTCTCTATAAAAGACGGGTCCCCAATCGCAGTTTTCTTGATTTTCCCCTTGTCGATGTCCAGACGTTGATGTAACATCGTCAGCGAATCATGAGTGATTGAAAAGAAATCTCCGAATGGACACTCCTTTCTAACTTACCTGATAACCACTGCTGCATCATCGATTGGTCTTGTCTTAGGCCGCGCACCTGGGGGTTTGGTGTTCATCGGTGTTGACGTCTGATCAGGGTCTTCTGAAAACAGTTGATAACTTTTGTAATGCATGGACTTTTCGTTGCATACGAGATTGGACTGAATTTCTATAATGGTTTCCCAATTCAACGGTTATCCTCTAATATGATTTCAAGAGATTTCAGGTCTCCAAATTACAGAGAAATTGCAGACTTATTTATGACCAAAAATATAAAATAAAAAATAAACCTTAGCTAACTACATACATGTTGTATTCAACATTCTGCAAATGTATTCAGTTCTTGGTAGCATTTAGTAATTTTCGAATGAGCTGCTCATGTTCAGGAACAAAAAACAACTATAAAGACAAACGAATTAAACCAGGACATCCCCAGCAACTCTCAAAAAAATTGGGACAAAATTAATGCATGTCTTCTATCAGTTCATACAGAGTACACCTGACTGCTATATCTAGCAAACGAAAGTACACAAGTGAAAACGAAACTACTACAGAAGTTCTTACCAAGCATAGCGGAATGTTCATGCGGTTTATCTGAAGGCACTTGATCGCTCTCTGCTGCTGCTGTAGCTCCGGCCTTCGCTTCTTGTTTCTTCCGATTCTGTTGGATTCTTGCTTTTAAGGCTTAACAAAAAGAGAAAGAAAAATAAAATCATGATCGTTATCTGCTGGTACAAGAGCAATAAATCAGTTAACATAACCTAACTCTTGACACAGAAAAAAAGAAGAAGAAGATGCACCGGTCATGCCGGTAGTTTCATTTTCCGACTCAACTAAACATTTCCAAACATTGAACAATTGCACTAATTCGATAGAGGATAAGCCTTCACCTTCAGAGGCGACACTATACCACTTTGAATATATAGGAGATGCCTGACGGAAAGCTCATGAAATTGGTCATTTGCCGACAAGATTAAGCGACAAATTTGAATGAGTGTGTTCTACGAATTAGATGGGAATACAAGGGCGTCTTCAGCACCAATCATTCGCATAAATACTTGGTAATGCAGCACACTTTATCTAGCGGTATAATTATACACGTCGATGTTTGAATCAATGAAAAACACAACCCAACGAAATTAGTCATACCGGCTGAGGGCGCTTTTTGTTTCTTCACCCTCTCGTCATCAGAGTGCGATGTCGATTTGCTTCTTCTCTGTGTCTCGGCATCGATTTCGTCTTCCTCCACCCGACACGGACAGCACGTCGCACAACAGATGTGACAAAAATTGGACAATCGCGTTCGAGATGGGGTATCATCTGATCAAAGATATACAAAAAGGATATTTTAGAAATTAATCAAACTTAAGATAACTCCACTTGCTTAGGAATGCGATTGCATGATATACACAGTTTTAGCGACTACCCCAATAATAGACGGTGCTTCGCCAGGCACAACCGATTAATTCCTAATAACGACAATTTGGAAGACAATGTTCCCTGAAATATCAGAAACGTTTGCAAAAATAATCGCCGATGTAGTTGACTATCTGTCAGTAATTTTTTTTTTCACCCAACTTTGTTGCAGAGGTTTGGACAGTGTACACTGAAACAAGTATATATGACCGCATTTATTACCGAGCACTATTAATGAGGGCAACAGTAGTTCTTCTGAATACGTTGTTTCTCTTTTAACAATAGGACGATTGGAATCGTACAGGTTATATTTTTAGAACAAAACCAAAAGGAATCCACTTACCGTCAGCACTCACTGTTTTACTGTAATTTGATCGCACCATAGTGTCTTTGATCACTGGGGCGAAAAGAGACACAGAAAAAAGGGTAAAAATTAATATAAAAATGGTTTTAAGCAATAGATTAATATCAATATCATAGTTTTTGTGAGGATTATACGTGCATAATACGAAATGTATTCATTCATTATAATGACATTTCCTTTGATAAACATGTATCGGAATTTTCCTTGTAAATAACGATTTTTTTTTTTAATCATCTATTTATTTATTATTTTTTGTATTTTTTGTATTTTTTTCGCAGAATATACCGAAGGCTTGGGGCATGCATATTTCTTTTAGATTTCTTGTAAGTCTATAAATATTTCCCGATAGCTTATCGATAGTTGAAAAATCTAATGTATGCCCCTGAAACATTTAATGATGTAAATCTATAGCATTCCCCAGCCCGATTAAAGAAGAGGTGGACAAACTCATTCCACCCAGAAGCAGAATACTAGTCGAATATACCTTCATTTTTGTCAGAAATGCGCACTTCCAGAAATGATTTGTAAACTTGAAATGTAATATAGCTGGCTATAAAACTGCAACCATATACTTACATATTCTCATCCATAATGCTATCCCGACCACGGCTCCTATTAATATGATGACGGTTACGACAATGACCACAATTGTTGTAGTGTTATTGCTTCCATCTGCCACATGATTATGGGGAGAAAAAAAGTGGTAAGTAAAATCATTTTAAAATGTTCCTTTCTTTTAATTTTTCACATCATCTCACTCGTCTATGGGCTTTCCAGCCACAGGTGAATGAGCCTGCAATGTCACAACTTCAAGAGGTTAGTTATAAAGGATTCATCATAATAATTATTCAAATTCATATTTCGAAATATGTAGGCCTAGAAACGGTCTGAATCAGGGCACGCACGACACAAGATATTTCGTTTGAAGTTCAAGATCTTGCCAGCGTCCATATGTATGCTATTTTTTTTAAATCATAAACATATAGAAATATACTATTGGAACTGAGCTGAACCAAAATTGAAAATGATTTTACCGCTGGTGTTCGGGGTCCAGCAGATCAGTGCTGTAGCAATCCGCGGAGGATCCGGTACCGCCTCACCGCTCACTTGGCATCTGACTTCCATATTCGAACTGCCCATTGTCATATCAAGGCTACCATACACATCTTTCGTCCCGTCCTCATTGTCGGCAAACTTCAACTCTAATCCTCGCTCAGATGCGTTGTCAACGAACCAGACGAGCTCGACTGACGGCCTGAAGCTAGCCACCTCGCAGGATAATCGGTATTGTGTGCCCTGTGGTATGGTGTATTGGCACGATTCGTTTTCGGAAGGCGACGAGGAGGGTGAGAGTAACACCAAGGAAGGGTACGGCTCCTCGGGAGGGACTATACACAGAGAAAAGAAAAAAAAGAAGAAAGAACCCCAATCCCATCACTACAACTATTGGGATGACGATATTCTGCCTGTTATTATACAGCGCATCACGTCGCTCTGCACCTCTAAACTCGGAAGTGCCGAATAGTTGGACGGATTCGAACCGTCAACCTTCCGAGCCAAGGAACTATAGCACGGTGCTCAAATAAATAAGGTAAAATAAATATAAAAACCTTACCATTTCAACAAAGACGGTGTGTGTTTATTACTTTATTTGTTTTTTGTTTTGTTGTTGTTTTTGTTGGGCATTTCAGCATTATGGAATAATTTGGCTCACTTGTCAATATTACTTTATTATAATATTAATATTAAAATAAACAACCCTGGCAAGCCGAAAGGAGTACTTTGCAACAAAACAATTGTGAATAGACTTACCTGCAACTACCAACTCTGCTTCAGTCACCACTTCGTTAGTTGACGATGTCAGAGTGACAACACAAAAATACTGGCTTTCGTCCAACACCCCGACATCGGTGATCATCAAAGACCTGGACGGTGACATCGAAATACGACCACCATCGCTTCCCTCGCGCGCACCGTCTACGAAAGACGCGACCGTCGTTGCTGTCGAAAGGTTGTCACCCTTTTGCCAGAAAATTGTGATGACCGCGCCTTCGATCTCGCATTCGAGCTCGGCCGAGTTTCCCTGGAACACCACGGTACGGGATACAGCGGAGACATCGCCCAAACAGAGACCTGATGAAATTATATAATAAAGAAAGAAGAGAAAATGGAGACATTTCAACAGAAAAAAAAAGGTAAATTGATGATGTTGTGACCTGAACAGTTCCTTAACCCGTAACGGCCTTTCTCTTTCACTTAATCTATGTCACTTATGTTTTTCCTTTTAATTGCGCAGCCCCTCTCTCTCTCTCTCTCTCTCTCCCTGTCACAATATTTCGGTCAAATTGACATTAATGTGCCATATAACGGTTTAACTTGTTTCTAAATCTCCACGCTAAGGGATAATTGATGTTTAAAGTTAACTTAAAACGATTCAGAAGATCTACAAGTTCCGATGTATGAATAACATTGGCCATAATCATCAGATGATTTTAATCTTTGACATTTTTTTTATTATTTTTTTTTTTTTTAGATTCTCTCAATCGAATAGAATCATTTTTGTGAAAGAATGATTTTCATGCACGTTTGAACAGACGAACGTTTCGTCCCTTACACATGGAATGGTGACCATATTTAGATAAAAGTAGCACACTAGTGGACGGGGTCGTATAAAGTGCAGATTAGTTACCCTTCGTGCATTTGGAAGACCTCGGGGTAGCATTAATGCTGGCATAAACGTCGCATTTAATTCCGACATCTAAATGTCAAAGAAAATGTCACGAAAGCTCTATAGCGTTTGGAGTGAATGCAGCCTCGATATACAATAAATGGGCCGGCTCCTTTGCAAAACATAATCTGGTAATGGTAGACTGCTACTCTCTATCTCTCTCTCTCTCTCTCTCTCTCTCTCTCTCTCTCTCTCTCTCTTTCTCTCTCTCTCCCTCTCTCCCTTTCCCACTCTCCATATTTCTCTTTGTCCCAGTCTTCTTTCTTTCTCCCTCGATACGTGCAGAGGCTAGATCAAGTTCAAATCAAATCGCTTGGAACGAAACCTATACGTGTATCTTTCTTTTTATCCGTTTCACCGGTTCACCCCCCCCCCCCCCCCGTTTTTGTTTCTTCTTCACGTCAATAGGCCTGTTCACAACTATATTCAAATTTTATGCATACTTTTAAAACAAAGGTTGTTCTTGACTCTCTGCAAGCTTGTTAGAGGCTTGTCAGACATAGCAACAAGTGATGTCATGCAAACTGGATTCCAAGTATTGTAGTTCATTCATTAATAACAGGTGAATGGAATACCTCGTTACTAGGTCCCCAGGAAAGAAACATCCATACATTTAAATAATTTTGTGAACAGGTCTACTGCCTGCGTGCAGTTTGGGTCACAATGACGTAACAATGCAGAATCAGTCACGATGATATTCCATCTTCATATATTCAAGCGCCCAGATAACAGTAATATAATCATGTAGAGGCGTCGTTGTTGTCTAGTGGATAAGTCAACGGGGTGAGTATCACAGGGTACGGGGTTCGAATCCATGCCTCGGCACTAAAGTCCTTTGGCAAGACATTAATCTGTATTTGCCACTCTCCACCAAGGCGGAGCAAATGGGTACTCGGTAGGAATGAAATTACTGAATGCTTAAGCGCTTTACCAATTAGGTAGGTCTATAAAGCGATAAAATAGTATTCAGCGGTTTTTATCCTTATGAAAACACACTTTTCAACTATTATTTTCATTATTATTATTATTACTATTATTATTATTATTATTATTATAATTATTAATATTATCATTTTTGTTCTTATTATATTGTTATTATTATTGTTATTATTATTATTACTACTAATAATAACATCATTAATATTATTAATATTATCATTATTATCATTATCATTATCATCATTCTTCTTATCTGTATCATTATAATCACCCGTATCATTATCATTAATCATCAGTCTTTATACAGGTACCATTACAATTACTCTTTGAACATTTTTTTTAAAACTAAATTTTTATATTTTTTTCACAGTAAAAAGACGATAAGTAACTTTCACGCTCCCACCATGCAGCGAGTCTACGTTATTTCATTCGTGATGTTGACATACCCGTTTGCATGGAATTCCATCATACATTAAATCTCTTCCCTAGCTCGACGTCACATCTTGTTCTTCCATGATGCAGGTATCCCGACAGTTGATGCATAGCAATTATATCGAATCAATAATCTTCTTAGAACACCCTAATGAGATTTCCTTCGAATGCGCGCTTCACTGTGCCATTCCAATCACACCGATATCAAAATTTGGTGCCGCGGTATAGAGGGTTTCTTATGCAGTGCGTGGCGGACCTAGGTTAAAGGTGCTGTTTAAAATGTATTCTTTAACATTATAAAACGAAGTGAAAGTGTTTGGTCCATTGATATATCGTCAAATGCTTGAAAATTCAAAGAAAATGATCGAATTTTAAAACATTTGACGCATAGATGCTCTGTTCAGTCTGTCGCAATAAAAAATGTACTTCGTCCGATGCCCGAAGTGTATTTAATGTCCATTATTTTGTTTTAATTAATGTGTTATTTTCATTACTTATTTATTGTATAAAGGAAGAAATTGCCAATATCAGGTCAGTGGTTATGAAAATAAGTTCACAAATTAAATGAAATTGACGAGATTTCAAAGGCCAGTTTAACTCCCAATCGATTTGTTCTCAATGAAAAGGAATACCTCTGCACAGTTTATACTCCTCCTCATTTGATTCTGTATAATATTCTTTTGTTTTAACAAACAACGCATTACCAGTTATACTCACAAAAATAAACAAAGCGCATTTTCGTATAAAGGGGCCTTTTTAATAAGCACTCTTAAATTAGTTGGACTAGAGCCCCTCACCCCCCCCCCCCCCCTTCCCCGCCCATCGCACTTTCACAGAAGTTTGAAATAACCCGACTAATATTCAGGCAGCTATATATCACCTCAAGGTCAAGGCAGGGAGGTCGTATATTTCAATTTTTAAAACATCACAACCGGATTTCTTCGATGAAATCACATTATCACCATGAAAATTATCATGATCAGATGATAAATTTTTTAAAATTTGGAATCTCAAATGCTATTCGCGCGATAGGCCTACAATAAAGGAAATTTATTTAGAGACATGAAAGTGGCGGTTGCGAGCTACGATAGTCTGGGAGCCTGTCCCGAAATAGTCACCCCATTTTACCCATAAGATTTGACCCCGTAAAGTTACTTAGACCATCTTAAGTCATTGAAAAAAAGGTTGTCAGCCTGACCGTAGCCGCCGGGTTTAGCCCCCAGAGCCCCCAAAAGAGACCCCAAAGTCGGGTCGATTTCACCCCATCTCCCCCATGCACCAAACTTTGTCAGTAGGAAGTAGTATGACTGGACATTACAAAACACAAAAAACTGACAAAAATTTCCGTCGGGATGGGGTGTCAGACGGCCCCTAAAAATTGGGGTAAATTTTTCCCCTTGAAGCCCGGGGACCAAATTTTGTCAGAAGGAAGAGCCTTGGATGTACATTCCAAAAATATAAAAACTGACAAAATTGTACACCGGGAAGGGGGTGTCAGACCCCCTGAAATGAAAACCCCAAAGTGCCATTTGACAACGCTTTGCCCCCCAAAATGCTCTGTGTGTAAAGAAAAACTATTTTCTTACCTTCTGACTATGATAATTCAAAAGCGTATTATTCAATTGACTTTAAATTTTCATAACATAATTTTGAGTATAATAATCTTCTTGGGGTGCAATTTGGTGTTAATTGGTCTTTTGATTAATAAGTTATGAAATTGTAAAAAATGTATTGCTTTCTCAAAAGTAGCCAAAAAATAATGTCAGGATTATGTAAACACACCCATTGTCCATCTTCACCTGTTTGACAAGGCATAATAGAAGAGCGTTTCAGGTATCTGTGGTATGTGACTGCCAGGCTGAAATGTACTATTCATGTGTTAATTGCACAGATACCAAGCAAGCTGCTCTATTATGCCTTGTCAGATGGTTAATGGAATGGAATGTACATCCAAGGCTCTTCCTTCTGACAAAATTTGGTCCCCGGGCTTCAAGGGGAAAAATTTACCCCAATTTTTAGGGGCCGTCTGACACCCCATCCCGACGGAAATTTTTGTCAGTTTGTTGTGTTTTGTAATGTCCAGTCATACTACTTCCTACTGACAAAGTTTGGTGCATGGGGGAGATGGGGTGAAATCGACCCGACTTTGGGGTCTCTTTTGGGGGCTCTGGGGGCTAAACCCGGCGGCTACGGTCAGGCTGACAACCTTTTTGTCAATGACTTAGATGGTCTAAGTAACTTTATGGGGTCAAATCTTATGGGTAAAATGGGGTGACTATTTCGGGACAGGCTCCTGGCCTATACGAGTAGTATTCCAAAATATCGAACACGACATCTACAACTACAAAGATAATGTAGGTTTACATGACCATATAACTTCATTATCATAGCCATAAAACACCATAATCCATTTGATCCATTCGCTGTCTAGAGTGGATTGCCTTGTTACCAAGCGAACTTCACGTAAAAGAGGGTTTCGAGTGATTTTGCCTAGCTCTGTTTACAAGGGAGGGAAAAAAGCAATTGTGATGCAAAGTGCCTACTCGAAAAAAAAGGAAGAAGATGGGATGACCTTTTATTGAAACAAATTGCACTCAGCAGAAAATTGGTGTAATACCGCGATGGATATCAGACTATTATGTTGATGCGTTCTCTATTCATACAAATGTATGCAACTGGGTGGAAGAAGAGGAGTATATTTGTGTAATACAAGACAAATTATGAATAGACGAACGGTGTAGAATTATTGTGATTTGCGGCGCTAATGCGGTGCTATAATTGAGAATATTAATTTTGTCAGTCATTTTGATAATTTTCTCATCGCGCAACGTGTCGAAGCCTGACTGAATAAGGACGTGTGTACAAACACAATATACCTGAATCCCACCTCGCCTAAATGTGATGCTAAATGCCAATGGAAATAATTATGCACTTGACATGCTTGATCTGAAAAAAAAGGGGGGAGGGGGCATTACCTACATGTATAGGAGGGGCATTAAGCGAATATATATTTTGCATTAAAATGTCTGAATGTGAAATTCTGTAAGTAATGGTGAATATTCGTATAAACCAGTTCCACTCCTTGACAATCTGGGAGTTTGAACAAAGTCTTCCCGAATGGCAAGCAAGGCAGAAAATCCATTTGCGAGGATATAAGAGTTATCGTACATTATTCTGACAGGTGAATCAACATTAATTCGTCCGTCGTCAGTCTGGTTTATTTGTGAATATGATTTTGATTGGTTGGTTTAACAAAGAATGATTTCTTCGAGGATCCCATAACAATGGTATAGTCATGTATACCATTGAACATGCCTTTGTTATCTACTGGTGACTCATCGTCTAATTCGATCTGCCCCCCCCCCCCCCCTCCTTCTCTCTCCCTCTCTCTTTCTCTCACACACACACACTCTCTCTCTCTCTCTCTCTCTCATTATATTTCTCTCTGGTTCTCCGATCATTCTAAAGATAGAATAAAGTGTGTTTTGCAATGGTTGATTTCCATTTCTAAGTTTCGTTTTCCCCCTTTTTTAAAGGGGGGGGGGGAATTATGCACCTGCGCATAACTGCTCCTATATACTGTTATAATTTTTTTTTTAATACCTCTCCCGCTCTTCCCATCCCCCCCCCCCTTCTCTCTCTCTCTCTATCCCTTTCACCCTCTAAACATTAATAAATTACAATTTAGAGAAATTTTCTTTCCCAAGCAGTACCCCAGGTAATGACAGAGTTACACAACACAACTGTAATCGTAATTCGCGTTGTCACCTTGACTGTTATCAGTTGTTGATGCTATATCGGGCAAACTTCAAACAAGCTTCTGGGTAGTCACGAGCTCAGTTTGCCCTACACAAAATTTGAAGTACATTTTTATTCCCGTAACCCCTACATAATTTTATCCTATTTCATGGCACTTCTCACTCGTGAACTTATTTTCGAGTCAAATTTGCATGACTCATTGAGCATACAACGCGATCCATGCACGGGCCATTACACAGGGATCGGCGACTCTGTTTATTCAAGGTTTACATATTAAACTACTTCGACCCTCTATGATACAATTAAAAACAAAATCGTGTACTCTTATGAGGCTCTATACACTGGCTTGCACATTATCCAAGCTATATTGTTTAAAGGGCCCCTGCCATCAAAATGCAAGTGGATACCTGTTGATGTGCAGTCCTACATACATCTCATATTTTTGATATTCAAACTTCTAAATGTTTCATAGATTTTAAAATATTGTTTGAAATAATTTTCTTCAACCTGCTAAGCCGCCCCACCCACTTAAAAAAAAAAAATCCTCCAGACTATTTGCCCCCTGTGACATCATCTGTCAATCATCAGTGATTAGGGATCACTGTCTATTGTATTGTAGAATGGTGGAACGTAACTTCCGCCAGCCCAGCACACACTCATAATAGAATTGCATACTTTCAAACAATACCTCCTCATTGCCTTTGTTTTCCTGCTGATGCTACAGCATGTCTGACATAGCATCTCATATGTTGTTATTGTATGTTGTATTGTAACAGGTGTCAGCTTTGACAAAGTTAAATACCAATTTCACTTGCAAAATCGCTATTACATGTAGCTCACTGATGATTGACAGATGATGTCACAGGGGGCAAATGCATGGTATGGAGGATTTTTTTTAGTGGATGGAGCTTAGCAGGTTGTAGAAAATTATTTCAAAAAATATTTAAAAATCTATGAAACATATTTAGAAGTTTAAATATCAAAATATGAGGTGTATGTAGAACTGCATGCACACCAACAGGTATCCACATGCATTTTGATGTGAGGGGCCCTTTAAATAATATAGCTTGGATGATGTGCAAGCCAGGGCATACAGCCTCATAAGAGTACACGATTTTGTTTTTAATTGTATCACAGAGGGTCGAAGTTTAAAATTGCATTTTGATGGCAGGGGCCCTTTGAAAGTGCAGCGGCGTAACAGAAAATGCTATTATAAGCTATAAGCACAGCGTGCTTGATGACAAACCCCTGACAAATTTCCTAAAAAAGAAAGATAAATAAATACAGTATCATTTTGTTAATCAGCATTAGGTAGCTCTTAATTCCAAACGCAGAAATTTAATTCATTTCAGAGCTTGTACTATCCATGCTGTACAATATATATATATATATATATATATATATATATATATATATTAATCCTACCGACTTTCTTCCTCAGAAGCTTTTTAACTTTTCTTGGAGGGCCGGGGAAGAGGGCGAAAAGTATTCGTCTTATACTACAACTTATAAGCTATATTATTTTTAGTTATCGTGCTATACCGTACAACAATTTAGATTGTTTTGTGCAGCACTAGTGATTATACTCTTTGATGTGTCACATGAATTCAATGTAATATGAATCAGTTCACAAACAAAACCTGAACTCATTATACAAATTACCAAGTCATGCATCAACTTCATGCGTCCATAAACATGACAAAAATATGCATGGAAACTTCCGGAACATCCCGTAACCAGCAATTATAGACTAATAAAAAATGCATATGGTGACGACTTTATAAGCTTGACATAGGCTTGCCCAACATAGAAACATCTAATATGTTCAACAAATAGTCTACATCTCACTATTGAAATAATACCTCGACAGGGGTCTGCAAAACTATTATTATAAGTTAACATATATCCTGTACAGGGGTATAGCAGTGTATATAAGTGTAACATACAATAAATTTGTGAACAGAGCGACCCAATTTACGAGCTCGGTGTATATGAACAGCTCAGTAAAAAGGGAAGCAACCTTACATATCTGGAGATTGCGGTTTACTTCTATACATATGTGTTGTGAAGACTCGTTATGAAAATTTCCACCACAACCACAAATATAATTTGCATAACGATGGAACAATAGTGACAAACAACAAAATGTTACAGAAATCGACATACAGAATGGTAACCCACTGATGCAGAATGTTAATTCATTCCTTTTCCTCAAAAAGTCTCTCCCGTTTCTTTCTTTTCGTCCTCTTTTATGGGTCTATAAGGCACATCGAAGTGTCAGGACATCCCCTCTCCTTTTTTTTTTTTTTTTTTTTTTAAATTCAGACATTTACCATGTAATTCCTGCCTTGCTTGGGTATCTCATTTATTATACTAAAGGACATCCGCTTCATTTTTTTGAAATTACATTTTGTTCTAAACTTATTGCATGCACAATTTTACATTTCTATTGCCATGCTTGGCCGGTGAAAATTGTGGTCAGACATCCCCTTCCCCTATCCTTGGATTATATTATATTGCAGGGAAATATTCAACATGTTTAGACGTGCACCTTGCAGCCCAAAGATGATATTGATTTTCGAAAATGATGCCCGTTTTCAAAACACAAACATTATGCTAACAGAGCACGTAGTTTTACGGAAGCAGAGAATTTGGCCTTGTGGCAGAAAATAATGTTTTTATAATCGACTGATCGGCGAATGTTTTCACTTTAAAGGCCTCAGGACCGCTCTTGGTCACCACTCTTATTCATCCCCCCTTTAAAAAAAAACTTTTTGTCTCGGCCTTTTTTCCACCCCATATCGTATTAATTTTTGTCTGTATATATTAGTCCGCCGGCTGTTTATCCGTTCGATCTCTATATCATAAAAATCCGTGCTCCCCTCCCCCCCCCCCCCCCCCCCTCTCCCTTTCTATCACTCTCTCTCTCTCTCACTCTCTCTCTCTCTCTCTCTCTCTCTCTCTCTCTCTCTCTCTCCCTCTCTCTCTCTCAGGGCTGTTTACGATAATGGCTTTGCTGTTGTTTTTGGTTTTTACGGCGCTGTCATTCAAAATATGAATATTTACGCCATCTCAGTTGCGTTGATAAAAATAAGCCTTTTTATGACTTAATTATATATACTTTGTTTTTCTGTAGCAGACAAAGCCTTATTATATAAGGTGAGAGGGGGAAAAGGGGGGGGGGTGGGATCCTTACAATATACAATACGGATAGGCCTATATAGTTTATCAAGTCGATCCGGCATGCAGGGTTATGCAGTATAGTGTTCAGTTTTAGCACTTTTTTTTCTCTCTCTCTCTCTCTCTTTCTTTTTTTGTCAAATAAACAAGATGGCAACAACACAGTTTTGTTTAGTTTAATCATACGTCACGTTTGCTGTAACTTGGATCCATCTATCGTTCTTTTAACTACACATTACACACTGACTAATTTCCAAAATGTTAGAGAAACATATTACAATCATAACATTATTTTTTTCCACAGCGGCTAGCCGCGGAGTGCCATGACACGTGATGACGTTGGATCATGAAAATGAAAGCAAATCTAGATGCCATTTTAGTTATACACTTACAACAATACAACAATACAACTCAAAAAGAGTTACACAAACATAATTTACGCCATTACGGTGCAAATTCCACCACACATCATGATTATATACGCGAGTGACATTCATATTAAACACAGCCGCCAGCCAACCACGCGACCACCCGTCATGTCAACATCCAGCCAAGCCGAACCGCCCGGCTACACACTGAATGCAATGCCGTTGAAAGCCGCGCGCTTATAATGGCACTCAATGAATGACTTTTGTATGTGAGTCTATTGACACCAGCGGCGACAGACAGGCCTGGTAATAATTGATTGAACTTGTTCGAGCTCAGTTCGTGTACTTAGGATAATGTTTTTGAAATCCAACGATTAATACTTACAATAAGTCACAAATACAGCAGCTAGAATTCCTTTGGGAGGTGGCATTTTGGTCCAAATGTGAGAAATTAGGTCAAACATGATTTTCAGAATTCCGCCGAACACCACGAAAACTCCACTTCCTGGAAACTGGTATGCGCTAGCTAGCACAGGTACAGCATACTACGGTACGGTAACCGCTGTCGTGAGCTAGCTCAGCTACGATGCCATTGTTGTGTTTTGGTATCAAATTACACGTCATTTTCAAGCTGTGATGTGAAGTATCGCAATATCGTGGGTAGCTTGATTGTATAGTTCTTGGTTTCGGTCTAGCGTCCTCTGCGACAATATAATAGAAAGGTTCTTACTTATCTAGGGGTGTGGAAGTTGAAAATGAAGACTCTGAGGACAAGGGAGGTGCCACAGCTAGGGGCAGTGGCGGATCCAGGGGGAAGGGCGGGCCCGTACCCCCTCCCCTGGGACCAAAAAGGCGCCCCCAAAATGCCGAGAACCTTTTTTTTTTTGTGTGTGTTTTGTTTTTTGTCTTTTGTTTTGCTTGTCGGAGATTTTTTGAGTTAAAAAGGGCCCCCAAAATGCTGAGGACCTTGTCAGAAAATTTTGTGAATATTGAGCCCCCTCCCTCAAGAAATCCTGGATCCGCCACTGGCTAGGGGAGGGGGCAGATGTCGACGCCCCTCTGTCCGTCAGCTTCTTACCCAAAGTCTGGTATGTTTTGAGGGGCGACTTCGAAAAAGAAAAAAAAAACAAACAAACAAAAACAAAACAACATGATGAATAAAGAAGTTTTATTGTCGGTTCGTTAAAAAAAATAAATTAGTCTTATTGGTAAGAATAATAGGACTTATGTTTTTGCTATGGACAGAAAACAAAATATGGGAACCCTAATAGGTACATCTTTCATACCATGTATTTTACATTCACCTGGTCATAAGGAATGAAGTCGTGTCTCATTTCCAAACAGCCCATACAGCTTTATTCATAAAACAAACCGAATATGTCTCTTTTGAGGGGATCTTTTTTTAATTATTTTTTTTCTTCATTTATTTATTTATTTTTTATTGAGATAAACTTATTGTTTGTAATAATTTCAGAGAGTGTCTAATGTGTATAGCCCATGCAAAGAGAAGGCGGGGGGGGGGGGGGGGGAGGCGCGGGAAAACGCCTAAAAAGAAGAAAGAAAAAAAAAAGTTGTCTTTATTGAACTTCTTCAGCCTGCAATATTTCCATTTAACTGAGCAAAACGATCTCAACCATTAGTATCATCAAAAACTACTGCAACCATGCACCGCCACCACCATCATCATCATTATCATCATTATCACTATCATCCTCCTCCCCATCATTGTCATTATTATCACTCTCATCATCCTTCTCATTATAATCATTATCATTATCATCCTCATCATCTATCATCATTATTCTCATCATTATAATCATTATCACCATCATCTTAATCATTATTATCATCCTCATCTGTATTATCTTCATCATCATTATCACTATCATTACCATCCTCCTCCTCATATCATAGTTATTATCATTATCACCATCATCCTCCTCGTCATCACCATCGTTATCATAATTCATACCATCCTCCTCCTCCTCATTATAATCATTATCATCATCCTCATCTGCATCATTCTCATCAGTTTCACTTTCATTATTATCACCCCCCCCCCTCCTCATCATAATCATTATCACCATCATCCTAATCATTATCATCCTCATCCGTATCATTCTCATCATTTTCATTATCATTACTATCATCCCCCTCCTGATTGTAATCAGTATCATCATATCATAATCATTATCATCACCATCATCATCCTATCATTCTCCTCATTATAATCATTTTCACCATTGCTTTAATCATTATCATCATCCTCATCCGGGTATCCTCCTCCTCCTCAAATCACAGTCATTATCACCATCACCATCATCATCCTCTTCATCCTCATTATTATCCTCCTCATTATAATCATCATCATCCTCATCATTATCACTATCATTACCATCATCCTACTCATTCTCACCATTATCACTATCCCCCTCCTCCTCATCACCATCATTATTATAATCTTTACTATCATCTTCCTCCTCATTATAATCATTATCATCCTCATCTGCATCATTCTCATTATTTTCACTTTCATTACCATCATCCCCCTCCTCATAATCATCATCATATCATAATCATTATCATCACCATCATCCTCCTATCATTCTCCTCATTATAATCATTATCACCATTGCCTTAATCATTATCATCCTCATCCGGGTATCCTCTTCATCCTCATTATTATCACCATTATCCTCCTCCTCCTCCTCCTCATCATCACTTTTCTCTTAAACTTATAAATTTCCTTACCACTTTTGGAATGGAACACCCTCATTAGCAAGTATGTTCTTTTTCATGATGATGATCATCATCATCAACATTAACAACCACCACCACTGCAGAACAGTAAATCATCATCATCATCACAATGAATCAAGATCATCATACCTTCTTACCCGTATAAGAAATACACAACTCAAACAGGTACATAAAGTCAGCAAAACGCGCTCCTTTATTATGTTATTACAACACGCACCCGAGTATAAACTTCCACACTGTGGAAACCTATTGAGAAATCAGTTGCAAAAATTCTAAGAAATATGATATATTATAAAAGTGATATCCACTAACCCAATATATACATATAAGAAGCCATGTCTTAATGATAACAGTATTAACTTACACATATTATGCATTAACATTTCAATAAATATTCAATGTCCATATTGTAGGAAAATCAATTAAATACCTTGTAATAATTGCAGTTCAATTAATACAAAACTCGTGTACAATGATGAAGAAATTAACTATGCATCACAGGAACTTGTGGTCCCAATTTCAGTTTGAGATTTCCTCGTTGAAAAAAAAAAAAGTTTTTACTTCTTATTTTAAAGTCAGTCTATATAAATTATCATGGCATGATGAACTATTCAATGAAATTTAGACAGTTCCTTTATAATGCAATTTTATTACCAAAACTCTAGATTAATTGTAAATATATTTAAAGTAACACTAATACTCTATTTTGTCAAAGCGTTTCACACTGTAGTGAACCTATTTCATAATAATTTCAGCTACTTGAATACAACTAGAAAATTTGGCAATATTGTGACTAGAATACGTTACGATAAGAATACAAAAGTGCAGCCTCTAAAATATCACAATCTTATAAGAAGCCTCCCGCATACATTTTCGTTTTAAAAGTATATTCAATGCAATAAACTGACACCACTACAAAATTGAAGGGTTTAAATGACCGAGAGGTGGGTTAAAAACAAACACTAAAGAAAAAAAAGAAGACTTTCCTCTTCAATGGCAGCTTCAGTCAAATGGAATAAAACCTTTAATACAAATACTATACTGTAATATCCAAAACCTCCTTAAAATGTAGGGCACCTATACATGGGCACCACTTAGCAGACAAATGCAATAGGCCAATAATAATGATTTAAAGCAAATTTCCAAAATTTTGCGGAGCATGAATACATTATACGTCGTTCCCAGTAATTTTGAAGCCTTGAGATCTAAACTAGAAAATGTTCTTGAGTAAACAATCAACACTCAATGTTATGTCTGTATGATAGGGGGCCCTTATTCTATGTGAATGCATATGGGTGTGTCGACTAGTCTCCCCACAAGTCTCTTTAATATTCATTGGCTAAGTACTTGAACTTGCAACATCTCTTTAATAATAGAATCAACATTTGCAGTTCATATTTTGAAATTTGAATAATATAGTATACTATAAAGACATTGAATCCCTAACATACAGAGCAAAATATTTTTTAGTCACTGGTACACTTCAAACCATAAACACTATGCTTGAAACTTTCAACATCACATCATTTCCACACATATCAGATAGATCAATACAACATTCAATCAATGAATACAACTGTCCAGTAGTAACACTCAGACTGACATGCAAATTGAGAATTTTACAGACTATTCAGCTCCAAGTTTTGGCACATGTACACGCATCTCAATACAATGGTAAAGATAATCACTGAAAAATAGTATCGAACATAGTACTGCCTCGATAATTATAATATTACATGTCATACTGACTAAAGCCTCTGTAGGTAAATATTTGTAATTAAGTAACTTAAAGATTAGCCAGGTGCTATCTATCACCCCAACCAAAAATTTGTACTATGCATGCGTAAAGTTTGCAGCGTTGCGCAGTAACTTCTATGAAAGCCTGTTATATAGTATAAATGTTCTCTTAAAGCCTCCATGTTTGGCGATATAAAAAAGACATGAAAGCACTCTGGATACTCTGAAAGCTACCAAAGGCTACTTTTGTGCTTAAAAAAACAACAAAAAAACAACAACAAAAAAAAAAACAGGTCAAGCGTAATCTAATATATACTTTGCTAGACACTGATTGTATGATAATCCAAAATTTGTACACCATCAAAATGAATGGGTACTCTATTGTTTACATATTACTTGAAATTGTGCTAGCCTACATGAAAAACCACCTTTTAATAATTAGTGAAAATACCATGATTATTCCTTCTCTTTTAATAATATTCATAAGGATTGTTACTGTATGATATATTCCCACAAGAAGTTAAGATCATTAGTATAACGAGCGATACCATCTTTGTTTATTCACTTCATAATCATTTAAATATATCCCTGTACAGTACTGTGTATTAATACTTCCTAAATTGGCAACATTTATGCTTAGTAAGAGATTTTCCCCTTGCATGCACAAATACAGTTGAAACTTGCCTGTATTCAGATTATATCACGAGAATTAGAGTGTACTTCAGGCCAAAGTGTATTTAGAAAAAGTATTAAAGGTATATGTCCATATAAGGCACAATTTTTGTTCCTCTTGTATACAAAAAATGTTTCATTCATGTACAACTCACACATAATTAACTGAGAGCTGTCATTTTGTAAACAAGGCAAGAGCATGGATTATTGAAATTGAATTAAATCTTCATTGCTACATTCACAATGGACTTGGAGCTTCAAATTACTTGGTCTGAACATTAGACTATTAGTAAACCATACAATGTGAATTGTTTCAATTTTCAAGGTTGGGATTGGAAGAGCGAAGGCAATCTGCCTCTCCCCAAAATTCAGCCTTTTAGAGTAGAAAACAGTGGTTCTCAATAACCTTTTTGCCCATCTGGAATTCCTTATCAGGTCCTAAACCCCAAATGCAATTCTTGGCCTATATTTCTACCCTCCGTAATGGAAAAGTACACAGATATAAACAGGGTTTGTTATTGAAAATACCCATTCATCAACCCCCCCCCCCCTCGAAACCCCATCAACACCCCAGAGAGTCACAATACCCCATGCTTTAAGAACCACTGACTTTAAATTACTTTAACCCTTTCGAGACAATTAACCACATCATGTGGTTTGGCTCAATGGCTTTTGATTCAGAGCTCTAAAAAATATACCAGATGCATGAGTAGAAAGAGCAAAAATTTCTGCATACACTATGTACGTTTTTGTTGCAAGACCATATTGTGCTTGATGCCAGGAATTAAAAAAATGAGAATAAGCTTTAAAATCTTTAAATTGGCAACACATTGAGAGGTTCAATATAATTTTTAAAAAACAAAATTGATGATTTTTCAACTTTTCGACAAGTCCCTAACCATATATATTATTTTCAAAGACATTACACCTTATTAGAACCATGCAGCACTAAAAGAAAAATATTACTGTTGCCAACATGAAGAACAAAATGTGATCAATTCAGCCCTTAAATAATTCTTGTCCTGAAAGGATTAAACGGGTAAAAAGCATTCCCTGTCTCTCCGAGAAGTACTGATGATGATGGCACAGAGCGAGTGAAAGACGGAAGGATTTCTCACCATCACTTACAGCTCATTCTTGGCTCCAAAGTCTGTAGAAAAAACAACAGCAGAAAACACAGGTTTTGTAACATTCATAAAGGTGCTATGCAAATAATAGGCCTGACATTTCACGACGGATTACACTTATTGAGCAAAGGATATCTGCATAAACATATAGGCATACCCTCGACCTTCCACTGCAAAAATTAGCAATATCTTGAGGCAAAATGAGGAATACAATGATTTTTGTATGCTTTTTACACATACATGTAAATTACTAGATTATTTAGATGAGGAGAAAAATGTATTGAAAGATTGTTTGAAGACTGGGTAAATGAGCATCAAATTTCACTTAAAAATATACTATGTAAGATTTCGATATCAATGTGCACACAGCTGAATTAAAACAGTAGTAAAAAGACGAAGAAGAAAAAGATCCCTGCAATGTTTTGGAAAATGATTTGTATCTTAAGATGTTAAAAAGGGGAAGATAAATGGCGATTTCCTACTTCCCAAACATGTTCAAAAACAATTTTATAACTGAAATTCATATGTATTACAAGAACTATAAAATCATCTATCATTATATCTGAGAGAATATTTTGAAAGAAATTCCATGAGATCATGGGCGCAAATCCAGAGAATTTTGGAGGCGAATGTCCCCCCCCCCCCTTCCACCTAATAACCTTTATTTTTTGTTTTTTTGAATAACTTTTTTTTTTTTGCTTTTCAGAGAATTTTGGAGACGAATGTCCCCCCCCCCCACCTTTCTGAATAACCCTTTTTTTTTTCTGCTTGTCAGAGAATTTTGGAGGCGAATGTCCCCCCTCCCCCCACCTAATAACCTTTATTTTTTTGTTTTTTGGAATAACTTTTTTTTTGCTTGTCAGAGAATTTTGGAGACGAATGTCCCCCCCCCCCCCCACCTTTCTGAATAACCCTTTTTTTTTCCTTTTTTTTTGTCAGAGAATTTTGGAGGCGAATGTCCCCCCCCCCTAAATTTCAAAATGGATTTGCGCCACTGCATGAGATTGTCACTGCGCAGGCCGCATATACATGCTTCATGTAACGGTGTGGACTGATTTCTTAACATTAATCTTCACCCGTTGACAAAACTGAATTCTCTCATTCCCATAGGCTTAATACAGGGACCACCTGGTTCCCGTACGCAATGGGACCTTTCAGGACAGGAATTATTTAAGGGCTAATTTGATCACATTTTGTTCTTCAAATTGGCAACAATAATATTTTACTTTTAGTGCTGCAGGGTTCTAATAAGGTGTAATGTCTTTGAAAACAATATACATGTACATGGTTAGATATTTTGTCGATTAGTTGAAAAAAATTGCCAATTTTGATGAAAAACAATGATTTTGAACCTGTCAATGTGTTGCCAAATTAGGGATTTTAAAGCTTATCCTCATTTTTAAAATGCCTGGCATCAAACGCAATATGGTCATGCAATAAAAATGGACATAGTGTGTGCAGAAATTTTTGCTCTTTCTACTCGTGCATCTGGTATATTTTTTAGAGCTCTGAATCAAAAGTTATTTAGTTAAACCACAAAATGTGGTCAATTGTCTTGAAAGGGTTAAAAAACAAATACAAGGTTCAAGTACTGTAAATGTGCAATATTTTGCGGTGTGGAAATTTTCACACATTTATTCATAAAAATTCATTCATAAAAATTGGCACAAAAACTAAAAACATGACTTGTGAAATTCACTTTACTCTCCCGGGTACGATAACTTATTCTCTAGGTAATATTGTTTGATGCTGAAGTAGTAACTCTATTCAAGGATTACAATGAAAAACAGTTTCATACACACTTAAATATGAAGAAAAAACACTTCGCCAATTTGGGAAAAAAATTTGTGATGAAATCGCAAAAGCAAGTTACATGTACGTAACAAAATTATTTTTGAGTACGGCTTTAAAGTTTTGGTAGTTATCGATGGATGGATTTGACATACTTTAATACTTTGACTTACTGTAATCGATGGTTGGTTCCACTGTGTAAAAGTAAATGAGAAGGAGAGCAAGAGAGAGAAAGAGAGAGTTGATTATTACAAGGATATCCAAGACACAGTACATTAAACTTCTATAAAATGTATTTCACTGAACACTCTGTTTGAACATCAGCTCTCTTTTTTTGCTTTCACTTGCTAGTTTCAAGAATACCCTCCGATATGGCAACTTTCAGAGGATTCAACCTATGTGCACATGAAATAATAATCAACAATTGAATTTAGGAGGCAAATTTAAAAACAGGCAACAGCATATGACAAGCCCTGATGTGGGCTCTTTCTTAAAAGCCACAATCTAAATTAAGGAAATTATTCATATTGACAAAGAAAATAACAATCAAATAATACCATGCACAGAGAGGTTTCAGTTGAAAATATGGATTCTCTGAGGTGACTGGCATAGAACTATTTTCTGAGGGGTGCAGCCCCTACGAAAAAGATAAGTACATACATGTATATGCCAGTTCATAAGATCTGTAATTTTACCGGCGTCTCGAAAAGAGTGCATGGTACATGCACTGTAAGCATGGAATATTTCATGCATTTTGTTATTTACTAGATAAATCTATGTATCTACCTATTTGCTAGTTTCCCAAACTATGCCGTCATTCGAGAAAAGCTAAGTCAAAACGCGCACGCCCCGCCCGCGTGTGTTCCCCGTCCACCAATCATGATCGCGCAGCCGCCATGCTCTTCCTCTTCCGAGCAGTCAGAGACAGAGTCTAGGACATGTTGTCAGACAAGGAGAGGGGCTGGAGGGAGGGACATAGGTAGATACATAGATTTATCTAGTAAATAACAAAATTAGTTATAATTTTCTTGATTTACAGCAATAAATCAATGTATCTACCTATTTGCTAGAATAGCACGGATAAAAACCCGGGTGGCATGTCCCAGGACGGGAAGAACTAACGAGGGGCAGAAAGGGAAGACGAAGCAGCTCTCAAACCAGAGGTAGCAAACCTAACCTCACCCGAAGGAACATCCTTAAGATAGAAGGATGTGAAGGAGGTAGGGGAACGCCAAAAGGCAGCCCTCAAGATATCCTCCAAAGGAATACCCTGAAAAAGCGCCCAGGAAGTGGAAACACTCCTGGTATCGTGCGCTCTTGGAGGAATCTCAGACAGAAGAGCCTCCGAACCCGCAGCTTGGATAGCCTCGACAATCCAACGGGAGATAGTCTCCCGTGATGCTGGGGAATAAGGGTGACGGGAAATGAGAAAGAGCTGATCATCCTTACGAAAGACCTTAGTCCTATCCAAGTACCATTTGAGCGCCCTAACAGGGCACCAAGATTTGTCCTCTTTAACGGAAGAGAATTCCGACAGAGGACTCAAGAACACTTCGATGGAGCCAGAAGCATCAGTCTGATTCTTGGCAATAAACGAAGGTCGAGGGACAAGACGTACACCTTGCCTTTCCCATCTGATATGCCCGGGCGCCGTAGAGAGAGCCTGAATAGTGCTTCTTCTCTGCCCAGAAGCAATAGCGACAAGAAAGGCAGTCTTAATCGAGAGATGGTGCAACGACGCTTTGCACAACGGCTCAAAAGGTGGTTTGGCCAAAGCGTCCAAAACCAAAGGAAGACTCCACGCAGGAGTCAACTGGCGATTTGCTGGTCGTTTTAAGAAAAACGATCTTAGCAAATGGGTCAAGAAGGGAGAGTTCGAAACTCCAGAACCATCAGAAAAAGGTGAACTGCAGCAATAGCTGATCGGTATCCACGAATGGTAGAGAGAGATCTACCCTTATCGAAAAGGGAGATCAGGAAATCTGCAATAGCACCGACTGAGGCAGAACGGGGAGAAACTCCCCCCTCCTCACACCAAGCATGGAAGGCTTCTAACCTCGAGTTGTAAACAGCTCGGGTAGATTCTCTTCTACTCTGGACTATGAACTGGGAGGCTCTCTCTGAGAGTCCTGCAGTCCTCGCATCCTCCCCGACAGAGGCCAGGCGGTCAAATGTAGAGCCGCTGGACGAAGGTGGAGGATCCCCGATAGGGGTTGAGCTATGAGGTCTGCTCTCCGGGGAAGGGAGAGCGGCCGACCTTCCAGCAGAGAGAGAAGAAGAGGAAACCAAGGTCTCCTCGGCCAACAAGGTGCTATGAGCAAAACCCACGCCTGATCCTCCTGAACTTTCCGCAGGACCTGAGGAATTAAGGAGACCGGCGGAAAGGCGTAACCCCGGAAGTTCTCCCACTGAAGGGAGAACGCATCGAGGGCCCAAGCCTCTGGATCCTGCACTCGAGAGCAGTATCGCGGGAGGCGATGGTTGAGAGATGTCGCAAACAGATCTATCTCTAGAGGGACCCAGACTGAACTGAGGTAATCGAAGACCTCTTGGTTCAGTGTCCACTCGGAGGGAAGGCACATGCCCCGGGACAGAAAATCTGCAATCAGATTGTCTTGGCCGGGAACATAGGAGGCTATCGGAATTACTCGGTGAGACCGACACCACCTCCACAGCTTGGCGGTCAGATCGTTCAGAGTAGTGGAACGAGTCCCGCCTTGTCGGTTGATGTAGGCAGCAACAGTGGTGTTGTCCGTCAAAATCAGGACGGAGCGACCTACTATCATGTTCTCGAAATGACAGAGAGACATGAAGACTGCCATCAACTCCAACACATTGATGTGGGGTAAGGTGCACAGGTGTGACCAGTCCCCCGAGACCACCTGGTCCGAACAATGGCCGCCCCACCCCAGAAGAGAGGCATCCGTCGAGATGGAGACTGACGGAAGGGGCGTGCGAAGAGACTTGCCTTGCAGAAGGAACGACTCTTTCGACCAGGGGGTAAGCAGGCGTTTGATTTCTCCGGTGAGAGGAATCCACACCTTGAGAGAGTCTACACTGGGCTTGAAAAACTTCAGAAGATGAAGTTGGAGTGGCCTCATATGAAGCCGACAGTCTTGGAGGACATCCACAAGGCTCGATAAGTGGCCCAGGAATTGGAGCCATCGGCCTGCCCGAACTCGACGTAAGAGGCGAAGAGATCGAGCTAGTAAGACAATCGCTTGAACCCTCTCCCGACTGGGGCGGGCGACTTGGTTCGCGATGTCTATTTCCGCACCCAGGTAAATGGGCTTGCGAGTAGGAGTCAACTCCGACTTGTCCCAGTTGACTATGAACCCCACTCTCTGTGTGGTACAGAGGAGTAGGTCCATGTGAGACTGAAGGACGGACACAGAGCTCGCCACCAGGAGCCAGTCGTCCAGGTAAGTGAAAAGTCTCAGACCGCGATACCTGAGGAAAGCGGCTAGGGCAGAGACTACTCGAGTAAAAACTCGAGGTGCCGGTTTCAGGCCGAATGGTAAGGCTTTGAACCGGAAAGTTTCGCCTTGGAAGGTGAAACCCAACAGGTCCCTTGAAGAAGGGTGTATCGGTACGTGAAAATAGGCATCTTTCAGGTCTACCGAAATGGCCACGTCTGACGGTCTGATAGCCGGAAGAATCGAGGCCAAGGTTTCCATGCGGAAACGCTCTCTTGGTATGAAGGTATTTATGACCTTCATATTCAAGATCATTCTGAGCTTCCCCGAGCGTTTGGGAATTACAAAGATAGGGGAGAGACACAGATGGGGGTGGTCTCGTACCCTTTCTATCGCACCCTTTTCCAGCAGCTCTTGAATCTCTGAGGAGATGTGCTCTTGGAAAAGGGGCGAGAGTGTAGGAGGGTTGCGGCGGATGGCACCGTGTGGGAGGGGCTCTGCGAGCTTTATGCAGAAGCCTCCTCGCACGATGGAGAGCACGAACTTGTCGTCGGTAATTTCTTCCCAGGCGGGAAGAAAGTACTGAAGACGGCCTCCAACCCTCTCCTCCAACGCTCGGGGCGCACCTTCAAACTCGCCGCGAATCGTGGGCCGAACCACGGCCCCGACCGCGACCTCGGGCCTTCTTCCTACCACGAGGAGAAGGCTCCGCCTTGGCTCCAAACGAGTGTGGAGCACTGGGCTGAACTTGCGGTGCACGAGCGGGCTGATAGCCAGAAGAGACACCGCGTCGAGGAGGTGGAACGTTAGCCTGAGCCTGCGACTTCGGAGCGGAGGACTTAAGGCGTTTGGAAAGTTCCGCCGCCTGCTTACGTGATTCAACTTCATGTTGGATCACCTCAGTCACCTTACCTCCAAAGAGGTGTTGACCGGAGTGGGGAACACTGGCCAAAAGGGCAGGTATGTCCACGTCCGCAATGCCCAGAGAGGAAAGAGCCAGCTTCCTCCTAGCATTGGTGGCTAGCGCTGCCGTAACAGACAGCTCCGACCACAACGAGCCCGTCAAAGACAAGAGGGCTTCGTCTAACAACAGAATGTCCGAGTCGGACATCTGGAGTTCCTGGCTCCTAGCCCGAAGGGAAAGGAGCGTACCCAAGTAGGCAGTCAGTCTCAGGCCAGACCTGGAATGGGTTTCCATCAGGTTCGGGAACTTCTCCGCTTTGGTGTAACCTGTACTCTTAAAGTTGACACCAAGCCTTCCACCTACATGAATGAGGTCACTGGAACAAGACTTTCTCGTAAAGAAATCGAGAGTGTCTTGCTGGGAGAAGGTGAAATCCCTGGCCAAGGGACGAGCCTTACCAAGAAGGGAAGGAGGCTGTGAAGAGAAGTCATTATAGACTCGCTTAAAGTCCTCCGTAAGAGGGATGCCCTTGGAGGGACGCTCACCTTTGAAAAGGAGAGACGGATGTCCCGAATCGACCCGACTCGGTAAATACGTGTCGGGAAGATATTTCTCCAGCAGGGCTTGAGTATCGACCGCCAGGGACCGAAAGGTCTGGGGCGTAACCTCAGCCTGTGAAGAGGCATCATCCTCCGAGAATCCCGACTGTGAAGCCTGATCCCAAGAAGGGCGGTTTAGGCAGTCCCAGGATTCCTCCCCAGGCGGAGCACCAAGTGCCGCTGGTAGGGGAGCAGCCCCGACCGGACGATCAAAAGCTGAACGTGGTCGGGAAACGCCCAAAGAGGGGCGGCAAGACTCATGTCTGTTGGAGCCCAACAGCACTGAGCCGGATACCTGAGCAGAGGAACCGGATCCCAATCCACTGGAACCAGTGGTGGAAACCAAGGGAAAATCAGCGTTCCTAACCGGCGGATAACCGGTAAAACCGGATTCGGGGACCGGAAAACCGGTATCCGAAACCGGAAACCGAATTGCATCCGGTATCCAAACCGGATCCGAAACCGGACCCGGACCGGGACGGGTACAGGTATCCCCCCCTCCCCTAGGGGGGGAGGGGTTGGAGTCAGGTGTGGTGGGGGGTACGGACATAGAGTCCGACCAACCACTCTTCTCCATAATGATCTTCAGATATTTCAGAAGTTCATGGGAGACGCCCGACTCGGAAGAAGTAGTCGACCTCGGAGGGCTAACCCGCTTCTTCTTGGCCCCCCCTGACACAGTCGGTGAAGACGCGGTCGATGTCGAGGGGAGAGAGTCCGCCCCGCCGGCCGGCTGGGCAGGACTCTGGCGCTTACGTTTCTTGGACAGGTGAGCATTTTTACCGCTCCCTTTATCCTTTGAAACGGGCGCCGCTTCCGTAGTAAGCCCTGCACTGGGTACATTAGGAAGATCACGACTCCTTTTACTCTTACCCGCCTTGCTTGGATTAGAAGCGTGCGGAGAGACAAAGGGAGCCGACCCCTGAGCGAACACATCCTTGGCTAGAGAGCGAGGAGTGTCACTCGAGCGAGACGAACTGCGGGTTGGGGTATTGCCCACAGTTTTATCGGCGAGAGGTATCGGCCTAGTGAGGCACTCACTCTCCCCGTCGCCTTGTATTGCCTGTAAAGGCAATACATTGCTCGTCTCTATCCTGGAGAGAGATATTGGCCTAGTGCGGCACTCACTCTCCCGGTACATCCCGCATGAGTTGGTTGTCAATACAGACGACGAACTCATCACGGGGCGAGCCTCACACGAGGCGGGCCCTAACTTACCTACAGTCGAAGCTCCGGGAAAGATAACATTGGTGCGAGATGAACCTCTCGCAGCCAACCCTCCCAAGGCTAGGCGAGTCCCCACGGAGGGGGAGGAAACACTAGCCGTACGAGACGGAGACTTCGACATGACTGAAAACAAAGACAAGCAAACAAATACAGAACTAATATATAACAACAACCAACTCACAATTCAGAGTGGGAATAAACTCCTAACTAAGGAGAAACACAACGTTCTGATAAAACCGCTTGCCAATGCGCGTTGAATTGAACCACCTACAGACAGGGCAACCCGGGGATAACCTATGGGGGAAGAGCCCGACGTGGCGTACTAGACACCGTCTGTGTGTAATGCCCCGAAGGGGAAGAAAAACGGCAAATTAATTTGATTAAAATACCGTGAAGGAGGTGGACTTAGGAAAAGTCCGATACACCAAAATGCTTGTAAAAGGTTGGTGAACGGAATTTTAATAGCGAATAGCAACCAAAAAAGCTTTTGGAAGTAAAAATCTCGCAATTTAGGCTAAGACTTAGCTCGTAGATGTCACTGCTCTGACGGGCGAGAAAGGAAGAGGAAGAGCATGGCGGCTGCGCGATCATGATTGGTGGACGGGGAACACACGCGGGCGGGGCGTGCGCGTTTTGACTTAGCTTTTCTCGAATGACGGCATAGTTTGGGAAACTAGCAAATAGGTAGATACATTGATTTATTGCTGTAAATTATATGTTTTGCTGTATGTATGCTTTTGCCCATGAGCCGAGCGAAAAAATTAATCACGTGAAAATTTCCACTTTTACAGTGTATTTTATCTACATCCCTCGATAAAAACAAAGAAAGTAAAAATATAGCCCATTTGACGTCATGCCACATCCAGCTTTACTTCATGCTGGAAGAATTTTATGTCATGTGAAACATCTCTGGCAAATCCTTGCAAGGGAATTTTTTGATATACGATAATAATAAATCAAACGAAACAGTTTGTACTCACGTCCAAGGTTGATGTTAGCAAAGCCCAGGCCTTCTGAGTTGGTAAATGTGCACTGATATGTCCCAACATGGTTGCTGTTCACACTGCGGATAGTCAGGCGGGAGTAGTAACGCTCGTCGTAAAAGTTATCGGGATGCTGGTCCACATCCACGTCATAACCTTGGAGTGGGCTGCAATCGATAAGAAATAGAAAAGTATAATTTAAACGTCAATACTCGCATTGTAAGAAACTCGTCCTTTGTCACTAAAGGATTGTTCACATATGCCACGGTAAGCCATCAGGAAGAGGCGTTTTCTGTGTATTAAATGAATGGCAAGTGGGATGCAAGACGCAATAATTAGAGGTCCTACATGTACTTACTAAAGCTTTGTGTTATAAGGCAGGAAATGTGAAGCGCAGTACGCTTTATAAAGGGAAGGTTGAGTTCTGGGAAAGGTAAAAAAATAATTGGTAAGCTTTCTCATTCTTATTATGTTAGTTTGGAAGATTTATTATCATTAGTAGATCTATACATGTATGTCCCCTGAAAAGGATTGCTCTTCAAATGCCCTCACATTGAAAATAGGACAAGAAACAGCTGAAATGTTCAGGGCGAACATTTATGTGTACTTGTAGTCCCTTATACACATTTCTGTGTGCAGTGCAGGTGATTCTTAGTAAGAATGAGTCAATTTCATTTAGGTGATTCCAAAACCTTACAGCATACACCAATTATCATGTGCTATACACATGTATAAGCAACCTTTCCCAATTGCTTTGATACAGTTTCTTTCACAATTCAATATCATGACCAGGGGCCCATTGCACAAAACTTGCGTTTAATCGCAACTCCTAAAAATCAAACGCAAGTCCTTAATGCGCACTTCTGATTGGCTGAAAATAAAGTTGCGTTTGATTTTCCTGAGTTGCGTTCAAACGCAAGTTTTGCGCAACGGGCCCTAGAACTCAACTTTATCTTTAAAACCTCGTGTGGCTTTTGAAAGTGCTGCATATTTGAATGAGCCTATACAGCCTGAATGATGTGGACATCACATGAGTACACTATCTTTTGAATCTGGGGGATGATAAATAGATCCCCCCCCCCCCCCCTCTCTAACAACTGTAAGTACATGTACAGTAAGGGTATCTATGCCAGCACACAGACCTACATATGTAGCAGGGTTTCATCACTTTGTTTGTTACTGGTCTAGACAACCCATTCGCTGCATGATAATTAATTCATAATTACTGTACATGTACGCTAGTTTAACTAGAGATGCAAACCAAATACAATGCCAATACTTGAGATTAGCTCCAATAATGCGCTCTTTCAATCATTATCAAGGTCCTTGCAAAATTGTTGCTGTGACTTGTCAACCCCCCCCCCCCCCCCCCCCCCCCCCCCCCCCCTAATCATCAGATAAAATGATTGGGGGAAAAGAAGGAAAGTTTGAAGCAAAATGAGAGTCCTTTTTATTGTTTAAAGAGAAAACTATCTCTCTTCCCAATTTGTTGCCAGGTAGAAGAAAAGCTGATCATATCTGTGTCTCCCCCCCCCCCCCCCCCAGCCCAGTAAAGGGTTAACATCCTATCTCAGGGACAGAGTGTTATCCACTGTTTAACCTGCATCTATGGAACAGGAGAGGCTTCAGTCATCTGTCTGGAGTGGATTCAAAACCATGAACTTTGGTTTGACAGGCAGATGTTTAAGTTGAGTTCTGGTCATGCGATTAAATTGTGAAAGAAACTGTCTCAAAGCAATTGGGAAAGGTTGATCATGTAGAAGACTACATAAGAATTAGCTTATACTGTGAGGTTTTGGAATCATCAAAATGATAATAAATTGACCCAATCTCGATGAAAAGCACATGCACTGCACACAGAAACGGGTATATGGGACTGCACACACATGTGGCATGAATGTTCGGCCCGAACACTTCAGCTATTTCTCGTCATATTTCGATTATGAAGGCATTTGAAGAGAAATCCTTTTCAGGCGACGTTTTTACTATGATGCTCTTCCCAACTGACATAAAAGGGATGAGAACACACAAATTATTTTTCACCTTTCCCAGAACTCGACCTTCTCTTTCACCAACTCTCCTCCTCAAGGGAAAATAACACAACTTCATTCTAAATACTTTAAAAAGAGGAAAAGGAAACTTACTCTACGACTGTATCGTTCACTGTCCAGCGCACATCTATTCCCGATGAGGTTGGCGGGTTGGCTTGGCTGATACAAGCCAGGACTGCTTGAGAGCCCTCTGTCACTCGGATATTCTCAATGGTTGCCGTTACCTCGGGCATGTCTGAAATGACAATTTATTTTTTTCTTAAATGATTTTAATGAGAAAACAACAAGCAACATACAAACACACACAAAAAAAGCAACAAACACAGACCATGAGTTGCAAATTGAGGTGCTAAATTTGAAATACAAACTTACAATAATAGACCTGTCCACAAAGTTATTCAAATTTATGGATGTTTCTTTCCCAGGGACCTAGTAACGAGGTACTTCATTAACCTGTTATTAATGAATGAACTACAATACTTGGAATCCAGTTTGCAAACATTACTTGTTGCTATGTCTGACAAGCCTCTGACAAGCTTTCAGGTTGTCAAGATTCAAGAACAACCTAGATGTTTTAAAAGTATATGTATGCATAAAATTTGAATATTTTTGTTAACAGGGGGTCGTTTCATCAAATCAACTCCATGACAGTCATAACTTTGTCGGCGATCTACGGAAATGTCATGGACTTGACAAACTGTTTCACGAAGACATGATAAACGACAACTCAATGATATCGATACTCATCGGCTAAAAAACATAGTCTATATCACAGTCCATTGGATTTATCGTCAATTACCCAAACAGACTTTGAGGCTCAGTTTTCTCCCAATTGTTCCAAAATGTCAAAAAAGGCAGCGAAAATTAATACTGGTGATACAAACATCCCGTTTACATGAAAAGATGTGTTACTTATGGCATCTTAGAATTTATAAAATTGAGAAAACTTGAGGATGCATTTGCGATGTACGAATCTAGATTTGTAAATAAGAGGATACCGTAATTGACTAATTATGGAAAGAAGACCCAAATCGTGTACACTTTAGAGAAAATGATTAAATAAAGATATTTTATGACCCAATTCTTAATATTCAGTTATAAAAAATACATTTAATATTGTTTATATCAAAGTATTGCGTGAAAAAGGAAAAATAAAGGTAAAATACATACATGATAAATTGTCGTCGTTTAAATTGGTCTGTATATACAGACTGTTCTATTTTAGACGCTTTTTCTATGGTAGACCGATGTGGGTATTTTTAATATTAATCTCACATACGTGTTGGGGGTCAAGAAGTCATAAAAACATATTGTCCGTCTGTAAAATATTATAATAAAAACATTAGTAAAACTATTTGATAAAAAGAATGATAAAGAAATGTGCTTGGAGATCAGGAAATAATTTTCTCTTAACTTACATTTTTTATTTTTTCGCAGCCCATACACTAACTAAAAGCTGGCTTGTGATGGCGTTCTAAAAAGATATGACAGGTTTGGAGTACCGACAAGTCACTTGTCAGGGAAGTTGTCGCTGATCTTCGCAAATACGGCTTTGTGAAACGGTTAGCGGACAAGTTGAGCGACAGCGTCGAGATGTCGCTGATCTTGTCGTTATGACGGTTTGATGAAACGACCCCCAGGTATACATGCATTACAACCTCGTCTTTTTTTAAAAGCAATACATGTATTATACTTAATCTTCTGCTTCATCCTTAAGTAGCAATGAAAATTAGAGAGTGCAAGGAGGATATTACATTCTGAAACTTACAATGGTATATCAGGCCTGTGAATGGGGTTTCACAAAAAGAGCGGGAAAAAGCTGAAAGTTTCCGCCGCCATGATTCTACCTACATGTATTGCCACAACACACATAAATCACATCATTGTGAAAATGAAAATCCAAACCCCCGTACCTGCCGATGCATTGACCTCATGTACAAAGTTGAATGCAAATCCCGACTTGCCTTCATTCGACCGAATGCGCCGCGCGCAACGCCCACGATGAACAACCGATAAAATAGCGGAAATAGCACACAGGAAAAAAGCGGAAATTGAAATCGGGCAGAATAATAAAAAAAAGCGGATTTCCGCTAAAAAGCAGAGATTTCACAGGCCTGGTATATATACATAAAAAACCCACCTTGTGCATCTGGAGAAGAAAAAATTTATGCAAGAAGAATATGGCCGAGAATGACAATTTCATTATCAGCGGAACATGTTAACAATGTACATGTATTTAATGAAATCTTAATCAAACACTGTACCAAGCTTCTGAATCATGGGTTCTTGTCAAGATTCCATTTCCCCTTGGTCTAAATTGAGTGAAATATGGTCTGCACAGCATTCTAAGGGATGGTTTTGCAGGAGCGAAGCAATCTTGCAGGTTCAAACTAAAAGTATACAATGACTAGGCCTGCCATTTTTTTTTTTTAATCTGGGTCCCCCGACTCTTTTAAATCAATCAGAATCAGATAACCGACAATCTCTACACAGTATACAGTTTGCACAGACATTGTAGTATACCCTCACCTAAAACCTGGTCACCACTCTAACCTTATCTTCATGACAAAATAATGTCTGGAACATGTTGCGACAGATACATCAGGGCCCCGTTTCATAAAAGTTGATATCCATAACAAGTTACAATAAGAGTTATAAGCTACTGAAATATAGGTTTTCCCATCCATTTTCGCACTTTTGTCATTCAATTTCAAAGATTTATTATTCAATTTCGTCCCGAGAAGCACGTGGAACGCAAATCCTAACTTCAATTTCGTCAATTGCCATTTTAATTCGTTTTTCGTCAAACATTTTCGAAGACATAGCATTCAAAATCGTCAATTGTCATTCAAATTCATCCCTCCCGCTGACGGACCGCAGAATGTGAAGATCAAATTCGTTTTTGTTCACACAATTTCATGAATTTTTCATTCAAATTAGTCAGATGTTGTCGATTCTTTATTTTGAGGGTGAAGTTGAACCAACTTTAAGCCGACATATTTTTACTTTCTAAACGGCAGTCAAAAGTCATAACTCAGGACAGTAATTATGTCAGTGTCACCTTTTGAACTTTAACTCCTAATTTTCATGTTTTCTCATCATAATGTATGAAGCAAACTTTAATTTTTATACCCTGGAAAGCAGCAAAACATAATTATGTTATCCATTCTTGGACATTAAACAGGCTACAACTCTACACTTAAAATTTTGTCTTTAATCATGTTTGCCTAGAAATCGTCTGTCAGTGTTTACGTTTGCGAGACGGTACGTCTGTTTGTATCTTTGTGTACTCAGATTACGGTGTGTTTGTAGTGTGTTTGTATGTATGTGGGTGCGTGTGTGTGTCTGTGTCTGTGGTTCTGTGTGGGGGGAACGTGTGTGTATGTTAACTCCTAAATGTAAAATGTGAACGGTTACAGAAAAAAAATTACATGAATGACTTAGAAATCACACCAGATAGAGATATGAGACGAATTTGAATGAAAATTTAACGAAAATGATTGACAAAAGACGAAATTGATCCTGCTGTTATGAGTGCTGGGAGTGAGACTGGCGAATTTAATGACGAAAATGTATTCTAAATGACTAAATTGAATGGACTTTATATGAAAATGAACGACGAAAGACGAATTTGAAAGTAAGATTGGCCTATTCCAGACATCCCGCGACGAAATTGAAGTAAAAATTTGTGAAATTGAATGAAAAAAGTTTGAAAATGAATAGGAAAACCTATACTAGCATCTAACTAGCTGAGAGCAAATTTGTCATAGATATGTGGCAGTTGTTATTGATAATTAACTGTTATGAAACACGGCTCAGAGATCTATAACAGAGCCTGATCAGTTAGTCACAGACGGACATCTGAAAATTTTTGAAAGTTTAAAGACCTGTAGAAAATAAATATTCAATGGAAGAGAGCTATTCTATGTTTCATTGCGAAGGGCATCACTGAAGCAGTTGAATTTTGATAAAATTTGGTGGCCATGTATGCCTACTCTTAACTAATCAGGCTCAAAAATAATTTCTATCCCAATGACAATAAACTTACATGGCAGCCTAATGTATGTCTTCCTTGTCATGGTTTCTCCATAGCCGTTGGTCACAGAGCACATGTACTCTCCCCTGTGTGCCAGCGTAAGGGGGTTGAGTCTGATCGTGTTGTTGTAGAGCTGCCTGATGAAGCCCTTCCTGGCACCGTTCACCAGGATGTAAGGCACCGGGTAAGTCCTGGACCAGGTCACGCTAGGGAGAGGGCTACCCGAGGCCAAGCATTCCAGACGGACGTCACTGTTGAGCTGGGGGCTGTTCAGGTCAGGCGTGACGGAGGTGATGCTTGGAGGTCCTAAAAGAAAGAGGGTCGTCAAAAAGAAACACTTCATATCATCTTTGTTACGCATACTTCCATACCTGATAAACACAATAGTACCTACACAGTCCCAAAGCTGTCCTTGCTACTATTCCACGAGTGGACAGTAGTGATACCTGAAGGTCCGAGAGCAAAAAGGCTGTCAAAAGAGACAATTCGTTTTATCTTGGTTATTTCCAAACTTGGTTAACACTTTAGTACCCAAATTGACTGTTAAAAAAATTGGTTTTATTTGTTTTGGAAAAAAGCAGAATGATGCAGCACTAGAACATACCAATTTGGAGAAGTTCTGTCACCACTTCTTGAGGAGGTGGCCCTTCAAACGTGCACTTCCACGTTCCACTATCCCGGAAGATGTCCGCACTGGTGATCTTGATGATCCAGTGATACGTTGTGGACGTGCTTGCATCTTGCATCACCTGAAGAGTGTAGGCCCCATCACGATCTCTGAGAAGCATACTTCCAAAGCTGATGACTACACCATCATGATACCACTCAATATCTTCAGTCATGGCCACGTTGGTGACCATACAGTCAAGGGTTATCAGCTCACCGTTGTTGAGCGATTGGACAGAGGTCATAGGTTGGATCTGAGGCTGGGCAAATCCTGCAAACACAGACCATTGGGTTAAAAATCAATGGAAATGAGAGTCAAAAACAAATCAGAGTGGGTTCAGAATGTGAATGTGTAAAGAAAGAAAGTTTTATGGTAGGGATGAAATGCTCAAAGCACCCATTCATGCATGCAAGTCTATATAGCAAACATTCACAGCTGCACTGGAGAAACAACATGAATTTAGGTTAGTGTAGACTACTATCAAATATTGATTGCAGTGGTGACATAGTCAAGTGGTGTGAAGATCGTGGATTCGTTATGTCCTTGAGCAAGGCATTTTATCTACATTAAATAAATGGTGTTTTTAAAAAAAATATATATATCTTTAAAAAAAAAAAAATGTGGTAGTGTTTCTTTAAAAAAACATGCAATATATAGAATAATTGTCGTCAGAGCAAGTAACATATACTGGGTGTCCCCCAAAAAGTGGAACGGCGGATTTTCAATATTTTGCCTTAAAAAAGTATTTACATGTAAATCTTTTTTACATCATTGGGTAAAGCATCTTCTACCGAAGAGAATGATACCAAGATCATTGATTTTGGTTAAGTAATTTTGATTATACATGTATGCCCATTTGTAATAATTTTCAAATTTTGCTTGATTTTTGCGACTGATGAGTGTAAGATCATATATCGGGAATGGGTTTTAGTGGGCTGTAGCTCGGGAAAAGTGGAAACGTTGTTGTTGTTGTTGCTACATGTACATGTACAGTGCAGTACTGCATCCAAATAACTGTAGAGCAGGCAGGGCGTTGAACTAACTCGCCAACTCTTCCAACACCGGTGAGTTGAATTTATTGTATTTCATGAATATGTTGGTGTCGGTATAAATTAAATCAAATGCCAATTTTTATTTGAGTCAATGTTGGTGACTTTTGTGCAGTGGTGTTTGAAAGTGTTGAGGTGTACATACTGTACTACATATGACGCGTCCAAGACTAACTGAAGTTAAGAGTCACTTATACATACATGTACAAAGCTTATCTGAAGATAGCCTCGTACTGCATATAGCTTTTAAGGGTGAATAGGCTTCAATAGCTTTTGTGTGTATCAGCAGGCCTTTTTCCAGTCTAGTTCATTCATACATGAGAGGAAACTAATTATTTAAAATTTCACTTTCAACTCTGAATCCCCAAATTTGTAGCTCAGTAAGAGCTGAAGAGTCCCTGAATCAGGTAATCTAACAAGTTTTAGAAAACTGAATCTTGCTTTAGAGCAATTTTGTTGTCTGTTTTTGACTGAGCAACAGTGAACGTTAGACACAGTCCCACATAGGCAAGGGCCTATGAGTGGTTAAGAGTAAACCTATACACATGAAGTACATGAGTGAAGCTGACTGATGTAAATTTCACCCCGATTTCCAAAAAGTGATAATAATCACAAAAAAAGGGAAATTACTAATTCTTTTAATAAAAGTTTTACGTAACGTAGGCCTAAATGATATTCTCGTTGCTTACTAGTCACAGCAGAAATCTTGCGCACTGAACGGGTCGAATTACACATATTAATTTAACCACAATAATGGTGATTTGACTAATTTTATTCATGACATTGTCAAAACTCGAGCTGGCAAATTAGCTAGTCGAGCTCCACCCATGGCAATGTCAAGCTTGATAGTTGTTTAGCCTCCTCGGGGAAAGGCCCGGGCCAGCTGGGGCGGCCGAGGCGACTTGCGGACTTGCGTATAGGCCATAGGCATAGCCAGGCGCGCCGGAAGCAATTCTGGATTGGGGGGGGGGGGGCAAACAACCCAGGGGGCTCACTATTTTGGAGGGGGAGGGGGCTCATGTCAAAAATTTTCGGAGGTGACCAGAGGTGTACGCAGAATTTTTTTTTTTTGGGGGGGGGACAAGACGCGTAAAAATTTTTGAAGAAACTTGAAAGCGAGATAGCGAAGCAACAGAGCTGGTTACGAGCACTGGCGTAAATCACACATATAATCTTTTATTTTGCGAGCGAGCGAAAAATAACCACTTTTCTAAGTTATATACAATATTTTCATTCCAGCTCTTCTTCTTTTTCTTCTTCTTCCTCTCCCTTTTTTTTTTTTTTTTGGGGGGGGGGGGTTTTTTGGGGGGCGAAAATGCATTTTGCCCCCCCACTTTTTCGTTTGGGGGTGCCCCCCCGCTTCCGGCGCCTATGGGCATAGCCATACTGCGAGGTGACCAGTTCAGGGTTAGACCGAAAATTCTGTCTCTTGTTCGTTAGCCTCTTATTAAGTTATTTTGGTAGGGTCAGCTCTTCACTTAGAGACAGAAGCGGGCTGTTCTAGCTATACGAGCTCTGTGGCTTATCAATATGGTACTGGCCACAGAGCTATACAGCCCATGCCTATGCTGTGTGTGGAGGAGGATATCAATCAAAAAATCTAGATCTAAATATCACCATTTCCCACATACTGTGAGCCATGCAAACTACCCTCGGAGTTTGCTAAAGGGGTTACCTTCCAGGATCAACTAAGATTGTAAAAATTGAATGAATAAAAAAGAAAAAAAAGCCACAAAATTGGCAGGTGTGATCAGGTTTTTTTACCTTGCACTTGTAACTTGTATATATGGGACTACACATGCAAGGTAAGATTGGTGTAGTCCCATATATACAAGTTACAAGTGCAAGGTAAAAAAACCTGATCACACCTGCCAATTTTGTGGCTTTTTTTTCTTTTTTATTCATTCAATTTTTACAATCTTAGTTGATCCTGGAAGGTAACCCCTTTAGCAAACTCCGAGGGTGGTTTGCATGGCTCACAGTATGTGGGAAATGGTGATATTTAGATCTAGATTTTTTGATTGATATCCTCCTCCACACACAGCATAGGCATGGGCTGTATAGCTCTGTGGCCAGTACCATATTGATAAGCCACAGAGCTCGTATAGCTAGGGCTGTTCGATCTGCTGTGCAAACCGAATCAATACACATTGACTCACACACTAATAACAGTTAGAATACGGTTGCGAGATTTTCATTTTTCAAACGGAGAATACCTTGGACCCTGATTCAAATTTCAATCAAAGAAGCTTTAAACGGATTATTCAGTCAAATTGGTAGTGAACAGATCCATTATAACGTATAGAAGTCTAGATCTAGAGCCTAGCATGCCTAGGCCAGGGCCAGGCTTAATCTATTTTGATTTCTAGAGTCTATAATAAATATATGAAACTATTAAAAAACGGCATTTTCCAACTACATGCTGACTGGCCGTCGGCGGCCAGTAAGTTTGCACAGCAGAGCTAGAGTGATGATAGGCCCGTTTCTGTAAGTGAAGAGCCGTCGACCCTACCAAAATAAGAGGCTAACGAACGAGAGACAGAATTCTCGGTCCAGTTCCGGGTATGAGACACAAACATATTGAATGATCATGCATGATTGATGATCATGACACATAACAAATATAAAGAAAAATATTTTGGTTCATAACTTCACATATTATCTGACTAGACAACAAATATTCATGAAAAATAGTTACCTCCATACGCCAGCAGGCTCAAACATGACAAAAAGAAACAGAAATTCAAATTGTTAATCTCCATTTTGAACAATTTTGTTTCCAAACGAAAGTCTACCAAAATTACCAACAACCTAACGTAACCGTACCACCATCCACAAGTACTCTTAATCTTTCAAGCATGTCTCCCTCTTTAGTCTAAGGCTGAAGAGTTTCGCGCCCGCGCCGCGCCAAACACAAAGTTCTCTTCATTCACATCGTTTTCCAGTTGAATCAACGACCTAGTCTCGAATAAGCTTAGGTCTATATTGCTTTATCACACGAACAGCTGACGATATCATATATGTTTATAAGTTGCTGCTGTTGCATGGATGTCAATGTGTTATGAAAAGTGACGTGAAAGGCAGAAAGTAGATTATCCGTATCACCGTCAGTGACGGCGTCACCGGTTCATTTTTAAAAATGGTTCTGCAGAACAGCGGCCGCTACAAGGCCGATCGCAGTGACAACGCCGATGGTTCTGGGGCGGGTGGTAGGTAAGTACCGCTGGGGTTCGGTGGCGGGCGGTTCTAATTCTTCTTAGATTGTGCGTTGGTCATGATCGATCAGTTGGTTGGTAATGTTTGTTTTCCCTAAACTTAAAGGGATACTTTGGTAGGCCTGCATGGGCGATTTCCGATGAGAGAGGAAAATATACTCGGAGCTTCGTGTCACTTCGATACAAGGACTTCCATCGCACGTGCTAAAACATGTGATTCATATTGGACCACCTCTGAGATAAGACTGGCTTGTGTTTTAAATTTCGCGCGGTGGGAAAGTAATCAAACATATGGAAAAGTAATTACAGAGCCAGCTCTCTGGTAGAGCCTGGGATTAGTTACGTAATCGTGGCGACAACGAGTCGCGGCAGGGCAGTGCAGAAGCGATGGCTAGACTAATCAACCAGAAGTTAACCGTGTTTTGTATTTGGAAATATTTCAGCATTACACTAAACTTGTTTGGGGGAACGAGGTTACAACCAGTTACAAGACTAAGAGCCCGGGACTGGTTAAACCCGAAGTATTCGCCGAGCTCCAGTTCGGTCAACTTCGTGCCGTCGGATCATTTATGACCTTAGTCCGACGGCCTCGCACAACGGGCGTGCTATGTGTACAAGTAAACGAGCCTTTTGCAAATTCCGCACGATTTCATTTCCCCATGAGTTCTCATTAGACTGCCCCTTTAATACAATGTAGGCCCACCGCGCCCGGGGAACGAGTGCAGGACTTCAGTTAAAGAATAAGAAGATTAAGAAGAATGAACATGATGAAGAAGTAGAACAACAATGAAGAATAGAAAGAAGAATGAAGAATGACATGAATGAAGAAGAACTTGAAGGAGAAGAAGAAGAAGAAAAAGGAGGAGGAGGCGGCTACTGTAGAAAATATAACTAGGGTGTCTGACTGAAGTCACTCTAAAAAGTGTCAGCTTAAAAACATGCTGATTCAGGGGGGAAAATGGCACAATTTTTGGGGGGGCAAATTCATCCTGTTATTGAAATGTGATCTGAATTAATTAATTTTCATCTCATGTTTGGAATGTATGGAAAGAGAAAATCTTGGTCATTCTTTTGACACTAAGGACAAGTTTTTAGGCTCACTAGAAAATTAAATAAGAGATAAATTGCAAACCCTTATATTTGTGTGTATTCAGATTGCCGTTTCCCCATGCGTTTCCTATGGGAAATTGAAATTTCTGTTTTACACAAATTTTGTCACTTTTTCACAATTTTGCACTGTGATCCGATATTCAAACCTTGAAAAAATTCATACCATCAGATAGATTGTAAAATTTCCTATCTGGTCTTGTAAAGGACAAGTTTTTGACATTACATATAAGAAAGCCACCCAACAGCTTGGCTTCGTCCGGCGTAACACAAGGTTCCTGCCACAATCATTCAGAATCAGAGTGGCAGCCTACAAGTCCCTCATACGTCCCCACCTGGAATACTGCTGCAGCGTTTGGGATCCTTATACCATCTCAGAAATCCAGAAACTGGAAAGGATTCAAAGACAAGCGGTTCGTTATGTCACTTCTGACTACAGAAGAACAAGCAGCGTGTCCAATATGATCAACAATCTAAAATGGCCCAGCTTGTCTACAAGACGGACTGTTAGCAGACTGTCCATGTGTACAGGATCGTGAATGGCCTTGTTGCAATACCCCCTGACAAATTCTTCACACCAAACACATCCATAACGAGGAAAAAGCACAATATGTGCTTCCAAACATATCGTTCCAGAGGTAACATCGATAAGTTTGCCTTTGTTCAACGATCTGTTCCTGAGTGGAATTCTCTCCCAAGTTCTGTGGTGAATGCAGTCTCACTTGAAAGTTTTCAGAGACTCTTAACAAATCACTTTGAAAATACCCTACACTCCTCCTTATAACGTGCACACAAGTTAAGTTTCATCTTCGTGATAGGCTGCATAGCCCTTTAAAGATTATTAAAGAAGAAGAAGAAGAAGAAGTATAAAGTCGTAACAGGATTCGGAAGCCCAAAATTTGCATTTGTGTGTGTCCCATTTCTTTAACTACATAGCCTATAGCAGGAAAAAGCTGAAAATGGTCTGATTTCATTCTCTTATTTTGCAGTAATTAACTGGAATTTTTCATGAAATATCATATTTCTGTCAGTTTGATGGTTATTATTTTTCAAATCCAGAAAGAAAATTTAATATTATTTTGAAATAAGTGAAATAATTTTTTTCTCCAGACACCCTACATGTAATATAACAAAGAAAAAAGAAAGAAGATGAAGGAGAAAGGCAAGAAAGCATAAAATGAAAAAGAATGAAAGAGAAAAGAAATCAAAATTCTGTTAGATCTACATGTATTTGAACAATATTAAGGTTAAATGCTATTATTGTCTGATTTTAAGCACCATGCTCTTTTGATTTAGACTCTGAATTCACAAAGAAGGTTTAGATTAGCCCATGGTCAACAATAAGAATTTCATGTTAAATTATAATTCATATTTAATGTAGAGCTAAGACTATTGCCCACTGGACATGACATGTATGTGCATACTATGCTTACAGAGGTTTAAAGTTTAAACCGTGGGTTAAGGTAAACCTTTTTTGTGAATTCTGGCCTAGTGGCTTATGGCTTTTTATGTCTTAACAGCTACATGTAGATGGTACACTACTGTCTTTTGACTCTGAGACTGAGGTCTGTCTTTCTGAGTCAGTAGAGGCGCACGGCCGATATGGGAGACTGTTTCCTATTTGGGGAACCATCTCTGATAGAGAGACTTTTGTCAGCATTGTTGGTAGCCTAGACCAATTTGAGAGACAGTCTCCCATTTAGGAGATAATTTCTTGTTATTTACATTTGCTGCAAAGGGATTACCTCGTCTCCAAATGAAAATAGGATAAGCAGATGCCTCGTGAAAAATGACCCCTTTTGACCTTCTACACCTGTACTTTAAAAATCCACCATTTACTTTTGTTTTCGTAACAGTTTTTGTTATGATCCATCACACACGAAACAAATGGGCTTCCGATTTCAAAGAGGAAACAATTTGGCTTTAGAAAAAGTGCCTGGTTGTTCTATTGTCCTCTTGTGAAGCAAAGTCTCCAATATCAGAGACTGTCTTTCATATGGGAGAGAGGCTTCCAGATCAGCCATGCACCTGTACTGCTGAGCTTAGCTGATTTATGTCTTGTATCAAAACAAAGAATACAGTAATAGCTGATTTTTAAAACTTTTAGTACATGTATGAAACCTTTCTTCTTACTGTACAAGCAGAAAATCTGAAGATTCATCTGAGGCTAGACTACAGAGGGCGGTCATCAACGATGAACTGGACTCACTGTACGGATTTGACCGCTACAAGGAGCCTGCTGAACGTGTGGGCTGGCTCATTAACATGCATCCAGTAGGATATTCTCATTTGTTTCTTTCTCTCATGGGTGCTTTTTGAAATTTCTTTGAAAATATTTGTCCCCCAACAAGGAAAACGTGGGTACTTCTTCATTTATGGGCTATGGGAACTGTTTTCTTCAAGTAATGAACATAAAATAAAATTGGTAGTCTGAACTGTTGTGACTAGGCTCTTGTATTCTGTCCTGAAAATTTCAAGATGTTTTGTTGGGCACACATAAAGACATCATCACTTTAAATAAGTTAAGTATCTATTAATCTGTACATGTCAAATAATCAGAATTAAAGCCCTAATGACTCGCATTTTACACCAAATATTAAATGATACCTTTAATAGAGGTACGTTCATGAAGATCACGTTCAATAACACATGTACATGTAATAACAAGTTGCATAGTAATACTAGTAATAGACGTTTGGCAGTCTGTTCAGTGAAATATGAATCTGTTTTCTGTTGGTTAATACAGTCATATGCTCATATGTGACCCTCCACCACAAAGCGACCAATAAGTCGGAAATTTGGGTTTTTTAAATTTTAGCACAGCTTAAAAGCTTTGATTCTAAGCTTTAAAGTGATATATAACTTGTCTTATATAGACTAAGCAAACCCTTGTAAAATACAATGAGAATGTCAGGGTGCCAGACAGGCCAATGACCAAACAATAGAGAAAACGGGCTCTAAAGGAGAGTGACCATTAAGAGCACCCAGTCCGTGTCCTATTGTTTGTTGCACAAAAGGTTCAGTCAAAACTACCTAGCCTACACTGTGAAGTACTAATTGGATTGGGTTGAAACTTTCCATACCTTTAGAATAGATATATTTCTTTGTTTCTGTAGATTATGAATATCAGAAACTGCATAGCTTTTGAGCTATACGAGAAAAGCGATGTGGAGTACGATCCCAGCAAACTGACAAACAAAGTTTGAATGTCTAGAAAAAAAATGGTCATTTTGAATGAGAGTAAAAACATATTTCAACATGGTATTTTACCCTAAAATTTTGTCAGATGGTAGATTAATACATTAACTTTCAGAAAATACCAAAAACTTAAAATAAAAACTTCCACCCCAAACAACCCTTTTCAGCTGATTACTCTAAAACTCCCATTGCGACTTATTGGTCGTTGTGTGGTGGAGGGTCACATATAGTGGTCAGCTGGATAAAAAGACCACCTACATGTACATGTACAATGATCACTTCCGACAATGTATATTGTCTTCCTTGTGAGCTGTCTTTGTGCTGCGGGTTTGACTTAGCTAAATTGTTTAATACTTCTTACCCTATCAGGCAGACATCTTGGATGAGAGTAAGAAGCTGATCAGTGCTGTGGATTATTACTTCCTCCAAGACGATGGCAGTCGCTTCAAGGTATGAGTTTAGGCAGAGGGTGGATCCATAATCGCCCTTGGTTTCTAGATTCAAACCTAAGCCGTGGTTTGAACTATCAATTTACAATGGCCATTTAAAAAGGCCCACAATAGTTCTTTTGTAATGAAAAAATATAGGCAAAATGTAGACTTTGGAAAGTACATGTATGTTGTCTGTCTTGGCCATATTTTGATTGTTTATATTTGGTTGTCATCGTTAGATTTTACCCTTTTTTCCACCAATAGACCACCATCATGAATTTAGGCCTCTAGAGGTGTTTGACATTATGGATACACAGATAAATGTGCAAAAATATATATCGTGGTAGGAAGTTGCATCACTCAGCGTCATGCGATGATAAGGTTACAGGTGTTGAAGCGCAAGCTACCCTTCAGACTACTAACTAACTATAAATTTCATGTTTTATAGAATTACACCTTTATCAAACTATTTTACACAATCCCATCAAATAATGTTGAATGTGGGTCTTCTAAAAAATGTACTTAATGCAAAAAAAATGACAAGTATTTGCGATCGACTCGGTTGTGTTGGATAACTCGGGCACGTTTTTCGCTTATTCTGAGTTTCCCCTAGCGGTGAGTGAGCTCAGATATCCTCATGGTAATAAATTTTGCATACTGCCCCCTTCTCATTTCTTAAGAAGAGAAAAAATAAACATCAATCCTGTATAATGTATAATGTATGTACAGTACTTGCTTGGTGTTCATGGCACTTAATGGCTCTCATTCAACTACATGTACATGTAGATATAGGTGTACCACTTAAAGACAAAAGTTGAGTTCTGGTCGTGCAATTTCATTGTGAAAGAAAATGTCCGGAAGCAATTGGGAAAGGTTAATCATGTCTAAATAAGAATTGGTGTATACTGTGAGGTTTTGGAATGACCAAAATGATAAGAAATCAACCCAAACTTGCTCAAAGCACATGCACAGCACACAGAAATGGATATATGGGACTGCACATGGATGTGGCGTGAATGTTCGGCCCAAACAATTCAGCTATTTTTCGTCATATTTCGAATACGAGGGCGTTTGAAGAGAAATCCTTTTCAGGGGACATTTCTACTAGGATGTTCTTCCAAACTGACATAAAAGGAATGAGAAAGCTCAGAAATTATTATTCACCTTTCCCAGAACTCAACTTTCCCTTTAACCCGATGACTCCTGAATTCTCGCATTCCCATAGACATAATACAGGGACCAACCGGTTCCTGTTAGCAATGGGTTAAGAATTAAACAAAAGGCTGCCAAATCATTGATATCTCTCATTTTTCTCCCTTTTCAGGTTTCCCTCCCGTTCAAACCCTATTTCTACATCGTCACCAAGAAAGAGTGCGAGAGGGAGGTATCTGCCTACCTGACCAGGAAGCATGCCGGGACGCTGGCTTCAGTGGAATCGGTGTACAAGGAAGACCTGGACTTGGTATGTAGCAATTAATACCCTGTTTTCACAAACAACAACTTGCTAATAGTTCAATGACATGTATTCCTACATGTACATGTATGTTAGATATTCTCTGTAGGTTTCCACAGTGAGTGATAAAAGAATATCATATATCAAGGGCCTTTTCACGGAAGCTTTCTTATGGTTTACCGAAAACCTTCAATTATGAATATTCCAATACATGTTGTTTTTAACGATTGCCAGTGTATGGGCTTTTGCTGAACAGTCGGGTCTAGGCGTGGCACGGTGCACTGGGTCGAAATTTTTGAACTTTTGTTTGAGCAGCATCGTGACTCATGAGTGATGAAAGAATATATATCAAGAGCCTTTTTGCAGAAGATGCCACATGGTATTACCAAAAAACCTTCAATTGTGAATATTCCAATATATTATTTTTAATGATTGCCAGTGTATGGGCTTCTGCTAGACATCAAACGCAATATGGTCATGCAACGAAAATGGACACAATGTGTGCAGAAATTTTTTGCTCTTACTCATGTATCTGGTATATTTTTTAGAGCTCTGAATCAAAAGTTATTAAGCCAAACCACAAAATGTGGTCAATATTGTCAAAAGGGTTAAATGTGACCTTAAACCCAGTTCCAACCCTAATTCTAAACCTATATTTGATGATATAAAGCCCAGAACAGTTGTCACCGAAGCATATATATATATGCCAGAGCATAGCACTGCTTCATGATATCAGAGTCAATGCCAATCATTTCATTTCACTCAGGATATGAATACTCCCCCTTTTCTCCAACAGCCAAATCACTTGGTGGGACTGTAGCAAATTCTTTTATTGTACTGAGAATATGAATACTCCCCCTTTTCTCCAAAAGCCAAATCACTTGGTGGGACTGGAGCAAATCCTTTTCTTTTAGTGAGAATATGAGTAATCCCCCTTTTCTCCAACAGCCAAACCACTTGGTGGGACTGAAGCGGAGCTGCCTGAAGCTGAGCTTCCACTCCACACAGGATCTGATGAAGGTCCGACGGGAGATCATGCCCAGAGTCCGCAAGAATCGAGAGCATGAGAAATCCTCTTCAGCCTACACTGCGCTTCTAAGCAGGTAAAGTGTACCCACTTCCTGAATCCATGCTGATTGAATCTCATTTTTTGAACAATTAACTGAGCCCCTTTTTTTTTTTCTTCTTTCTTTTTTAAGAATTGAAGTCTAGTTTATGGTGGTGCTGGTGTATCATGTAAGATCACTGAAATACTTATACATGTAGCATTCATATACACAGAAGTTCTTGGGCTCTGTTAACCCTTTCAGGACAGGAATTATTTAAGGGCTAATTTGATCACAGTTTGTTCTTCAAATTGGCAACAATTACATTTTTCTTTTAGTGCTACATGGTTCTAATAAGATGTAATGCCTTTGAAAACAATATACATGGTTACAAATTTTGTCGAAAAGTTGAAAAAATTGCCAATTTTGATGAAAAACAATGCTTTTGAACCTCTCAATGTGTTGCCAATTTAAGGATTTTAAAGCTTATTCTCTCTTTTAGAATTCCTGGCATCAAACGCAATATGGTCAAGCAACAAAAATTGACATAGTGTGTGTAGAAATTTTTGCTCTTTCTACACATACATCTGGTGTATTTTTTAGAGCTCTGAATCAAAATTTATTGAGCCAAACCACATAATGTGGTCAATTGTCTTGAAAGGGTTAACCCGTTGACTACTGAATTCTCAAGTTCCCATAGGCTTGATACAAGGACCACCCGGTTCTCGTATGCAATAGGTTAAGGTGTTCAGGTGATGTTGAATGCTAGTATAAATGAAATTGTCACTTTCAGAGAAACAATCATAGGTCATTCCTCCTGCTAATAATGTTCGGGGATTCTCTAGATCAGACACAAAAGGAGGTATCCACCTTTATGCGATATTCACTATTTACTTATCAATCTGATTCAGATATGACAAAACATATGATGTAAGATGATTATCGGAACAATGTTTGATGTAGCGTACCCATTAAAAAAAAAAATTTCTGCACAGCAAGAAAGCGTAGTCGCAGAAAAATCTCACATTAGAAAATATGATTTGATTTTTGCCTTGCACATTCAGCCACCTTGGTGCAGACGATAACACTGGGGGCAGCACGGGAGGAAAGAAGATCAACGACCAGATGGACAACATCATTGATATCAGGGAGTACGATGTCCCGTACCATGTCAGAGTGGCCATCGACAAGAAGATTCATGTGGTAATTAGCGTTTCATATGGAATTGGGTAATTCTGGATTCATACAGGGAGTAATCACAATGAACATGACAGACAAAAAGGGGGGACAAACTGAAAAAAACTCCTCATTCTACCCTCCACAATTGCTCTGGTAGACAAAATAACATCCCTTCACTGCTATTATGTAAAATAAGTAGAACAGTTGAATATGCATGTGACACTTGTTCTACATATTTTTTATAGAATAGCAGTGATGGGATATTCTTTTGACTACCAGAACCACTGTGAAGGGTAGAATGAGGACTTGTTCATTTTGTCCACTCTCTTTGTCCATCATGTTCATAGTGAATATTTATAGTTGGATCATAAGCACTCTACCTTAGCCATCATCGGACCAACTTCTCTATAAAACTTGGGGACAGTCTGTATGCCTCATCTTTACCATGAAGGCATATTCAATTTCTGTTTTCAGAAAGGTCAAGTGTTCTTGGGACGGGAACCAAAGGTCAAGTGATACTTTGGAAATAATTATCACTTAGTCTGTATTAAGATGATTTGATCATACAGCCTGTAAATAGTGAATTTTAACATTTCTTTTCATCTCTGTCCCATTTGGCAAATGCAAACACTTTAAGGAACCTCGCAAAATTTTTCTCCTTTTCTTTTTGTGGAATAGAATAAATGTTTGAATCTCCTCCCCCCCCCCCCTTTCTGTTCCTGTCTCTGTTTCTCTGTATCTATCCATCTTTCTATCTCTCTCTCTCTCTATCTGTCTCTCTCTATCTGTCTGTCTGTCTCTGTCTGTCTCTGTCTGTCTCTGTCTGTCTGTCTCTCTCTCTCTCTCTCTCATCACTGTTCCAGGGTCATTGGTACTCGGTACAAGGGAGAGGGTCCATGGCACCCATCATAACCCAGAGAGACGACCTGCTGGAAAGACCGGTAAATCTGGAGTGATGATATTGCTTTTGATGATGATGATGATGATTTTGACAGTGATGATGGTGATGATGATAATGTTGATGATGATGATAATAATGAGGATAATGTTGAGGGTAATGATGATGATTGTCATGACCATGATGGTTGTGATTATGATGATCTTAGTAATGAATATTTTCAGAAGAAAAGTGATTGAAACAAAAATGAGACAGTGTATTAAAATCAAAACTGTAATAATATGGGGGATGCTAAAATTTTGTAGAATTGTCTACAAAAGCTGACGTCTACCGCATCTTAGTCTTAGTAGTTTTCTACTTTTGAATTCCCTTATTTGACAATCTTATAGTGGTTTTGGGGATGATTTTGTTAATTTTGATGATACAATCCTTCAGGCTTCTCAGCAGAAAAATGTTAAATTGTTTACACATTTTTCAAATTGAAAGAAATATGGTTTTGCCAAATCCCATGAGGGTGATCTTAGAGAACCAAAGCAACTTTGGAGATTAAAAGTAGGCATTGACTGATTTATTACCTCTGTCGTTACCCTTGTCAGGGAGAATCTGCACTTGGTTCTTATTTTCTGAAAGTCCCCTCGCTTGCTATTAGCACCAATGGTGTTATATACTGGCAAGAAGGCTGCCGACATTTATCAAACTATGATATTGATACCTTATGAAAGTGATTAAAGGGAGAATCAGGTTCAGTATCAGTAAAGAATTTGAAATTATTTACCTTGTAGGCTTTTTCAGAGATTAACAACCAAGGTCAACAAGCATTGATATACAGTTAACCTTGCATAACTCAAAGTCGCATAAGTCAAACTTTACCTAAGTCAAATCAATTTTTTTTTTTACCAAACTATGCAAAATGTGTAATTTTACATTTTTTCAAGTCAAACTATTTTTTGTGGTCCCAACAGATTCGACTTACATGTATGTAAAGTTAACTGTATATTTTATTTTTTTCTTAATTTTCAACTATTTTCATACCACTTTCCAAATCTTCAGGATCCTGTTGTCTTGGCCTTTGACATTGAAACCACCAAGCTGCCCCTGAAGTTCCCCGATGCAGAAACGGACAGTGTCATGATGATATCATATATGATTGATGGACAGGTAAGGAAGCTGTCATTGTGGAAGGAGCTTGTATGATGTATGTTGAGGTTACCCCCAGTTTGATTCTAAACACACACAAAATAAGTAAGTTCCCCCCTGAGCAACTTGTGATTTCTGAACTGCAAAGTTTTGAACAGATTTAAATAGAAGGGACTGTCTGTGGTGGTTCTTATGTACCTTTTATGTGGAAATCAGAGGCACATGTATCCGTCAAATCATGCTTGAATAAGCATGCTTTGAAATCACTATGACTGCATTTCAAAATTCACAAGAAGGTCCTTTCTCAAGTGTACTGAAAGACAGTCAAATTCATGATTTTTAGTGCTGTTTGTATGCATTGGACTGGTTAATGATCTCCTGGCACCCTACTGAACTTGAATCCATACATGTAGTTTCATGGTTGACAAGTTAAAGGAAACCATGACAAAGACTCAAATGTTCCTGAAGTAGTGTTGTTACTAAGTTTTTTTGAAAAACAGGTTCTATAACTTTGTAAAATGGAAAGAGAGGGAGAGAGAGAGAGATGCAAAAATTACGAAAGAAAGGAATAGTGAAAAGGACCTTGAGAAGATGATGGCACTACCCCTCTCCCTCGCATTGATTTATGTATCCTGTTTTTAACTGTCTCTGACAGTGTCTCTTTTGTCTGCATTCATTTATGGTCTAAAATATCAAACCTTGCCGAATCAAAGCAAACCTGATCATCAGGTTAAGTGACAGTACTTGTTAATGCTTTGAGATGTATTTCAGTCTTTTGCATTGTAGAATTGTTATTTCCTCATAAATTTGTTATAATCAAATTTCTTTGAAGGGCTACTTGATCACCAACTGTGAGATCATCTCTGAAGATGTAGAGGACTTTGAGTACACCCCCAAGCCTGAGTTTGAAGGACCCTTCATCGTGTTCAATGAGGAAAATGAGATGGCCTGCTTGCAGAAGTTCATTGATCACATTGTAGAGATCAAGCCTAACATCATTGTTACCTACAACGGAGATAACTTTGATTGGTATGTCTGGTTTACCCATTGTTCTTTCCAAGAAGCCAGCTTTCAAAACAAGTGGCCTCTTCTTATACCTGGGGGGTGTTTCATAAAGCTGTTCGTAAAGTTACGCATGACTTTACGAGCGACTTGAATATGAAGTACCAGATAGGATGCCCAAAGTTTTTCCTGATGTTTTAACAAAGTGTGACTGTATTTCCAATAACCTCAATTAAATTATTGCAAAAAATATACTTTGCATTAAAAATGTTTGTCATAATTTAATGATAATCTACATTTGCACATTTCAACTCATTCAGTTGATGCAGTTAAAAATGATAGAGCATCCCATTCGGCTTGTCATATTTAAGTCAATCGTAAAGTCATGCCTAATTTTACAAACAGCTTTATGAAACACCCCCCCTGTAGTCATACATGTACCTTCATATAATGGCCACATCAGGGAAGACATGAAAAGCAGTGTTTATGTACAGGTTACTGAAGCACCGTAGTACATGTTTTAATGAGATTTACTGTTCATATTTTGTTTTAAATGTGGTGTGGAGAGACAAGGGCCCCGTTGCATAAAACTTACCATTAACGGGAACTTTGCAATCAATGGTAACTCCCATGGAAACCTTGATTTTGATTGGCTGTTGAGTGATGTTTACATGGTAGTTACCATTGATAGGAAAGTTACCATTAATGGTAAGTTTTATGCAACGGGGCCAAGGTCTTTCTGTACAGGTGGATGCTAAATAAGGTTTCACTTTACTTTGGGAACAGTCCCGTCAAAAAAATACATACTTGTCCAACAGTTACACCACTCCAGGTTTAATTGTATGGCATCAGACACAACACAGTCATGCTTATTATTTTCTCAAATATCAGAAGCTAAAAATGTTCTTATTTCCCACACCAAATTGTCAAGAAATTTCAAAGTGTTGACTCTCTTGTGCAATGTTTCCTTTGTACGTGTAGGCCCTTCATCGAAACAAGGTACAAGCATCATGGGATTGACATGTACCGAGAGATAGGATTCCAGAAGGACGCTGCCGGGGAGTACAAGTGCAGGAGTGTCATACACATGGATGCTTACAGGTAGGCACACTGTCATCGCACATTTGCTCCAGGCTGTATTTCGTCAAAGATAGAGGATTAAGGGTTAGGAGTCCCATTGTGTTAGGTTAGGCACTTTATCTACAGTTGTCTCTATCAACCCTGGTGTATACATGTGCGTACTAGGGTGTCAGAGCAAGATGATTTTTAGCTCATCCGGCCCGAATGGGCAGATGAGCTTATGCCATGGCGAGGCGTCCGTCGTCCGTCGTCCGTTCGTCCGTCTGTCCGTCCGTCTGTCCTTCGTCCCGTCCGTCCACAATTTCAAAATGCTTCTTCTTCGCCATTTCTTACCCGATTTTAATTCCGTTTGCTTTATATGATAGCACTAGGTGGGGGATTCGAAACTTCTACACAGAATTTTGAAACTCATTAAATATGCTAATTTATGCGCATTTTTCGAAAATCGCAAAAATCGCTTCTTCTTCTTCATTTATTGACCGATTTTGATTTTTTTTTGTTCCATCTGAAAGACTTTCACGAGGTTCATTGAACTTCTACACAGAATTTTGAAATTTTGTCTAGAAAATTATTTATGCTAATTTATGCGGAATTAATTAAAAATCACGAAAATTGCTTCTTCTTCCTCATTTATTGACCGATTTTGATTTGTTTTGTTCCATCTGAAAGACTTTCATGAGGTTCATTGAATTTCTTCACAGAATTTTGAATTTTTGTGTAGAAAATTATTTATGCTAATTTATGTGAAAATTTATGCTAATTTATGTGAAATTTATTTTAAAAAATAAAAAAAAAAACTGTTTGTTTTAACTCTTTGCCCTGTGCATTATGAAACCCATGGCTGCTGGATTATTTCAAAGGCTATAGCTTTATAAATTTGTACATGCTTTCTGTCGACGATCGTCAACAGAAGCGAGAACCCAGAAGTGACAGTGGTCGACAATAGCGGGTTATGAGTTTATAAAGACTTGAAACAGTGAGCGACAATGCACTGAAGCCACCCTTCAAATGCCCCAACCTTAAAATTCTTTTAATGTGTACACCAATGCATAAGTTATGTCATTCACTGCTTTTCTCTTTTATTACAAATCTTAACCTTCAAATCTCTCTCAATAAAGATTTCACAGTTGGTAGAGATACATGTACCTCACCTTGACTGACTCTATGCTTTATTTCAAGTTTCTCTTTCACACAGTAAAACTATTAAAATTTACATTCCACAAAATCTTTTAACTCCAGTCGTCCAACTTGAGTTGTGAACTTCCAGACTTTCATTCATACAGTGTATCTACACGTCACTGTCTCCTTCCAACACCACATTTAGCCAGATTTGCAATAGGCACTTCATCATCTGTACATGCATTTAACCAATACATATACATTTTGTGTATTCATTACAGTCTTAACTCAGTTCAAAGTACAAATTGCGTGAATTTCTTTGCTGGATGCCGGATGAGCGCCACATCATTGATGTGCTAGTTACTATGTCCCCCTCCCCCCCCCCCCCCCCCCCCCCCCCCCCCCCCTCTTGCTTGAAGAGATCACTGTTTGTGACTGGCATACAGAAATCAACTGCTTTCAGGGATAGTTGAGAATGTGGACGGACTCTAGAAACGCTGACGATAAGACAGCTGAGGTGCATGAGAGATTTTGCTAGCTGGCTGAAAATTATGTCACGTCACTCAATGTCACTCATTGCTGATAAGCTGATGATTAAGTCATAGGGTAATTCCAGCGTGACAGACGGGACATCCAACCCTCACATTTTTATGTTTTTACTTGATATTTCATATTTCATTTAAAAGTAATGCTTAATTTGATGTAGAGATGTGATCTATAGGGTTTGGTCAACAAAATGGGGGGAAATATTTTTTGAAGCCCCGCCCACAAATTGTGGGTGGGGCTTCAAGTTCAGCGTGACAGACGGGACATGAATTTACCAAGCCATTTCTGCTTCGATACTTTTCGACTAAGCTCTCCTCACTGGAAAATCTTGAAACAAAATATGTGTATTCATGTTATCACTTGTTGGTACCTTTTTGAAACCTGCTAGTATACATTTGAAATTTCCTCTTACTTTTGGAGGAAAATGCCAAAAAGTGAGCGTGACAGACGGGACAATAAAAACGTGACAGACGGGACACATTGAGATTGTACACAAAATAGAATTTTTAAAGACAATCAAATTTCCAGCATTAAATACCTTATTCTCATGTTCTAAAGGGGTCAAAGGGTCATTTTTAATATCATGAAACATAATAGCAAAAGGATTTTAATTTTCATCCATCGGAAAATTTTCATGTAGTCCCATCCATACATATTTTTGCTGTAGATGCCAAACGTGACAGACGGGACATTACTTTATGAATCATAATTATCTTCATAAAATTAAAATTCTGCCAAGTTAGCAGTAGAAATGAATTTCCCCCCTACCAAAGAGCAAGACTGCAAAATTTTATTCAAAAACAATGGTCTTATTTATTGTAAATGCAAAAAGTACCTTAAAAAACGTGACAGACGGGACAAAAATCCATTTGACCTTTGACCTCCTTTAAATCAGAAGAATATTAATATTTTAAACATTTTTGTATATAGACATAAAATTCCCCTTAGTCCTAACTAGATTTGGTTATCTTTATTATTATAACAGATGAAATTTCTAAAAATGACTCAATATGTAATTAACCATATTTTACCATAAAAATGTGTAATTTCATTTTTGGGTTAAAAAATGGCCATTTTGGGTCAAAATATTTTAAAAATGAAAAAACTGAATAATGTTCCATAAAGTTCAAATCATGCATATTCAAGTGACATAGAAGGAAAATGTTCAAAATAAACTTTGTTTTTTCACCAGAAGTGGACATTTTCATGGAAATGTAGCTTTTTTTAGATATGTATTTCTTACTTTACATGAATGCATAAAAATCAACATTTCAAAGGTGACTGTAATAGTACCATTTCCTTTTAGGCTACTATTATAGTCACTTTGATACCATGAATATAACTACAGTCTCTCAAGGCAGTGTTTATTGTACATGTAAAATATCGATATTGTTATTCTTAGATGGGTCAAAAGGGACAGCTACCTCCCTGTTGGCTCCCAGAACCTCAAGGCAGCTTCCAAGGCCAAACTCCGCTATGACCCCATCGAGATGGATCCGGAGGACATGTGTCGTATGGCCAGTGAACAACCCCAGACCCTGGCCAACTACTCCGTCTCGGACGCTGTGGCAACGTACTACCTCTACATGAAATACGTACATCCGTTCATCTTTGCTCTCTGCACCATCATTCCTATGGAACCAGATGAGGTATGTTGGGGAAAATTTGATTTTATTTGTTTGTTGATTTATAAATTTTACAAATCTTTTCTAATTAAATGCATAATATGAAAATAGATGTTGAATAGAAAAGGGATCGTCATATTAAGTAAAAGCTTGAATTGATGTAAAAAATTTCAAGGGCTCTTGGTATTGAATATTCTTGGCACTAGTCTTTCTCAAGTTTATATCAGGAGAACATCTGTCCTGTTAAACTTTGATAGGAATTCCCACCTCCCCCCCCTAAAAAAAAGGACATAGACCCTGTTCTCATTACAAGGGATAGCGTGCTCTAGTGCGCGCTAGATCTCACCACTTCTATGGTGAGAACGCGGCAACGTCCTTTCGGCACGCTCCACGGCGGTCCGCGGCGATCCAAAATCGGACCACCTCTGGGGGGTGGTCCACGAGAGATAAAGCGTGCCTATTCGCAGTTTACGGTGCAGAGATTGCTAAGGATAGATCGCACTACCCTTTGCAGGTGTGAACCCGTGGTGTGCCACTGGATCTCCCTGGCACGCCCCACGATAGCGCGATCCACTTTCCAATCTCGTAATGAGAACGGGGTCAGAGACACACTTGAAGTTAAGAAATGTTCGTTCTGTTCTTATGTATGTAATAATTTTCATGCTCATATAGGGATACATGCAATTGTAATTTTAAAAGGTATCCGATGCTCTATGACAAAATAACTGCTCCATCCACACACAGCTGTCTACCATTCTGATTTTAGAGGAATAGTTCCTATTCCCTGCCTTTCTTACTTTCTTTTTTAAACTGGAGATTACATTTTTCTTTAAAAATACAATATATATGTGTTCAAAGTATTCTGATATTCATAATTTTATGCTGCAAAATTCTTATTTTTTACCTTGGAAGTTTGGCAGCTATGATCCATACATTCAGTATCTTGCAGTAGATGAAGACAATTTAGGATGTTCCATCTCATCTTCTTCACTTCTTCTCTCCAAAACACAATCTTAACATCTCTGTTGTCTTTCTCACAATTTGACCAATATAGGTCTTAAGGAAGGGATCTGGAACTCTATGCGAGGCCTTGTTGATGGTCCAGGCCTTCCATGCTAACATCATCTTCCCAAACAAGCAGGAGGCTGTCTTCAACAAGCTCACCAAGGATGGGCATCTCTTGGAGACTGAGACGTACGTCGGAGGGCACGTTGAGGCCTTGGAGTCGGGGGTCTTCAGGAGTGACCTGCCATGTCGCTTCAGAATGGTAAGAGAGATGGAGAGAGTGAGAGATAGAGAGAAGAGAGACAGAGAGAGAACAATTCTAACAGTAATCATGTTCATGACATATATGTTTGTAGGGAGAGAGAGAGAGACAGAGTGGCCAAGAGCTAGACATATTAAGAGAAGAACAAAAAAGAGAGGGAGATTGAGAGAGTGATGTGAGTAGAAAGGGAAAAAAAACAGAGAATGCTGATTTTTTTTGATTTTTTAAACCTGTATATCATTATCAGGAAATCGACAAAAAGAAGAAGAAGATGAGAAACAGATGAGAATACACTGGCCCGTATTCTTGAAAGGCGCCTAACTTTAAGCCCCCGCCTAAGTGTGTAGATTTAGGCCACCGAATTAGGGAAAGCCAAATGTCACCCTCTTTTAATCCTACAAGATCAAAATAGTTCTGGGACTAAATGCAAATACAAAAACCGACACAACAGAATCGATTTCTGATGCTCATTTCACGCCAGAAACTAATTTTGTTTCTTTATTTTGTTGCATAAACATAGTAATTTATACAAGACTTAGGGGTTGACAAATGGCCTTCCATAAAGGAAGGGCCTACATGTAAGTTAGGCTTACCATAGGCCACTTTCGAGAATACGGGCCACTGTCTCTAATCACTTGCCAATAAACCCGTGTGCCTATTTTATTTCCTTGGATAAATATATTCCCATTTGTTTTATTGATTTACATGTAAATCCTTATTCAGGTGCCCGAGGCTTTCCAGCAGTTGATGGAGGACGTGGAGAGGACAATGAAGCACGCCATCGAGGTTGAAGAGAAGATACCCCTCAACACAGTCACAAACTTTGAAGAGGTGAGTGTAGTGATGAACTAGAGAAACAAACTATCGGCAAGTCAGAGCAATTTTATATATATACTTTTTTTTTTTTATTCCAATAACCTCAGTGTGTTATACTTGTAGACTATTCAGTCACCTTGCAAGGGCTAATTTTTTCTAGAAAACTCCTCCCTATATGTTTGGCCACTGAAAAAAGAAAACTTTCTGGTCCTGTTCATTACTACAAGAGATTTATTGGTTGGACGGGCTGATGATTTGATGAGGTAAAAGTTGTTTGTATACCCATTCACTGTCACAAAATAGGATGTGTTTTTTAAAATATTTATTTCTGTTTCCTCTTAGGTTTCTGTTAGCAAAGCTGGTGCTCTCTGCTGTGTTGTTGTTCCGATGTTCATGTACACTTTTGCAACATGCAGTTGATTCAAATTGTTACCTTTAGCTCTACAAAATATACTGCATATACATTTGTCATAGGTTTGTGAGGAGATCAAGGAAAAGCTAGCTGCTCTCCGGGACAACCCTGCCAGACTTGAGAATCCTGTTATCTACCATCTCGATGTCGGAGCCATGTACCCTAACATCATCCTTACCAACAGGTTACAGGTGGGTCATTGCTAAATTGGCAATGCCAGCCGGTGTTTTATAGGCAAAATGCATGAAATCTCATTACTAGAAGTATATGGTGGATACACGTAGATTGCAAAATTGGCAATGTCAGTGATGGATAATTGCTATATATTTGCAATACCATTTTTTGTTGGGGGGGGGGGGGGAGATGGGGTAGCTTGCATATTAGCCCCTCATTTTTAGGTGGATGATTGCAACAATGGCAGCGCTATTGATTGTTGTGTGCCTTAGCATGTGAGGAAATCTTTGTGTTTTGCATAGGATTTTGTACGTGTTTGTCTGTGAATTCATGCAAATGATAAACACAGAATACACCCAAATGTGAAATATAAAACTTAAGATGTGACACTGAAATTTGAGAAATAAGTTTTCCTAATAGCGGTTGTGTAAGAATTCCAAAACAAAAAAATGCAGACCTCTAGGTGATTGCAAATTGGCAAAGTTTGCACACAAAAAAACAACTTAATATTAGTTATTTGATGTGTAACACCAAACGGTTTATTATAATCATTCAAATTATTTTGAATGGCCCAGATTCTTTATAACATCCAATTTTCACTCACATTTCATAGAAACAGAGTACTTTCCAAATCTCTGAGTTTAGCTCTTTAAATTGGCAATTCGTGAAACACTCCTTGTTGCATGTACTTGATTGCTTCTTTCAGCCTTCAGCTATGGTGGACGAGGCAGTGTGTGCTGCCTGTGACTTCAACAAACCAGGAGCTCGATGTCAGAGGAAAATGGCTTGGATGTGGAGAGGAGATTACAGTGAGTTTGCAAAAGTTTTGATTAAAAATGTGGTAGTTTAAAAGGTTAGCTAACTTATATTATTGGTATCTCGTAGTGGCCAAATATAGAAGGCTCTGTGAAGACTTCACCACTCTGTATTGATATGATTCATTACCCTTGAATGAAATATCTGAAGAATTTCTACATGTCCATTTACTTGTTTACATTATTTTAGATTTAAGGGTGTCGTATGTTTAAAGTTGGATAAGAACCTGGTAAATAAGAATTAACTGTTATAAATCTCTCATAATATATCATCGAATCTCTATGCATCATGTATGTTTTATAGTGCAAACATCGTAGGGGGCGTACCACAAAATTCAAAGGCAGCAGGAGATAATGGACATGTTCATGGATATTGTTTTGTTTTAAAGCATAATGTTTAATGTGCACTGTTTTGTTTTATAGTGCCAGCCTCAAGGGGGGAGTACCACAGGATTCAACAGCAGTTGGAGATAGAGAGAATCCCGCCAGCCAATCCCGGTGAGCCTCCGCGGGTCTTCCATGAACTGGGCAGGGAGGAACAAGCCACACTGGAAAAGAAGAGACTGCAAGGTATGTGCGCAATAGGCTATTAGAACTCGGCCATTTTGTTGTCTACCTACCCTTTCATTAAAAATGAGAGCTAACCAGTGGTTGCATGACATTTGCTTCATCGAAAACTGCTTCAAAGGCAAATTGGAAAAAAATCATGCATCACATTTTGATGGTGAGTGGACACCCTGAGAGTTTTGCTAGGGTATGAGAAAACCAAGGGGAGCGTTTCATGAAAGGAAGTTGTCGTATATTTTATCCTACAACTGTTATAAGCTACTGAAATCCTTGTATCTGATTGGCTGAGAGCAAATTTGTCGGATAAAATATCTGACAAGTTCTTTCATGAAACACCCCCCAAGGTACAACTTATGCTGTCATTTTATATTTTTCTTGATTCTTACACCTATGTACCTTCTTTCTTGTAGAGTACTGTCGCAAGGCTTACAAGAAGACCAAGATCACAAAGCAAGAAGAACGGGACACCACCATCTGCCAGCGAGAGAACTCTTTCTATGTTGACACCGTGAGGGCGTTCAGAGACAGGCGCTACGAGTTCAAAGGGCTACTCAAGGTCAGTGATGAGCTTTTTTTATGTTTGATTGATTTTTTTTTTCCCCCTAGATTTTGTCAATTTACTTGACAGCAAAGAAATCAAGTAAGTGCTTTGAGATAGGCAATCGGTGGACCTACAGCTCTAAATCCTAAAACTGTTTTGTTATGATGCTTAAAGTTTGACCACATTTGTACAGCTCTCTAGAAGGCCACTTGAAAATGATACTACATATTAATGTTTTATTACCATGTTAGAAAGAATTGTATTTTGGAGGCTTGACAGCTTTAGTGGTAGAGCAGAGGTCTTGTAACCAAGACGTCTTGGTTTGAAACCAAGTCATTTTGCTAGTGCCCCTTTGGAAAAAAAACATTAATCATAATATACTAAGTCCCTTTGATAGGAATTAATGCTGTAGGTCTCCTGGTTGCTTATATACAGTGCACTTGCTTTTACTTTAATAGCAGTCGGGTACAACATGATGTCATCAATAAAAAAGTCTGTACTGAGAGATTACAAAATGTTCACTGTCCTCTAAAGTGGTACTTGATCGATATATTTTTTATGTTAGGTGTGGAAGAAGAAGGTTTCGGCAGCGATGGAGAAGGGGGATGCAGCCGAGATCAAAAGTGCTAAGAACAAGGAAATCCTCTATGACTCTCTTCAGCTGGCTCACAAGTGTATCCTCAACTCCTTCTATGGCTATGTCATGAGAAAAGGGTAGGTGCATTGTATGAACTGTTCAAACTGTGTGAACAAACAAAGAACAATAACACACAAATGTAGCACATAAGCTATACTTGAAAACAATGGGTTCGGGCTAGCTGGGCAGTAGGCCAGAATCAGCATCGCGTGTCGAAACTTTCAACGTTACCTCTTTGGTGACTACATGTATTTACAGTTTTATATTTTGAAAAGTGGTGTTTTAAAAGATGTACTCCATGCAAAAATTCACATAAGAATTAGCGATCGATTCTGCTCTTTTGGCTGAGCTGGCCATGATTTTCTGCCGAGTCTTAGTGGTCCCTTGTATGGTTAGTGCAAAGTCCATTGACTGCACATAAATGTATAATGCATGAACAGAGATGTTGACAGGGTCGGTTCCACCAGCAAGGTGTAGGTTACATTTGATAACAAGTTCTTATAGATAAAAGCCGAAAAATGAGAAAAAAACCCAAATCAGCAAAACTTTCTGGAAATCCATTGTTGGAGAAGACAGGTGGTGAAAAAGTTGAGCGGTGAACGTTCAACTCCAGAACGCTCAAAATGAGCTCCGGAAAATCCAACAGGACTACCAGCAAAGAAAATAACATAAAGATATCCACCATGGAAGTTTCTTTTAACCCTTTCAAGACAATTGAACACATTTTGTGGTTTGGCTCAATAACTTTTGATTCAGACCTCTAAAAAATATACTGATGCATGAGTAGAAAGAGCAGAAATTTCTACACACATTGTTTCCATTTTTGTTGCATGACCATATTGTGTTTGATGCCAGGAATTTTAAAAAGGAGAATAAGCTTGAAAATCCTTAAATTGGCAACACATTGAGAGGTTCAAAATCACTGTTTTTATCAAAATTGGCAATTTTTTTCAACTTTCGACTAAGTTTCTAATGATACATTTTGTTAGAACTGTGTAGCACTAAAACAGAAATATTATTGTTGCCAATTTGAAGAACAAAATGTGATCAATTTACCCCTTAAATAATTCCTGTCATGATAGGGTTAATAATGATAATGACAATAGTAATATCTTATAATGCTCATTATACTCATGACAGGTCCTATGCACTTTACATACGTGTAGTAATAATTTATGTTGATACCTGTACAAGATAATCACAATTGTATGTTTAACAATATTTATTGAAGAGCCTATTCTAAAAAGTACTGAAAAAAAAAAAATCACGGTAAAAATAAATTGTAATGTTGTCTTTCAATGTATTTTTAAAATTTGGTTTCACTAGATCTCGCTGGTACTCAATGGAGATGGCAGGTATAGTGTGCTATACAGGAGCTGGAATCATCACCAGGGCCAGGGAACTCATTGAGCAGATTGGGTAAGTTTGGTTATGATATAATGGATGTAGAGGGGTGTCTGTGTCATTGAGGATGATGGTGGGGTTGGTGTTGGTGATAGCATTGTTCTGCTGATGTCCTTTCAAATCTGTATGCGCTTCAGAGAATATTAGCATCTTCTTAGTTGTGAGTACATGTAATGTATGGACTGGTACGTATGTGGTGATAATGGTTGTATGACTGGTTTTAGCAGCCATCCCGTATGATGATGATGATAATGTGATAATGGAAATATTTGTAAAATGTAATACATGGTAATGAAAGGGAGTGTTATCTAAATGATGATCATGACCTTGACAATTTTGATCTTATATTAAGTAGTATTGATGATGTTTACAATACAGTTGCTATTTCGTAATGATGCTGATGTTGGTTTTCATAATACCAAAGAATATAACGATGATCGTCATAATTATATAATTTCTTTCAAATAATGAACAGACGGCCTCTAGAGTTGGACACAGATGGCATCTGGTGTGTGATGCCAGCCAGTTTCCCTGAGAACTTTGATATCAAGACTACCAACCCAAAGAAGCCCAAAGTGGCTATTTCCTACCCTGGAGCAATGCTGAACATCATGGTGTGGGTAAGTTTTCGAAATGGCTCTGCAGACGTATAAACCCAAATATTTGAGAGCCGAGTATCGAGCAAGGAAAGACAAGAAAATCAAGCTACATGTACGTTTGTCCTAACATCTGTGCATAACCTGCAGTCTCCTGTGTATGTGTGCAATTACATTAAATATGAATTGTGCTTTTCATTGAATTCGATTTTCAGGAAGTTCTTGCTAATTTGTTCAGATTCTTGCCGTTCTAAATAACCCTCTTACTGTATGATGAACAATTATGAACTACTGGAAGCCATTTCGTCTCAAAATTTCATTCAGTTATCCGGACTCTGTATTAAACATAATGACTGTCATTGTCCATACATGTACCTGGAAAATGTGGGAAACCAAGCATTCGTTTTTATTTCTAACTTTAGGACTACAATACCAATGACCAATACCAGGAGCTTGTTGACCCCATGAACCTGACCTATGAGGTCCGGAATGAGAACTCCATCTTCTTTGAGGTGGACGGTCCATACCTGGCCATGATCCTACCAGCATCCAAGGAGGAAGGCAAGAAGTTGAAGAAAAGGTGAGGTCAAAAGGTCAGAAGGTCAAATGTTGATATTAAAAAAAAATATGTATTAGATATTCTGTTAGAAACAGTTTTCCTGATTTGATAAGGTGAAATCAAAGGATTTACATAATGTAACCTACAAGTGCGTATAGATGTTACAGCAATAGATAAATGACGTACAGACTAGGAAACCTAGGTAAGGGTCGAAGGTCATGTCTGGTTGATCTGATGAACCTGACCTATGAAGTCAGGAGTGAGAACTCCATCTTCTTTGAGGTAGACGGTCCGTACCTGGCCATGATCCTACCAGCATCCAAGGAGGAAGGCAAAAAATTGAAGAAGAGGTGAGAGAAAGAGAATCAGATGTTCATTTAGAAACATTTTATCTGACATGGATTTAAAGAATTATTCATATAAAATATGTCTATTCTGGCATCCAAAATGATAGACAGAAAGCGAGAGGAGGTCAAGAGAAGTGTTTTGTGTTCTGACATATACTTTTATGGAAACACAACAGACATTTACTCCCCTTTACTCCCCAGTCGCATTTTCCCAAATATTGGACGGTACATCTCAACATATTTTTTTAAGTGCTCAAATATTCTTCTGGATCTTCTTTCAAACTGCAAAGAATTTATTATCTGATATTCTTAATGGAATTTCATTTGCTTGGCTGCTTATCCTTGCGTTGCCTTATCCCGTTCTACAGGTACGCAGTGTTCAATTTTGATGGATCGTTGGCTGAGCTGAAGGGCTTCGAGGTGAAGCGGAATGGAGAGCTTCAGCTGATCAAGATCTTCCAGGCCTCTGTCTTTGAGGCATTCTTGAAAGGGACCACCCTCGAAGAATGCTACGCTGCTGTGGCCAAGATTGCTGACTATTGGCTAGATGTTCTCTACAGTAAGGTAGGAGAAGAAATTGTGAAAAAGCTCTTCTAAACATTAGCAAGTATACAAAATATTTATATGTGTAAAGAAATATTTCATGACATACTAGTGCAGCGAGGTAGCATGATATATTTTGCTTTACTTTTAAACTCATGGGAAAAATACAGACTCCTTTTTTTCAATTTTTCAGTTTTCTCTTAAATCAAGGACAGCAGATATAAAAATTCATGTACATGTATGTAAATTGTTATACAGGAAATCATGATCACCATGTCAACTTGAAGTTCTTTATATATTTAAATACAGCACATGCTGCAACAAAAAATAAAAAATAAAAAAAATAAAATGCCCTGTTCGTGTAACTTTATATCGGCTATATACTATGAGTGTCATAGGTATATTTTCATATTATTTGTCTCCCTCTGTAGGCTGTTGACATGCCAGACTGTGAGTTATTTGATCTGATCTCAGAGAACCGCAGCATGTCTCGCAAACTGGAGGACTATGGGGAACAGAAATCCACCTCCATCAGCACAGCAAAGAGACTAGCAGAGGTATGTGAATATGTTCATTGTGTACATAAACAATGATAAGATTTATAAACAAAGATAAATACATGTAGATATACTGACAGATGGATATAAACAGCTAGATAGATAAAACAAGGTAGATGGATGGATGGATGGATGGATATATAGATAGATTGTTGATATGTTGACATGTGTTGTAGATATAGCGTAAAAATAACTAGATAATGTAGATATATAGATAGACATAGACATGTAGATAAATAGATAATGTAGATATTGTAAATGATGATACATAAAGGTAGAAGTGACAAAAATTTGTGTATTTTCATCTTCTAATGGTTGATTGGTTTATTGTTCACTTTTTGCTGTAATTTCACCAACCAATGTAGGACCACATTGTCAAATTCATATGAATAGATATGAAATAAGATTGATACATATTGATAAATTGTGATAGATAGATAAACGGATGAATAGATAGATATATGTTAGATAGATAGATAGATGTATAGATATTAATGTATAGCTGTAACGTTTTGTTTAATAATCATTGATGTATTGGACATGAATATGAAATACACAGCAGCTTTTCCAGTCCTCCCCAAAATAACCAATCTGTGTAAACCTTTTCCCATCCCACTTTATCCAATAGTTCCTTGGTGACCAGATGGTGAAGGACAAGGGATTGGCTTGCAAGTTTGTCATCGCTCGCAAGCCAGAGGGCGCCCCGGTCACTGAGCGTGCCATCCCTCTGGCGATCTTCCAGGCTGAGCCAAGCATCAAGAAACACTATCTCAAGAAATGGCTGAAGTACCAGACTATGACAGACTTTGACATCAGAACTGTAAGTGGTCGATGAGATTTTGTGAGAAGACTTACATGCCAAAGGAGACATGGCCAAGGTTTTATAAAGTATGAGTGTTTGTCTTTTTTATGTATATAAAACTTCCATATTTTTACAAATCTTCTTTTTTCTGTAACTTGTTTTTTAGATACGTAAGCCCATTTAAATTTGATACACCATTGTCTCAATAAAGGCTTGACCGCCAATCTATTTGCAAACCTTGACCACAGACTGATGAATGTTTGATGAAAGTTTGATTTATGTTCAGTGAAAATTGGTTGAACATTGTTGATCGAATTCATCAGGATGTTTAAAATCTTTAAGAATTAGTTGTGTGTAGACAAATTTACGGGAAGAATCAAGAGCAGTATTAATTTGTTTCATCATAAATGTCTTTGTTATTCTATTATCTTGATAGATTCTTGACTGGAATTACTACATTGAGCGATTGGGTAGCTGTATTCAGAAGATCATCACCATTCCTGCTGCACTTCAACAGGTTAGTTACTCTCTTAACCCAGGTGGACTATAAAGTGCTTGCTCTGTCCTTCAGATAATGTATTTGACAGGTAGCCCTACAAAGTGGCCCCAAAAGAATGCTGTAGGATAACTTTTCTCATTTGTCAAAAAGTGAGTGAAACTTAGAAATAACTAGTACAGTTTTTATCCTTTGTACAGGGATTGCACCAATCAAAAAGTAGGGGGAAAACTTAATTTAATGGTTAACCTGCAAATTCAAATTGAAAGGAAAAAAACAAGTTATCCATTCAAATAAAGAGGACTTACATATAGGTAGCTTAGCAAAATGTAGTGCCGTGAAAAGAAACGTCCAGAATGCAAAATGCATACTGTTTTGAAAATCATAATTTGATTGCATTAAGGTAAAAACATATCATTAAGCCACAGAGTGGGTAAAATACCTCAGTCTACTACCTTGATTAGGCTTAATATTACCAAAAATGTCATTACGTCTGTCAAATTACAACTTTTAATTCCCCACTATGATCACTATCACCAACAATTTTGCCTTTTGCGTTCCGGACTCGTCTTATCATGCCACTCTACATGTATTTCGCTAAGCTACCTTATAGAATGACTTACCTCATGCCAAAGAATTTTTTTTTTTTAAATTTTAGATATACATAGCATCAACCAAACATTAAATTTTACTACATTATTACATACTTGGACATTGTTATTCTGATTATCCTCATGTGGTTATCATTTTTTTTTTATTAATTGCTTCTTTTTGCTCTGAAGGTATCCAACCCAGTCCCACGTGTAGCGCATCCTGACTGGCTGCACAAGAAGCTCTGTGAGAAGAACGATGTCTTCAAGCAACAGAAGATCAGCGAGATGTTCGTCAGGAAACCTAAAGCTGTGGTAGGTTGGCCCCAGATTTTTATTTTATTTTGTCTGCTGAGAGCTAGAAGGGTGTTAACTCATTTGCGTTTTTATAGAGTTAAAGCCCTTCTGATTCTTAGCAGATGATTGTCCATTGAAGTACCTGTATGTGTACATGAGGAAATTCCTGCAGTATCAGGAACTTGTTGCATAAAGATTTTCATTTATGAGGAACATTTAATAAATATTAAAATATTAAGAACTTGTTTTTAGGACTTGATTTTTAGAGTTGCATTAAAGGAAATCATTCTATTCATAACCCCCCCCCCTGACTTTATACCTTAAGGTTTATTTTTGTCACCCAAATTAGATTACTCTCATTCTTATCAGCCTTTTCTCCAATTGTTTCATATATATTGATTTCTTATTTTACACATACATGTAGTAATGACAAACCATCCATTTATATTTGCAAGTGAGATATTGAAACAGTTCCAGTGAGGAATAAAAGTTGCTTTTATACATGAGCATCAGCAACTTTACCAAAGGATGTTGCATTTCAGGGCCCCTTTTCATAGAAATTGCTTTCACTGACAATTTACAGTAACTGTTATAAGCTACTGAAATCCTTGCATCTGATTGGCTGAGAGCAAATTTGTCAATAAAAATCACTGACAAGACCCTTGATGAAACGCCATCCAGAGCCCATCATTGGTTTCTCTCTTTGAAAGTCTACAGTGAAGAACAAATTTCCAGAATCTGGGGGATGAAGTTGTTCTATGCAATTCTCCAAACCAAAATATTGTACTATCTCTGGCACAGGGACAGGAACAAGAACCAGTACCTAGTCTGGACATGGAACAAGAAAGCCCAGGAGACATCGTCGACATGGAGGACTTCGGAGCGCCCTCAGGAGGCAAGAAGAAATCGCCCAAGGTCGCTGTAGCAACCAAAAGGAAGCGGGACAACGAAGGAAGCAACAGTCGCATCGAGAGCAACGGAGCCCTGACGGAATCTTGGGAGGATGTTCTAGGACCACCTCCTGACATGGGGAGGAAGAGGGTATGACTTTGAATTAATCAGACATATTTTGATTTACTTTAGGTATTGAAAATAATAATATAGATACTGCAGGGCTGTTATCTGCCAGGTTCTGATGCTTACGGCACATCATGGCAAATTTCCTCAAAATATAGCGAAACTTCTCATAAATACAATGTACATGTATTCCCAGTGAAACATAAGAAATATGATTCCTGGAATTTAGAGTCGTGGAAGTTTTGCTAATTTGATCTCAAACTTCAGGAAGTTTGTTACATGACTCGGACTACATTTCTTCAGCTTCCACATAGTTAATCAGTCTTTGCAGTTCATTTAATATTTTTCATACATGTATGTAGAAGTGATGGAAATCTTATTAGTCAGGGCAGCAAGAAATCCTGTAATGTTAATGAACTTGGTGAAGAATGGGAAGTTATTGTGAATAAAATTTGCTCAAATTTTGACAGTATAACCACACCTTATGTTTATATTTTTTACCCGATTTGTCCAGAAATCAATTCGAAAGTGGGTAACATATCACAAGCAGAAATGGGCACTACAGGCAAGGCAGAGGAAAGAGAGGAAGCGCCGTCGCCTTGACGATGGGATGGACGCTGGTGTAGGGGGCGTGGTCAGAGCTGTGTCCAGCACGGGGCTCGGTAGCTTCTTCCGTCGAACGGCGAAGACCATGTTAGATCAGCCTTGGCAGATCATTCAGGTTAGATCTATATCCTTAGATTTTAAGTTTTTATATCTCACTTCTCACTTGTATACATGTGGCTCAATCCACTAATACACGTAGGTCTCAAATCCTTCAACTGAGGGAAAAAGAAATGAAGGTGATTTCTCTGAATGCATGCTGACAATTTGCTTTTGATAGCATTATACATTTATGTAGCTTGGTTCTGTGGGAGTAAATTGCGATTTCATTGGATAGTTTGCAATCTCCAGTTCTGGAAAATATACAAAACAGAAGATTCATCCTGCTGACTTTTTGGTGGTTTTGTTTCTCATGAAAAGTACTTTGCATTGAGTCCTATACTAAAGTTGCCTGATGGCAGAGACAACCTTTCCTGTCTCTCTTGAGCAGTCTCTAAATATTGCATGATCGAACATGTTATGAATGAAATAATTCAAGAACTTTTGGTTGACGGGGTCTTAATGTCCCAGGACTGTTTTAGTTAATGCCAATGAAAGCCACATTATACAATATGGCTACATACGTTTAAATCCTGAATGGCCTAAAATATTCCTGTGTTTTGTTTTGCTGTAGATCATGGAGACCAGTCATCCGGGACTATTCAGGCTCTGGGCCCTGATAGGTTCTGATCTTCACCATGTGAAGCTGATGGTACCCAGAATCTTCTATGTTAACCAAAGAACTCCCAAAGAGACTACAGAAGGCGCAAGTAAGTCCTGGATAATGATGATGATGATGATGATGATGATGATGATGATGATGATGATGATGATGATGGTGATGATGATGATGATGATGATGATGATGATTAGGATGATGATGATGATGATGATGATGATGATGATGAGGATGATGATGATGATGATTATGAGGAGGAGGAGGAGGAGGATGATGGTGATGATGATGAGGATGGTGAATTGATGATGATGAATATGATGATGATTAGGATGATGATGATGAGGATGATGAATATGATGATTAGGATGATGATGAGGATTTTTATGATGAATATGATGATGATTAGGATGATGATGATGATGAGGATGATGATGGAATTTTAGGTGGTCGTGTTAGGGTGGTAATGGTGATGGCGAGAAGACACAGAAACTGAAAAGAACAACACTATGAATGAAAAGAAAAAAAATTAGAAATTGTGAGTGATAGAAAAATTCTACACAATTATAAGTAGAACATAATTTATTTCCAAGAATATTTGGTTATTTTTATGCTTTCTATTCTATTGTAAACCTTTTGTCTGTGTAATGATTTTGGAAAGGAAATTTCCATGACGTGTGGGCAATGAATTTTCAATCATCACCGGCATGAAATAAAAGCATCCTCTTTGCTAAGACAGTATTGATTTGATTAATGGTAGTAGAAATAATGAATTAATGGTTTCAGTTTTATTCACAAACCTAATTTTTCTGTTCTTAGTGTGGAAGAAAGTGACACGAACTCTACCCAGATCAAACCCAGTCTTGAATCTCTACCAGTACACGGTACCAGAGGAGTTATATCAGCAACACGCAAAGTAAGATAACGGAGGAGAATTAGCGAGGAAAAAAACACTGTTTTCCACCAATTTACATATATTTTCTTCTCCACTTAAATGTAAAGTTGAAGATAGTCAAGTCCTAGTAACAAATCACTGCTATACACATTTGATAATAATAATAATAATGATAATAACCACTTTTTATATAGCACCTTTCCAATTAAGCAATTGTCAGAGCACGTTGCAGTGAATTATTACCCCGTTCTTTGGATTAATTTACGATTCGGTACTTACATGTACATGTATAGTGCCCATTCTCCTCTCCAGTTGGGAGCATTGCAGTCTGGCGGCCATTTTACAGGCGCACAGACATTTATGCTCTTCAAACCGCAATGACATTCGCATTCTACCAGGTACCCATTTCACACTTGGGTGAAGAGGAGCAATGTAAGATAAAATGCCTTGCTTAAGGACATATTAAGTGCTGTGCTGAGGGTTTGAACCAACGACCTTTGCATCCCCAGTCAGGTGATTAAACCACTCGATGACAACACCTGTACCTCTTTTGAATTAAGAACACAGATTCTGATATGCACCTGTTGGACCACATACTCTGTTGCCGTCCCAGTTGACCCGATTTCCTCACTTTTAATACCATCATTTGATAATTGTACATAATTCTATAAAATTGAATTCAGACATATGTTTCCTTAACCTGTTGTGTATAGTATAACTCATTCAGTGCATTTTTTGTTGAAATCTGGGAGAATTATGCACTTTGTTTTGAACATAAGCTCAAGAATGAAATTTATTTCTTGTCTTGTGTATTTCCAGTGAACTGACTGCTGATCTAGCCGCTCCTGATATCGAGGGTGTGTACGAGACCCAGATCCCACTGGAGTTCCGTGCCCTGATGAAGCTTGGTTGTGTGTCAATGGTCAACAGACAGCATGCCAAGTTCCTCCTGGGAGGGGTGAGTCATGATTGGAGACAGATGACTATGATTATGATGATGGTGGTAGTAATTGTGGTGATGCTGATGCTGATTTTGATGGTAGTAGTGATAATGGTGATGATGATGATGATGATGATGTTGATGATGTTAATGATTATGATGTTGATGATGATGTTGATTGTGATGATGATGATGATGATGATGATGCTGATGATGATGCTGTTGATAGTGATGATGATGTTGATTGTGATGATGATGATGATGATGATGATGATGCTGATGATGCTGCTGTTGATAGTGATGATGATGTTGATTGTGATGATGATGAGGATGATGATGATGATGATGATGGTGATACTATGATGGAGGAGGTGATGGTGGCCAGGTGGTGGTGATGGTGATGATTGTGATTGTTATGTTGAGGCTAGTTACATGCCATCATCATTGTATGATACTGTACCTGGTATCATTATGTGTGTAATTGTATTATCATTTTCATCTCTAACATTACCCTTCACTTCGGTAATACTGTTAATCCACAATGTTTAATTATTGTTGTTAATATTGTAATTGCGATTCATCTCCCAGGAAATGGATACCTTTGACCTTAGCCAGCTTGAGTTCAAGACCCTGGCCCAGTTTCAGTACCTCCCAGCAGGGAGTCTCAGAAGGGTCTACTTCTACCACAACATTGTGTGAGTAACCTTTGAACTTGACCTATTGCTCATAATGCAAGTGATCTACATTATAGCTTTACTGCAATACCACAATGATTACTGTATGGCAGTATTGTGTAAGTGACCTTCAAAACTTTAACCCATTGCTTAACATGCCGATGATCTAGCTTTACTGCAGTGTCATACGAGTAGATGTACCTGTATCACAATAGTGTGGGAGTAACCTTTGAACTTTGACCCATTTGATAAAAATGTAAAACGACCTAGCTCTACTGCATTGTCATGTGAGGATTACACATCTTCTTGGAAATAATCATTTGCAGATGTTTTGAGGTCTTATTTCCCATTTATCGACATGTGATATTTTAAGCTGTTTTACTTTAGCATTGTATGACTTTACATGTGATATTTAACATTTTTTCATTCAACCTTTAATCTTGCTAACATTTTCAGAGGCTCCAAGTGCTTGATGGGTCTATTCTTCTCAACGTCTGCCAAGGCTACAGTCATCGCCGTGGATACGGTCAGGACCAATCAAATGCCTAACCTCAATTCCATGTACCAGCATGAACGGCAAGCCAAGTGAGTTCCTTTTGGGGGATCTATTCTTTCTGTCTCATTACATGTACTTCTGTGTAGTAGTAGTACTTAAAGTGAATTTGCATTTGGTGAGAAACTTTCCTGAACAATTTTCCTTCTCTTAGTTCTAACAAATATTCATAAATTTTTTAGTTAATTGAACCCCCAAAACAAATTTCCAATTATGAAAAGTCCTTTATTTCATAATAAAATATAGGCTTAGAGTAAGGATTGCAGTAGGGTTTTATTTGAGGTTTAAAGTGTACTAATCATCTTTAAAAAATAATTTGTGAACAACTAGAATGTATAAAGTCGACCTCAAATCACTTTACCTGGCCTTCAATGGGTTTAACAGTAACATAGTAAGAAGAAAATAAAGGAAAACGTAAAACCCCCTTGCGCAGAACCCAACTCCGAGTTCGATTCCGCACAGGGACTTATTCTCTGCAGGCGTGTACGGATCTGTTGACTAGTCTCCTCACAAGTCGCGGTAATGTTTATTGAGAGTGTATTTCAACTTGCAATATCTCTTTGTAGAATCAATATTTGAAGATAATATTTTGAATATAGTATAGCAACATTGGACCCCTAACACACAGAGCAAGATATTTTTTGGGTGATTGGTACAGGTGTAGTGGGTGGTTCAGACTCGAAGTTTGAAAATGATTAGTGTAGGTGGAGCACAGGTTGTAGAACCAGAAGTATGGACACAGACATTTGAAATTACAATTCAAAACCACCCAGATAGTAGATCAATTCCTACATCTGGTTTGAAAAACAATGCTTCACATAAAAACTCACTGTGCTTTCAGTCTGGAAAAAATATAGAAAATATATTTTATTTTATATACAAAATACTATATAAGCCAGCTTTCACGTGATACATTACCTGTACCTGTAATTCTCTACTAGCTCGTAAAGATATTGATTACTCTTCTTTCATTATTTCTTTTACTACCAGGGCTGAGCGCAGTAGCGAGAATGAACTCCTTCCTCGGGATGACCATACCTTTGACATAGTGGTAGAGAAGGACATGAAAAAGGTAACCAGTCTTCACAGTCTCAGTTTACATCTTTGGGGGAAGTGCTAATCCTAAAGGAATCATACGAGATATTCACATGATCATTAAGGGATGGGGATTAGAAATGCTGTCCTTGCCAAGACACTTTTACAAATCTGGAATACTTTGCTCCACATATTAGAGGCGAAAGATACCATTTTCTGATGTGTGTTTTTGCAGAATGACGAGAAGACAAGATACATGACTGTATAAGTATTTTGTGTTAAAAGATAGTGTTTGGTATTACAAATGTCCCCTTTTGGCAATATTTTTTGTCAGTTCGGTTTGTTTCATAGGTATGAATACTCTTATGGGGGAATGGATAATCCTGGTACATGTAGTTTGTAATACATGTACATGTACATTGCCCTTCAGTTATCACCCTTGTAATACCGTATTACCATATACTTTTGCTTAAATTGTCTTTTCATTTGTTGTTTAGGCATACCGTACTATCCATAGACTGCTTCTAGCATACAAAGACGAGAAGAGAGGACCAACTTTCATCTCTGTCCAGTCTTCATGCAGTAAGTTGGAGGAAAACAAAATTCAGTGGAAAATTATCATACATGTAGTATAACTTCATATTTATAAACTTCAAACATGTACATGAACTTATTTCTGAAAGAAGTACATATACATACATGTAGCTATTTTATTTCATAATTTTCGGTAGATACCGCGTTTCGCTGCATGCATTTGTTTTTTTATACTTTTCACACCTGTGTACTTTTGGAGAGTATCTCACTGCAACTATCAGTGGTATGTTTATACTGTGGAAATTAATTCTTTGACGTTTTCAGGTGAATATAAAAGGGTATCAAAATAACTGTGGTACATGTATGTACAGGTGTACCAACAATTGCAATCTTTTACTCAAGATTTGTCAGGGTGCAGGTCGCAAAGATTAGTTGTTGCTATATTGGTCAAGCCTCTAACATTCTTTAGGGTCAACACAAGTAGTGATTTTAATAGAAGCACAGTACATAAATTTTGAATACAAAATACCATGAATGGGTCTGTTCTACCTGCCTCATACCAGGTAACCGAGAGATTGTCCGAAGCATCCCTGCCATGGAAGACTTCCCCCTGGTGAAGCTCCACATTGCAGAGAGTGACAACATCTACAGCGTGTTGGACTGGCAACGCCAGGGCTCCCGTCGTCTCCTACAGCACTACCTCAATGCTGACTACCTGCTACTGGTAGGTTTATTTTCATTTTTTTCTAAACAACATGTAACTTGCCCGTCACTTTCCATTTGTTTCATCATCAAAAATGCCCTTTCTCCTTCAGATGAAAATAGTGGTAGTCAAGTGAGCTCTTTCTGCTTTAGATATAGATAGCGGTAGTGGTAGTATATGAAAAGGATGATTGTTTGTTTTACCTGTCTGCTAAGAAAGCATGTGTATGCTTGTAAGTAAGCTACCAGGGGACAGACGGCTTTAAGTCCTCTCCGAGGGACTTGGTAATGAAGATTTATGCCTTACCGAAGGGCACTAGCGCATCCACTGCTCTACCATTGAGCCATTGCACGTCCTCTATTGGTATTAATTGAAAATGGAGTATGTTCTCGAATTGAAGATGGGGTATGTTCTCATTGTCTGCTCCTCTCTCTCCTTTCAAGGATTATTTTTGGTATGATATTCTTCCGCTCGGACGCACGTGTAAAATGAATGAGAGAGCTCACCCATTATTTGTCACCTTTACAAAAACTCAACGTTCTCTTTAGAAGAACACATTTATATGGGCCTGATGAATGACTTTGAACCTTACTTACATGTAACATTTGTCCCTTCAGTACATGTACATTGTGTTATCCAATTTTCAATGCTTTTTTCATAAACATCTTCTTTCTGTTTTTACACCAACATTATACAAATGCAGTATCTGTGCTCTGATGTTTTGTATGCATATATTTGTGTTTCTTACTCATTCTAGAGCTACCTGGAGCAGAGCCGTTATTTCCACATTCCCGTTGGCAACCTACCCGAGGATCCTGGGATAGCCGGGGCCGATCTCTTCTTCGCCCGTCATCTCAATAAGCATGGCCATGTGATGTGGGCATCGCCTACCAACAGACCTGACCTGGGAGGCAAAGAGGCTGATGATAACAGGTGAGAAATTCATGCTTTGACTTCATTTTGTCTGTTGGTTTTATACCGTTCAAGAAAGTTACCTTTTGAAGGGTTGTAGACATCTTTTTCTTCTCTCTCTCTCTCTCATTTTGCTTGAAAATTTTCAACACTGATATTTCAGTTTACTGTTTAGGTCTTCAAACAGCATGGGATCACAGACCTTTGAGAAATCAACTTTAGGGCAAATTAATAGCATATTACACATGTGCAAACATGACAGTCACATAATACACAGTCTCAACACGATTTCTATGAGCAATACATAAGGGTATGGAAATCACCTTTAAGTTGATTTCTAGAAAATATTTGAGATCATGTTAGACAAAATGCTATTGCATGAATGCATATTGCATACAAATTCCCGTTTGGAAAGGATGATTATGGATTTCTCATTTGACAATTTCTTGCCAGTTGTGCAGCTCCCATTTTTTCACAAATTCTTTATTTGAAAAACCGTTTTGATATATTGAAATTGAAATGCACTCGAATTGTGTAGGCCTATTGCCATTTCGCATGTTGGCTATTTTCAGATTTTTTTCGCTCATTTTGACTGCTTTCCGTTTTTAATCAGTACTGGACTAACAATGTGAGTTTGCTTTCTACTTATGAATGTCATGGAGTTTGTAGCCTTTGTTTGTAGATGAAACTACCAAAATGAACGATAATATTTTGGGGGCCCTTGATTACCTTTCTGTACTTTTTTCCCCCAGGTTGGTGACCGAGTTTGATGAGTCAGGAGGGGTAGAGTTAAACCAGAGTGGGTGCTATCAGACGGTCTGTGTAGATCTAGACATGGCTAACCTCGCTGTCAATACCCTTCTACAGGTAAGTTTTCACTTCAAATTACATGTAATATTAAATAATTGCTGTGTAATTGCAGTTTGAAAGAAAATGAATTGAAGTTATTTGTATGTAATCGTGTTTGTTTATGTACATGCATAAGGGAGTTTTTCAGATCACCACAATTATTATTACCACTTCGAGCTTTTCAAAAAAATATATCAGATATCAAAAACCCAACACAGAAATGCACAAATGGGACTAACAATAATTTCATTTTTCGAGAGTTCAGATATATGGACTGCATGTCCATGTACAGTCAAATGTATCTGATCCTCTATGGAAATCTTTCATGTTGTCATTGACAGTGTCATTCATGTTTTTTCTGCGTCCCTGTACTTGATTTTGTACTCCCACCAGGTTAGCAAGCTTGAGGAAGCAGCCGATACATGTAACATTGCCTTTGATGTTATCCAGCCATTATCTTACATGTACCTCTCTCTCTCTCTCTCTGTCATTGACCATGTTATTCACCTTCTTGTGTTCTTGTTCTTGACTTTGTAGTCCCACCAGGTCAGTGAGCTTGAGGGAGCGGCCGGTAGCATCGCCTTTGATGCCATCCAGCAGACATCCTTGGAAGACATGGTATCCGGACAACCAGGAGCAGCTGCATCACTGGCTAGCTATGATGAGACAGCTCTCTGCACTGTAGCCTTCAGGTAATCATCACCCTTTCTCTATGTCATGTGCATATTAAAAACACAAGATTTTTTAGCCATGAAATGATACAGTGTAGAACTTCTTCATCCAGGAAGTTTGTAATTTTTTACTCATTATCATGATCATGATCACATTACATTTTTAGGACAGTTCCCCCCCCCCGACCGCCCCATTCAATACCATTTTCTAGAGTCCTTTCCCACCTCCCTCCCCCAAGATATCTGCTGTCAAAGGGGGGGGTTGTCCCAGGAGGAATAGCTGTCTTGGAGTAATTGTATGGGTGTGATAGTAAGGATAACTGTGCAATGTAGTTGTCCAGAGGATGAGCTTCTTGGTGGGATGTCTGATCCAAATCATCAATGTTATTGTCATCATCATCATTATCACCAACATCAGTGTCACTGTCATCTCCAGCACCATCATTGTCATCATCACCATAATGTTATCCGATGTCATGGTTTACCATTGTCAACATTGATACTGGAAATTTGCAATGTCTCTTGCAGGATAATGAAGACCATGGTTCATGGATGGCTGAGAGACGTGACAACCTACCACAACGTCTTTGCTGACTACCAGATTATGCATTATTACAGGTCAGTTTGAAGGTTTCCTAACTTTCTTCATGCCCAGAAGAAGAAGTTCCCTAAATGTATATCTTTTTGAGAATACATGTGGCTGCATTAGCAATTGGTGTGCATTAAAAAAAGGAAAAGAAGAAAATTCTACTACTGTCTTTCAAATACAGGCTAAAATTCTATGAATAATGACATTTCATAAGACATTCGTTCCAAAGTTAACCCATATCCTATATAAATAAAAAATAAAAAAATTAACCAATATCCACAGTTCTTTTTCTAACATTACAGATTTTTGAAACACAAATCTTCACTACTTAAGGGACAGGTGGCAAACATGTGCATTTGCTGTAAAACAAGAAACATTTGTGTGCCTGAAACTTTGCCAAATTTCACAAGTGTACCAAATTTGTGAAAGTTTTATGCCATGGAATTATTGGACTGTTGTATTTCCTGGATGTTTCTTCCTGTGAAAACAACTGCCATTAATAATTCACCAAAGTTTCAGGTTGTGTTGTTTTACAGTAATTGTTTTTTTAGAATGAAATTTGATTGCCTTTGTCTGGCAGGTGGCTGTGTTCACCCTCGGCCCTCCTGTACGACCCTGCCCTGAGACGCACCCTCAACGGTCTTATGAAGAAGCTCTTCCTACAGCTTATGTCAGAGTTCAAGAGGCTGGGTGCGGTCATCGTCCACGCCAACTACAACCAGATCGTCATCTGCACCAAGAAGACCCGCATCGTCGACGCGATCACCTACGTCGACTACGTCACCAACACCATCAAGTCCAATGATCTCTTCCATGGTGTGGAGCTGTCTTACAAGCAGTGCTGGCAGCTACTCATGTGGCTTGATACGGTGAGTTTGATATCTTTCCTGGTTGACCTGTTTTCCTAGGTGCTCATCAGTGACCCTATCCTTGTGTGACAGGCAGAAGGGAATAATTCCAAATTCCAAGTTTAATTGAAATTTTCTTTTTCGTATATGCAGAGATCATTACTTGTTATTTCAATAAAAGATCATTCCAAAATTATGTTGATGTTATTGATTACCAGGCTTCTCGGCAGAAAATATTTTACGCATGGTTCTAATTGACAAAAATATGGCTTTACCGATTCTGATGGGGTGATCTGACACATTTATTGGTCCATGTTATGTGAAATATGGCCTTATGACATCACAGGGAGGTGGTTTGGGAAGACCAAAACAACTTTGGAGATTGAAAGTAGGTATTGATTGATTTATTACCCTTATTGGCACCCTTGTTGAGCGAATTTACACATGGTTTTTATTTACTGAAATTCCTCACCCTTGCTATTTTTTGGGGGGAGATACTTTGCTGTTTAGGCAAATAGGCCATGTATTGACAGCTGTGTGATTAACCACAACGTACATGTACATGTGCATGTATCAAGTATATGAACTTAGTATAGGATTTAATTGTCTCGGTAGTTGTATTGACCTGATAATTCATGATTTGATTCTACTTTGTCTCATTGTTTGTCATAGGCCAACCATGGTGGTGTCAAGGGCAAGATACCAGAGTCTCTAGAAGGAGAGGATGGCGAGAATACTGAGGATGATGTTGTCATGGCAACACCGCCAAACCAGAATGATACAGAGGTGAGTCATGTGGATATTTTGCCATTCTGAAATAAAAAACATAAATTGATGCAATATTTTCAATGATTTTTGTATGGGGTAAGTTCAAGTGATTATTGTGTGTCCCATTAGTTGCAAAGTAGCCTGGAATAATGAACATGATTAACTTGAAGTATAATTTTGTATGAGTTTTTTCTGATCCATGCTTTAAACTTAACACAGTGGAGTTGGTAACATTATTAAGATTATTATGGCATGCACTAGAAATAGTCATTTGTACACCGTATGCCTGCCGCAGCTAATACAGTTTCTTTTAGCGGAAAAACAGTTGCGGATAAGCTCAATGCATTCCATCATCATAAAAAGCTGCATGATTATTGTGGAGTTTGTTTTGCTAAGGCACCTATTCTGAATTATTATGATTTCTATGTATTAATGTATAATTTTATTCATTTATTCACCTTTGAATATTCTTGCAGGAGGAGGTGGAGATGAATTGGAATATCATGCACTACCTGCCAACAGCTGAGAACTGTCAAACGACCTTCAACGTAAGTGAAAATCAGCTTGACTACACCACAAAGTTTAAAGATAATTTCTTCCAGGAGACTTGAGGGTGTTGCCAGACTACAGTATCAAAAATGGGCCTTGTAATGGATGGGAGACCCCAATGAGTATTTTTTTTTTCTCTCTCTCTCTCTGTGGCTTCAAAATGGCTCAAACCGCACTCCTCTTTGCAGATTTTAGTCCCATTTGCTTGACAAACATCCTGTCAATAGTAATCTTTTTGTAAAGATGTGTGCAGACTAGTAGAAATTTACATTTTGAATCAACTTTATGACCTGAGGAATTTTTGCCAGTGTGACCAGGCCTGTTGGAAATAAACCAGGATTTGCAATGTGTTTATTGAAGAAAATGGTTGCAGAGTTCTTTTCTTAATTGCAAATTGGAACCTTGATAAGGGGTGATGAAGTTTTGTTAATACAATTGCCAAATGTTGTTCAAAGAGACAGAAAAATAGACTAATGAAAAGCAGTCACTGACATTGATTATTATGATAGGAACAAAAATATAATAATGACATGAGTAATTTGGGGAAGAGTACATGAATATACATGTAAAGTGATAGATGTTTATGCCCCAAGTCCAAGACTGAGTTGGATGTAGTTGGATGGACTTGTACAGGTATCAACTAAAGTCACAATACCAGCTTTATATGCTTCCTCCCTATATCATGAACAGATGATCATTGCAGGTTACATCCTCGCCATACACAAGCACATCCAGGAGGAGCAAGACCGTGTTACCCCCGGCAACACGCCCATCCGTCGGCGTAACAACCAGAGCCAGCAGACGCAGAAGACGCAAGGTGACCTGACCACGACCCCAAGCCTTGTCAGCTACTCCCAGGGGCTGGTGGATGAGGAGCTCTCTCAGAGACTCTTTGCGTAAGGATACAATGATGGTGATGATGATGATGGTGATGGTGATGATGATGATGATGCTGATGATGATGGTGATGTTGATGGTGATGATGGTGGTGATGATGATGGTGATGTTGATGGTGATGATGGTGGTGATGATGATGGTGGAAGGTTGCTCTTTGTGTAACTAATGGTGATGATGATGAATGGAGACAGTCATGGGGGTGTTGGTGATGATGGGTGATGGTGTTTGTGGTGTATTTGATAATGATGATAAATGATAATGATGATGAATGATGATGATGGTGATAGCGATAATGGTGATAATGAATGAATAAATGAATGAATAATGATGATGATGATGATGATGATGATGATGATGATGATGATGTTGATGCCGAAAGTGACATACTTTGTGGCAATCGTGATGGTTATGGTTAAATTTATGGTGGTGGTGATGGTGATCAAATTGCTACCTATTTTACAGTTACAATTATTATTATTTTCCAAACAACGCCATCATGCAGTTACACCTTTCTTTTACAGAATCACCCAGGATATCCAGAAGCGACTGTCTGGAACCCGGCAGTCCCGCCTTGAAGCCTCCTCAGAGTTCCCCCAGCTCCCAGGATCTTACCTACCCCTGAACAACCCTGCACTAGAGTTTGTGAAGGCCATCACAAAAGTAAGAAATCCAGTGGTGTCTGTGCCTTCCCTCCTGAGGTTGCAATATGTTGCTGGTTGTCTTTCTATCTTGCTTTTAATCTTGGCCCTGTTTCTTAAAACATGTTATCAGTTAACAACTGCCCTATTTCAATGACAAAAATTGCTCTCAGCCAATCAGATTCAAGGATTTCAGTAGCTTATAACAATTATTGTAAATTGTTATTGATAACAAGTTTTCTAAAACGGGGCCCTGTTTGACATAATGAATAACCCTTCAAAGGATCCATTTCCATTTAGTTAAATATGCAATAGTTATTACTCTAGCAGTAGGGAACATAATGACAATTTTGTTTTTGTTTCTGAGAGGTCTCGAGGACAATTTGCTAGTCACTCATGTATTTCTTTAGGAAATAAAGAGGCTTGCACACTTAGCGATCGATAATTAAGTGCTTACCCTTGTCTGTCTGTATTTGTAAACCTTTGGTTTAAAGGCATTGATTATTAACTTTGCCCAGGATTTTAAAAAATCACTGTTCCAGCTAATGCTGTAATCATAATTGCAAACCTTTAGCTCAGACAGGAATCGCCTGAGTTTTATAAGCTGATCGGTCGTTTATATATCAAGATATTTACGATTGAACATTGATGTCGGGATAGAGTATCACCAAACCCTAAAGAACTCTTACAGTTGGCATACCTCGCTCTATCACAGAATACCGTACGGGCTGGAAACCCGCTCTAAAATCGCCAAGCGCTGGTGCTTGGTTTTTGTGACTGCAGCACAGCGAAGAAGCCGAGCGACTTGCGCTAGCGATTGATCGCGATTTTCTCTTTTTTAGGATAGTAAACGGGTTCCATTTTCTATCATACTTTCACATATCCTTAATTATATATGTAGTTAGAGGACTGCACACAATTCACTGGCATTTGAGCTGATTTTACAAGTTTTCACAAAGTTAATCAATCACTTTAATCTTGAATTCATTCCAGGTCCTCTCGCTGGATTCTAACATCGTCAGTCAGGTGAGCCGGATGAAACGCAACCTTCTGCGTCTGATCGGCGTTGGTGAGTTCTCAGATGACGCTGACTGGCGAGACCCTTGTCTCTCCTACATCTTGCCCGAGGTCATCTGTCGTTTCTGCAACCACTGCCGTGACCTTGACCTGTGCCGTGACCCCATGCTCATCCAAGATGGGCAGTCAGCGTGAGTATTGTTACAAGTTGGATTTGAAGTCTATAGCAGAGACTCTAACTCTCCATTTTTTTGGACATGAGATCTCTTGTTTTGATGCTCTTTTCCTTAAATCTCTTGGGCATTCCACAGAAAATGTTCCCTTGCCCCAGTCACAAAATTGGTGATAACTCAAGAAATATTTGTTCTATCATGACAAATTTAGTATCAAATGTGGAAGGTGTCTAAACCATACACATTGAAACTGTCACAGGTACATGTACATGTGAATACCTCTTGGATGTGTCCCAGCCAGACTAATACCTGATAACCCTTTCAGGACAGGAATTATTCAAGGGCTAAATTGATCACATTTTGTTCTTGAAATTGGCAACAATATTTTTCTTCTCTTTTTTTTTTTTTTTACTTCAGCATATTTCAAAGGGTACAAATCACCAACAGATATTTTGCTCTGTACATGTATGTTAGAGAATCTATGTCATTATACTATATTCAAAATATGGGCGTAAAAAATTAGCTCTATAAAGAGATATTGCAATTCTAATTACACTCTCCATAAGCGTAAAAGCGACTCATGAGTAGACTACTGGAGGCACCCGTAAGATAAGGGTTTGCACGCAACCAAACTGAGTTCAGTTCCCCGCCAGCATTTTCATGTTATCCTTTATTTCCTTCATACTCTTAAACTTTTGACCTATGGAATGCCAGATAAAGTTCTTTGAGGTTGATTTTTATACTTTCTAGCTGTAAATTATTTTTTTGAGGTGATTGGTACACTTGGAAACTATCCTGATGAATTTGTTCAGCAATGATCCTATTGTCTGTTCATACATGTATGTGTTTTTACATCCATTGCAGTGTCATGTGGCAGTGCATACAGTGCCAGACGGAGTATGACGTGTCTGCCATTGAAGAGAGTCTTGTAGAGGCATTGCAGAAGGCATCTATGGCTTACACACTGCAAGATCTCAGCTGCACAAAATGCCACCAGGTGAAATAGCTTGTTTCTTTCTGTGTTTTGTATACATGTGCATTTATTCCATTCTGTCTTTTTTTTAAAGGGGACCACTGACCACCAAAGATTTTACCATAATATTACCTGAAAGCTCTGTGAGACATTGAAATCTATAAGGTTTTAAGAGAGTGCAGGGGACAAATTTACATGTATGTCCTATCAAGGGCTGTACAAACGTTAGCTTTGCCATGTGTGTGCATCTGCATCAACTAGTTTACTCAGAAGTGGTTTTTATTCTGGTTTAGAGTGTAATTTTTGTAATAGACCTGTTCACAAAGTTATTCAAATTTATGGATGTTTATTTCCTGGGGACCTAGTAACGAGGTATTCCATTAACCTGTTATTAGTGAATGAACTGCAATACTTGGAATCCAGTTTGCATACATTACTTGTTGCTATGTCTGACAGGCCTCTGACAAGGTTTCAGGTTGTCAAGAACAACCTTTGTTTTAAAAGTATGCATAAAATTTGAATATATTTGTGAACAGGTCTATTAGAATCGCGATACATCATTTTAGTTCATTTGTAATGTTTGAAGGTGATATTTTTATTGTACTGTACAACCATGTAACCTCAAATGCACTAACAAAGCATTATTATCTGTCTCACCCCTAGGTGAAGCTCAGTAACATGGCATCCTACTGTGAGTGTGCAGGACAGTTTGCTACTGTCATTACCCATGAAGCCTTCCTCAACAAGATGAAAACATTCAGCAACATCGCGAGGTAAGCCTCAACCATAACACGATGAACACAAAGGCCCGAATTCACAAAAGAAGTTTAAACCATGGGTAAGGTTTAAACCTTTGTAAGCGTACTAAAATAAGCGTAAATAATTGCACATTGCCCATGCGCATGCTCCAAGAAAATATGTTATTGGATCGGATTCCGTGCGATTAAAAAACCCAGGAGGGGGTTGAGACCATGATTTAAACCAAACCTCCTTTGTGAATTCGGGCCAATGGGTTTTATCGTGCAACTTTTGAAATTTGGTTGTACGACATATGCTTTGGTGACAATTGCTGCGCAGGCAATTTCTAATACAGTGGAAACTCACTGTAACGAGGTCCTTGGGACCATGAAAATTATCTTGTTACATCAGGAATCTCCTTATATCAGGTTAAAAAAACAAAAGAACGTAGAGACCTGGAACCATCAAAATGACCTTGTTACATCAGAAATCTCCTTATATCAGGATAAAAAATATCAGGATAAAAAACATCAAGATCATAAAGACCTGGGACCAGCAAAATGACCTTGTTACATCAGGAATCTCCTTATATCAGGTTAAAAAATCGAAAGAACATAAAGACCTGGGACCAGCAAAATGACCTTGTTACATCAGGAATCTCCTTATATCAGGATAAAAAACATAAAGATCATAAAGACCTGGGACCAGCAAAATGACCTTGTTATATCAGAAATCTCGTTATATCAGAGCTCTTCATAACAAGTTTCCATTGTACTAATCAAATTCTTAACTTCAACCCAGGTGCCAACACCATACCTAGCCCTCTCCCTAAACCTGACTTGAAACCCAATCTCAACTGTAAACCTGTATATATATATATATATATATATATATATATATATATATATATATATATATAGTTTTTTGTGAAAAATACGGCCTGTAGCAGATGTTGCTGGAACAAATGTTGCCACTCCAAGAAATTCATCACATTCTGTGTGATGGTCTGTCCCTCCATCAAAACTTTTTGTTCATGGGCAGAAATAGCGAAATATGTCTGTACACCCTGCATGTTTACATGTAATGGCATTTGATGCCACAGATTTTTAAAAGGATACGTGTATTAGCACTGAAATCTTGAAACGGCAATATGGTGTGTAGTAAAAAAAAAAAAAAATTACTACTTTTCTATACAAAGTGACATTTCGCTATGTTCTTGACAAAGTTTCTGAAGATACATCATCTCTTCTGTTTACACTATTCTGTCGACAGGCACTACGACATGAAACTTCTTCAGGAGACAGTCACCATGATCCTTCGCATGAATCCAGTGCATGATGTATCCACCAAGGGATGAAGGGAGTATCCAACAAGATGCATCACACCCAAATATAAGAAAATGCTTCATCACAAGCCCAACACAGTATGCAGGGTCAGGGTAAATTTTGTTGTGATGTGGGGAAAATATTTGGAAGTAAAAATCGTCTTTGAATAAAAAAAAATTGTTGCCCTTTAAATGGAATGGATGCTTCCTTCTCAATATTATGGTATTCCTATACCAACTACACTGGCTGTGGGCAAGCCAACTACCTTAATAGCATGAAGGAGGGGGGGGGGCTATAGATAACAGAATCCACTCCTTCCTCAAATACACCATGTGCTTCCATCAAATGCCCAGCACAGTGTATAGGGTCAGGGTAAATCTGTTGTGATGTAGGGAATATATTTGGAAGTGAAAATCATCTTGAAAAATGGCATATTGTTGATTCCTTCGTCATTTTCAGCCGATTTGGTCCGTTCCTGAACCTCTTTCACCCATGAAGTGTCCATCAGCCGAACGGTTTTATCTCTATATCTGGTTTTATGCTTTTTAAAACTTTATGAAGCTCATAGGTTGTGTTGGCTGAGTGGGGCCAGTAGTACCAACACAGTGTACAACAGAATTTTCAACAAACCTAAAGGGAAGTGGCTGGCAAAATTCTTATTCAGAGTTCCATCAATGTTGTTTTTAGCACAAGTGGAAATTAGACTTACATTTAGGCTCCAACATCATTTGCTTTCAATTTTGAATCATTTTTTTCTCAATTGTTGATCATTTCCTTCAAATTCTGTATGTGTATGCCGGTACTAGTGTATGTTTGAATTTATATCATCAAAAATGTTGCTCCCAACTTGCTATTACTGGACTCTGAATACTGTTCAGTTAATGTTTCGAGTCATGTACATGTGGTGCATGGCTTGGACGTTAACTTTTTAGCACTGACGGATTTCGCCCACTGTAATCATTCACTCACTGAACTCACTGCTTAGTACACCCTCTTGCGGCATCGACTCTCTGCTGTATGCAAAATCTTTCCACAGTAATGCATTGCTTTCATTGCAGATTCTAAATGGCTTATGTCTAAAGATCCCCTATATTTGCTCTTACAGCATGCCAAAGTGTAACGGGTGGTCCTGGGAGTTCAGTGAGAAATAGGAAGGGCGACCCCAGGTGGTTTCTAAGGGTTAATTGAAAATGTGATAATTGTGCTCTTTGAAGATGTATACATGTATTTTTATTACAAAGGAATAAACTTAAATATGAAAAATAATGAATGAATCAACAATTGATCACTCTTACGGGGAAAGCTCTCATTTATGTGATTGTACTAGTGTATTTTGGTCACTTTTTATCTGTTTTTACTTCCAGCTGTATAATTATACGGAGCTTTGACAGAATTCCATCCATTTCCATTTGATGAGCTGGAGAGCAGTTCTATCCTGTAGCTTCATGTATGTTGTTAGATATTTCAATTATAAATGTATTGACATATCTCATGAACAAGAAAATAGGTCATCATCCATATGAATATAATTAGCAATGTATGTAAAGGTCTACCTTTAAAGTTATTTTTTTTTTTGTCATGGCATATGTTTCATCCAATTTTTTCTAATGTCATGAAAGGTCGATTTTTGTCAGAGGCGTAATGATGTGGTTGTTTTTGTATGTTTGTATATATGTACATATCAATGCATTCTATTTTATGCCTCGCTGATGTTTAGTTATTATTACAGTGTACATGTATATCAATTAAAACATGAAATATTGGAATGATTAGAATGAAGCTGCCTATTTTCTTTTTGGTTAAGTATTTTTAAACGACTCTTATATTAAAAGTATAAATAAAAGAAGTGCATTGGAACCTCATTATAACAAACTCCTTGCGACTACGGAAATTACCTCTTTATATCGAAACCTTGTTATATCAGGGCTAAAGAACAATAGAGCACAAAGAAGTGGGACCAGCAAAATTACCTTGTTATAATGAAAGTTTGTTATAATAGTGTTCTTTATAACGAGGTTCCCCTGTACTAGCAGATGTACAATTATAAGGGGGAGAGAGGGAGAGATTGAGAAAGGGAGAGTGAATGATTTACATAAAATGAGAGAGAGAGAAAGATAAAGAGCTAAAATGAGAGGGGGGGGGGGGGAGGGCTAGAGAGGAAAGAGGGTTTTGGTTAAGCATTTTGAAACGACTTCAATACCAAAAATATAAATACAAGAAGAGCTAGCAGATGTATATAAGGAGGAGAGAGGAAGAGATTGAGAAAGGGAGAGAGTGAATGATTTACATAAAATGAGAGAGAGAGAGAGAGAGAGAAAGACAGAGAGCTAGAATGAGAGGTGGAGGGCTAGAGAGAGAAAGAGGGTTTTGGTTAAAGGGTCTCTGAGGCCAAAAAAAATAATTTGTATACAGTTAGAATGTATAAAAATAACCCCAAATAACTTTACCCGGCGTTCTACAGGTTAGCGGTTAAGGAGTTTGAAGAAAATATCGACTAGTCTTTGCTCAAGTCTTATTTATATTAATTTTTAGGGGTATTTTATTTTAAAAAATCAATATCTCCTGTATGCTGTCGCTGTTGAATGTCGTGTTAAGTTTTCTGGGGTTGATTTTGTGTAAGCTAACTATACACAAATTATTTTTTCAGGCCTCAGGTACCCTTTAAGCATTTTGAAACGACTTATATTAAAACTATAGGTAAAAGAAGAACTAGCAGATGTACATATATATATATATATATATATATATATATATATATATATATATGGGGGTGGAGAAAAGGGGGGAGAGTGAATGATTTATGTAAAATGAGACAGAGAAAAATGAGGGAATGAGAGGAGGGGGGGGGAGGGGAGATAGCTCAGATTCTGAACGTTTTTATTTTTAAGAGCTTTAGAGAGAAGGAGGAGGGAGGGAGAGCTAGAAAGAGAAAGGGAGGGAGGGCTAGAGAAAGAAAGAGGGAGAGGGAGAGAGAGAGAAAAGGGGAAGAGAATGAGAGTGTGAGAGGGTGATGAAGATATGGAGCAATTTATGGAATACGGGTACCTGTTGTAACAAATACAGCGGGAGAATATGGAACACTTTTTTTTTTTTTTTGTAAAGTGGGATATAAGGGAAAAATAAATGGCACAGCAGGACTATCCAGGAAATTCGACACTTTTTTATTAATTTACTGCAGCAAAATTTTCCCTGCCTGATTAAAAGCTGTTCGTGAAATGATTTTAAATTCATGGAAATAAGAGATGACTTGTTTCTTCTACAAAATTCCATTTCATCTTACTCGCTACAGTGTTACTGTTTCCTCTAGTATTATTGCCTTGACCGATATGCTACGCTTTATTTATTTTGCGTTTTCCGAGAATCTACATTTATGTAAACGAAGAATAACGGTTTTCCGAAATTTAATCATCTTGTTTTTAAACTTGATACATCTTTGAAGGCCAAAGCAAAATCCATAAACCATGGATACTACCGTGCATAAATCCAAATAATATCCCGGTACAGTACTTAGTATATGGTCATCAAGGAGGGTAGGGATCATTATATTCATAGGAAATATGATACACGATAATGGTAGGGGGCAGCAGGGTGCAGCCGGGCCAAATGCACCAACTCCCTTGTAACGGGCCACCTATGATGACTAGATTTTTAAGGAAATTGCGGTGGAATCATTGTATTTCAACGATGCTGCTATTCTTGATTAAGACCCCAATTACATATGTATACTAATTTCGAAAATGTATGGTGTTGTGAGCCTTTAATTTGGAGATAATGTTTAAAAAGACCTGCAAATTCTATGGACTTCATGCTAGTCGCACGTAAATTTAGCCTTTCCGCCGGCTGGAAAGCTTTAAAATTTCATCATAATTTCAAGAATAACAATCCGCGACCTCAGTCAGATACAATTTAAATTCTATTTGTCTAATCATTCATTCAATGTCAAATCCTATTGTTTGTTTGTTAGTTTATTTCTTTTTTTCTTTTGTTGTTGTTGTTATTTTTTTATTTTTTTTATCTTATTTTTTTTTGGGGGGTATTTTATTATTATTATTATTATTATTATCATCATCATCATCATCATCATCATCATCATCATCATTATTATTATTATTATTATTATTATTATTATTATTATTATTATTATTATTTATCTATTTTTTTTAATTTCTTTTTTATTTTTTTTTTAGCGGGAGGGGGGGGGGGGGGGGGGGTAATACGACCGGTAGTAGAAGTGCAAGTGTCATAAGATTGGCGGTGGCATAGAGTTTTGAGTTAGACAATGATATTATGTGACATCGGATATCAGTAGAGCACTGCTGGTGACGTTTCCGGGACTGGACTTCCTTTTCTGAGTCTCGATCTGAATAAATATGTGGTAGGATATGCGGGTTGGCGTGCATTATTTGGTAAAAATTTGTACGTGTCCAGTAGGCCTTCACTCAAGAGTGAATAACGTCTATTGACTCATTGTCTCTTCAAAAATAAGGATAAAAGGGATAAAGCGAAGTACGTTTGGTTGCCACTTTCGACGATACAGCGGTAAGTCTTGCATTTGAAAAAGTATTATTACCATGGTTACTTTTATATATAGGTCTATTATGAATAGGCAGGATAGGGTTAACATTATCGGGTAAAATGAAGTATAGTTGATATTTCGGAGACTAATTTTATACAGCCACTTTTCATTCGAAATTTGAGATCAATTTGGGAATTGTATAGGGGCAATTCTAAGATTACGGGATGACATTCACAAAGCATTTTGAAAGTTTGAAAGGAGAATATTATGGACACCACAATGAATATCTGTTAATCAATAGTACAGTACATAAACTAATATGAGGTACTTTCACAACTGTTGAGGTTTACTATTATGTCAACAATTCATCAAATTTAAGAAATATTAAATATTGTATTGCTTCGTTACGGAATGACACAAATGACCTTTTAACAAGAATAAACATAGCTCAAACTCTGCGAACTGAAAAAAAAAAAGGATCTGGTTTCCATTATTGCTGTGGCATTATGCAGTAGCTTTGATATGTCACCATGTTCCTGGAAATCTGTTTGAAAATATTTGAAATATGATACAGAATATGAAAAGAAATAGCGTTACGGAATGACCGTTACGCAATGACTTCAGAAAGTCAATGGGAAATAGTGTATACAATTCATATCATGTGAGTAAAACACTGAGGCTCAAACAAAGATTGAGCAAATGATTTGATAATTTGTGATGACCTAAGATATCTGTGTTAAAAATAGCTCTTTAAGTGATTATTAGTTTACTATAGTTTATGCAAATTTTATTCATAAATTCATATTTTTGTTAATAATTAAATTTTTTGAAAAATATTCTGAAGAGTATTTGTATGTGTGAAATGCTTCTGGTATGTTTAAAAGACATTCAAATAGATTTAATCATTGCATTCCATTTTATACTGCATGTATTTCATAGTTTTATGATTTTTTTAAATCTGTTGTTTTTTTCCGTATTCATAAATTTCATCATATGATTCGTTCTATTCAATACTATCATCTAGATCACTAGTTCGATATAAAATACAGGACAATCAAAGCTACAGCGGAAAAATACATCTGATTAACAAATAGAATAAGAAATGTTCACCACTTTCCGATTTGTTTTGTACACAAAACCCAAAATATAAAAATCATTCGATTCGATATAATTTTCATACTGAAAAGTGGGCTCATCATCTCTAATTTTAGTTGATAAATGCCTAATAAATTTAGCTGAACTTATATGGGTTCAGGGTTGAATTAGCTCATACAAAACTGAATTTAATGTGATTAATTTAATGTAACATTATTTTTGTTACGGAATGATATAATCAATCATCTCATAATTCATATTTGAAATATTTCTTCATACCAAAAGCACATACATATGTAGGTATACCTGGATTTGCCTATAAACTTTCATAACAAAAGTATAGTCTTTTTCAGAAATAAGTTGAATTCTGTGTTTTTGACGTTACGGAATGACAAATTTTTGGAATGCAAGATATTCCAAGGTTACTGAAGTATGATAAGTTATGCAGAACAGAAACTAATGATATTCTTGGTTACTAGGTTATTTAAACTTTGTGTATGGATTGTATTTAAGTAAAAAGGTTCAAATTAATATGAACTTTACTCTCTTTTTTTCTCCCTTTTTTTTTTACAATTCATCATAATTGCTGTCAGATATATATTGATTTCAAGATTATGTTACTTATTTATGCAAATTTTCAGTATTCATGAGCTTGAAAATGTCTAAATTTTATCAAATTATGAAAATTTCGACATTTACGATTAATTTGACACCAGATTTGATATGATGCGACAGATTTGAAATTTAGGGGTTCAGTTTTGCCTGTAATGTCATTATGAATGGGTTGCAAGTTAGAGATCGGAGAAAGTGCCCATGAATTAAGGTTCAGCTTACAAAACAACAACAACAAAAAAGCCCAGTTTTTTGTCATAAGAAAGTAAGCGAATAGAAATGAAATATGACGACCCCCAAATGGGATACATATCTGGTCATTAATTTCTGATATATCATTCAATGAGCATTGTGAGCCTCCATCATTCTTTATTTATTTTATTTGCACTTTTATTCATACTTCGATAACATTAAAACCGGTTTTATTCTACATAAGTGAAGATGACCATTTGAGTTATATAGGCCTACTAAGCAACTACCCCTGGACTGTCATCCGGATAACTCCCGAAAACACGATCGCAACTTCGTAACCCATTGGCGACGGGAACCAGGTGGTCCTGTATTAAGCCTATAGGAACGAGAGAATTCAGTTGTCAACGGGTTAAAAAATCAACTCAATTAAGAACAATTTCAATAGCCTATTGCGCATCCCATAAAAGTCATGTTCGGATTACACAATACGTCATTGTAACGTTCGCACAGTTCAAAAGGTGACAGACATGCAGGGCTATTGAAATTGCCCTTATCAAAGTTGACTTTTCGAAAGCGTGTTCCAAGAACAAGTACCAGTTGGACTCTTATAACCCGGACATGTCCCCAGTTAACAAAATTAATTCCACTTAGATTATTATAACCAGGCCGCAACTATCCGTATAACTATTACTCTTGTGAATCAAAGGTATAGTCGTCGGGGGTAAGTTACTAAGGTATAGTTATTGTTATGTAATTTGCTGCCCAGTGGTAATTGTCGTATTAGGTATTTGTCAGAGGATTAGATTAGGCTTAGTTTTCGAGCGGGGTGGGGGGGGGGGGGGGGGTCGTTCGTGATAATTTTCCTATAGAGATTACTCTAGTGTACGAGGACATCAGTAAATGTTAACAGTTGTTACAGATTGATTATGATATACAATGTCGGTTTGTTAGCAATATACAATGATTTTGATATTTCTATTTCGCAGGAAAACAAAAATGAGGTCTGGAATACTGCTTTTTCTGTCCGCTGCCATGTGTATACTTGAACAAGGTAGGATTATATTCATAACTGACAGTTAGTTTCGAAGTTCTCAATTGCACCAGTATTCTCCTAGATCATCACACATCTTGGAATTATGAATATCGATCGGAATTTTTATATGTCTCCTGTTTTCTTCTCCTTTCTTATCTCACCATCACCCCCCCCCCCCCCCTACGTATTTCCTTTGATAATTTTTTGTAATGTCCTAATTTATGGTATCTCTGTGATTACTGTACATTTTGTAGATTATTATTATCCTTTTGAAATATGTAGGGCGCCCTCCTCCACGTTTTTCCCAACTTTCGTCCCCATTCTGTAGAAAGACTGATTCGGTACATTAAATTTACTGAAGATGAACCCCTTCTGATGTTTTATTCTCTTTAAAGTAATTGTGACGCAATTTACGTAATTGAACTTCGCTTACGGAAGTAAAACATGTGGTAAAGTCATATATGCAACTATATCATCGGAGTAACTTCCGCTGTAACTGTTGGAGCATTTTCTTCTCTGTCTCTCTCTCTCTCTCTCTCTCTCTCTCTCTCTCTCTCTCTCGCTCTCTAATTGTAAACAGAGAGTCTGGTATTCACATATCAAATGTTAATGATAAACGTTTATGACAAACAGATGACCCTTTGTTATGCTGATCAGAGATCTATAATATTCCTGATCAAGACACTATTGATAGGCCATTTTCGTAATGCATTCAAATTTAAAGGGAGCCATCGCTCGATATCCATGTACGTTCAATTTCATTCGCTTGCCCCTTTTGCAAGGCCGTGCATAACAACAATCTTGGAGCAGCGAACAAAATTGCCGTCGAGGGTGGAGTAGTTTGTCAGTTGGGGTTTTCAGTTCGTCTTTCCTCGGTCGAAAGCGTATCACTGCAATTGCGTGCTCGTTTACCAAAGATGTACGGAGATTCCTGAATATTACCCGAGCCGGGCCAAGCTCCAAAACACCACGACTGGCGACTTTTCGGTCCCTTTAATGCTTACCTCTTCGTCAAAGTCCTAGTAACGCACTATTACATCCACCTGTTACAAGTCATTGTATGTCAATAGTCAGAATGCAGATTGCATACATTGAGTGTTGCTTGGTTGGGCAAGCCAAAATGTTTGTCCAACCTAACAACGCCTAATACATGCAATTCACTTTCTGACTACTGAAACAGAATAGGTTTTTACAGGTGAATGTAATAATTCGTTACTAGGACTTTGACAAAGAGGTAAGCATTAAATTTGAATGCATTACGAAAATGGCCTATCAGTAGTGTCTGTGGCGCATCCGCAGAGTGGGATCGGGGAACTGTGGCATGTGCGCCCTTTAAGAACCCAATCTGGCTTTCAAGTTCAGAAGAATATGCCACCTTTATGTGCCCCATTCCAGTTTTAGACCTAAAAAAGGCCCCTCAAAGGTGATATTTTTTGCTGTCGTTGGCATTCATAGATTTTTGACCACCACCCCTTTTTTTAGAATCCTAGTCTCACCCGTGAAGATCGTAGCTAAGCTCAGCATGAAATTATGGTCTTTAAACACGGTATTGTAAAGTGACATGAAGAGTGCTAGGTGATCTGGGGAGGAGTGGGTGGGGGGTAGAGAGAAAAAAAAGACTACCCTACAAGAACGCAGACATGTTTGTGTGTGGGGGAGGGGGGGGGGGGTTATTAATATACATGGGCGTAAATATGCAGGAAATTCTTTTCATCAGAGGGGGACGTAACAATAGGTCGTTTCCCCTGATGAATAGAATTGCGTAACAAATCTCCACCACTGTTGATATATAATGTTTGATCCTGCTGACAAATACGGCTAAATTACCCTATGACAGAGAGTTCATGGGAGGGTCGCGACCAAAAAAGTAATCAGATATCAAACCATTCTCAGTCACCAAAATACAGACGTCATGTGACGTCACAATGGTTGTCGTTCTTTATGTTCACGCCTTAATGGGTTCTAAGGTGTTGGTTAATGAATATGTATAACCGAACTCGCTTTCAGGACATAATGGTACTTCGATGTGAATTTTCATTATAATAAAAGTTGTGTATTTGTATTATTAGAACGGAATGGGGAATACATTTCATCTTCAGCTATATAGGATTGTAACATTTCTGCCCTAGAGCGCGGCAATCATTTTGGGATAGCTTTTATCGATTTAAAATTATCTTACAGGCTAGAGGCGTCCAAAGTCTGTAAAACAAAATTTCCTCACCAAATCGCCTGATCAATAGGATGTGGTCATCATTCTCCATTTTCAGTGAAAAGGTATCGCTTCTCAGGCTTTTGGCTAAGATCATGTGTAGTATCAGTTCTTTTCAGCTTAATATCTAAAACGCGATTCACCGAGTCGCTTGTATATTAAACTGATTTTTGAACTTAGGCCATGGAATTATAGGAGCTTGCTCCGTCCTAGCCACGAGTTGGCCCGGTATTGCCAATTGCAGTACCTCCGGGATCGGCCCACCCCTCAGGGGGTAAAATTAAACCAAAGAAAGACTCTCTCTCTCTCTCTCTCTTCTCTCTCCGTCTTCTTCTTGTAAGTACCTAAAGTTCTTTAAAAGAATTCGTTCTAATATATATCATAATTATGTTCATAAGCTCTTTTCACTGCGCATATACGTATTGCCTTATGATTATCTTTTTTTTTTTTAAAGGAGGGGGGGGGGGGTCCCCTATATGAATTAAGATGTTGGAGACGTAGCATAAGAGACTCTACACATAGACTAAAGTGAGACAGATATTATATGATAATTTATGGGTTTTTTTGTTTTTGTTTTTTTTTGTTTCCCCGGTATATCATCCATTATTATTTTCGTTTTTTTCTTATCATAATTATCATTTAATTGTCAAGGAAAGCAAATTAAGAGACTGTCACTGTCACTCGAGGTCCAACTACCATTATATTTACCGTCCTTTCTATTATAGCTGCAGCCCACGAGACCGACATTTTCTATAATTATGTATTTTTTGTTTTGTCGGTCTTTGGGACTGTCGGTCTTAAATGATTCATTAAACAAATTTCCCTCTCTTACCCTTTTAACTTAAAAAAAGAAGAAGATTATTGTTTTGCTGTATACCTCAACTATTTCATTGTTGAGATAGCCAAAAAAGGCATTTACTTCGGGCTTTCTATATGAAACAAGCAGGATATTTCAATGCCATTATCAACAATAGAATGCCGTTCAACGTTCAATGAATGCTTGACGCCACAACAATAAGTGATCAATGACTATCTAATCTGTCGTGTCGTTCTTTTATGCGGGTTCATGAATATGTATAAACACGTCCGTCTACCGCACATATGGGTGTTCGGAAGCAAACTTTGATCTATTTAAATATAAAATATTATTCTTATGATAATTAAATGTATTAAGTATTTTATCTCAATGGTTAAAGCATGTTAAAACATGTCTGGAAGGTTGCAGTTACTTGTTGATAAATTTTACCGTTTAAGAGTTATGGTACAAAATGGACCGTTATAAGTCGGTTAACACATTTTTTTCTCACCGAATAGCCTGGTTAGTGGGATTTGCTCATCTCTATTCAGTTTCAGTTAATAATCATCGCTTCTCGGCCTTTTGGCTAAGATCATGTGTAGTATCTGTTCTTTTCAGCTTAATATCTGAAACGTGACTCACCGAGTCGCTTGTATATTAAACTGATTTTTGAACCTAGGCCATGGAACAGGGGCTTGCTCCGTCCTGGCCACGGGTTGGCCCGGTATTGCAGTACCTCCGGGATCGGCCCACCCCTCAGCGGGTAATATTAAACCAAAGAAAGACTCTCCTCTCCCCCCCCCCCCCACCCTCTCTCTCCCTCCCTTCTTCTATTAAGCCCCTAAATTTCTTTACAAGAAATCATTGTAATATCTATCGTATTGTACTACATTTTATAATTATCTTTTCCTCCGTCAATGCACTTAAATATTAATCCGTTAGTGTTATTCTTAATGAAAAAGAAACGCCACTCATGATAAATTGTAAAATACTCTTCAAACTATGCGAGCGGGCGCCAGGCAATAGCTTTATTCTATGAAGGTGTTCGTAAAGAATTTTTGACATATTTCTTTCATTTTTCGGGTGAAAAGTATTTGATTTAGGGAATTTAAGAATATTTGAATGAAGTTAAAAAATCAAAGTTTTTTTTTTCTCACTGCGCATATACCTATTGTCTTATGATTAATATGAAAAACAAAAGGTTTCCCGCACAACATTCAAAGTTTATTTCTTTTTAATAGAAATTGAGATGTTGGAGACGTAGTATAATTAAGAGTCTGGACACAAAGAGTGAGACCGATATAGGATAATTATTTTTTTTCCCCCTGGTACATCATCCATTATTTTTTTCGTTTTTCTTATCATAATTATCATTTAATTGTCAAGGAAGCAAAAAGCAAACTTAGAGACTGTCATTGTCACTCGAGGTCCAACTATACCCTTGTATTTACGGTCCTTTCTATTACGGCTGCAGCCCACGAGACCGAAAGCCCACGAGACCGACATTTTCTATAATTATGTATTTTGTTTTGTCGGTATTTTGGGCTGTCGGTCTCAAATAATTCATTAAACAAATTTCCCTCTTCTCTGTCAGAGTTCGTATGTGAATATTCTTCTTTCTAGATCATGTATTACTTCGCAGAGGGTTTGCATAACAAAATAACAAGTGCAAAGTACTTTTCAATAACAACGCAGTTTTATAACAATTTATCCTTTTTTACTAAAAAAGAAACAAAAACAAAAAAACAACCCCCCCTAAGATTATTGTTTTGCTGTATACCTCAACTGTTTCATTGTTGAGAAAGCCAAAAAAGGCATTTACTTCGGGCTTTCTATATGAAACAAGCAGGATATTTCATTGGCATGATCAACAATAGAATGCCGTTCAACCATGTCAACGTTCAATAAATGCTTGACGTCACAAAAAAAAAAGGAGATTAAAGAATGTATTCAATCAGTCGTTCTTTTATGCGGATCATGAATATGTATAAACGTTTCTGTCTACCCCACATTTGGGTGTTTGCAAGCAAACTTTTATCTATTTAAATAGTAATATTATTCTTATGATAATTAAATATATTATGTATTTCATCTCAATGGTTAGAGCATGTTAAAACATGTTTGGAAGTTGGCAGTTATTTGTTGATAGATTTTACCGTTTAAGAGTTATACTACAAAATAGACCGTTATAAGTTGTTTAACACATTTTTTTCTCACCGAATAGCCTGGTTAGTGGGATTTGGTTATGTCTATTCCGTTTCAGTTAATAATTATCGCTTCTCGGCCTTTTGGCTAAGATCATGTGTAGTATCTGTTCTTTCCGATGGCTGCAAAGTTAAGTTCCAACATTTTCGAGACTTCTTGGTTCATGTGAAGGAAGGGCACCCCGCGGTGAATATTGCGAGGTACGTGTGCCCACTCAAGATTTGTAGCAAGACATGTAACAATCCGTCCGAATGGGCCAATCATCTGGCTTCCAGACATTCAGACTTTGTTTGCAAGCATGATTCTGCCTTCTTTGATGCATACTTTCTTAAGGGATGATGTGTACTGTGTACCTTTATTTTCCCTTTTTATTAAATGACCCTCTCAATTTGTAGCCTTAATGTGCACGGCTTACGAGATCCTGTCAAATGTAGGAAAGTGTTATCTTTTCTGCAGATTTTTGCTTTTGATATCATACTGTTACAGGAAACATACCTAGGGTCTTCCGATTTTAGGATCTTTAAATCTATTTGGAAGGGGCCAGTGTTTTATTCTTCGGCTCATTCAAATCATTCATGTGGTGTCATTATTGCATTCTCGCCTAAGCTGCCATACACTTATTCTCAAGTTCGTTTTGACAAGGAAGGTCGTTATATTTCGGTGTTATGTTCCTTTTCAAATGTTTCATTCCGGGTTTGTAATGTGTATGCCCCTTGTGATCCTCCAAGCCGAGTCATGTTTTTCAATAATATATTCTATCATGCAAGGGGCAGTGAACCAATCATTCTTGGAGGAGACTTCAATTGTGTTTTGCGCCAAGAGGACAGATCTTGTGATTCCTCTAACTCATCTTGCTTTGTTGGTAAAAAAGAATTATGTTCTATTTTAAGGTCATATTCTTTAATTGACTCCTGGTTAAAAGTTAATAATTTGGACACCGGTCATACTTGGTCTCATCCAGGCAAGAACCAAAGTTCCAGAATTGATAGAATTTATGTTGAAGAGAACTTTCCTGTAGTAAAGACCAGAAATATCCCTTTTCATCTTTCAGATCACACTGCTGTAAATACGATTATTAATATACAAGGTGTTAACAATAATTTGAAGTCATATTGGAAATTCAATGTTTCATTATGTCAAAATGATGCGTTTGTACGGGAGTTAGTACATAATTACGATTTGTGGCGAACTTTACAGCCGGGTTTTGATTCCATTACTGACTGGTGGGAAAACATCAAGCAGAGAATCAAAGAGTTAAGTGTTAAGTACGGGGTGAGGCTAGCGAGAGAGAGGCGTCGTAGTATAAACAATTTACAAAACACATGTGTGTTTGCTGACAAGGACGTAGTGTCTGATTTGCTCTACAGCGAAGAGAGAGGGGCTTATATACGATCAAGAGAGAAATTTCTAGAAGGGGGAGAAAAACCGGGGTATTTTCATAAAAATGAAAAGGCTAACGCACAATTCAAGTATATTAAAGAGGTGAGAAATAAGAGTGGAGAGGTTGTTTCTGGAGCTGAAATGATTTCTGTATTTCAGGAATTTTTCAGAGAGTTATATACACGTGAGGATAATGTTGATTTAATGCTGCAAGAAAGATTCATTAATTCTATTCGAACAAGTATTGAGTGTGAGAAGTCTGCCTTACTGGATAGACCAATTGAATTAAATGAAATCAAGCGCGCAGTAATGTCTATGTCACGTAACAAGTCTCCTGGAATCGACGGCTTATCGGTCGAGTTCTATCAGCAATTTATAAATGTAATTGGTGAAGATTTATTGATGTTATATAATGATATTTTTTCTCATGAGTTGTTATCTGATTCACAAAGAACAGCAATTATTACTTTGTTACCAAAAGGTGGTGATAGTTTGGAGCCGGCAAACCGTCGGCCAATTAGTTTGTTAACAGTGGATTATAAAATTTTGTCCAAGATACTACAAGTACGTATATCTGAGATTCTACCTGATATTATCAATGATTACCAAACATGTTCCATTCCAGGTCGCTCCATCCATGTAAATTTGTGTTTGTTACGAGATATTATAGATTGTACTAAGTTAAGAGAAAATGCATGCGCTATTATTTCTATGGATCAACAAAAAGCATTCGATAAAGTGGATTGGAGGTTTTTGTTCAAAGTATTGGAACATTTTAATTTTGGAAGCGGCGTTATTAGGTGGATCAAGATTTTATATACGGATATAAAAAGCCGTATTCTGATCAATGGTCAATTAAGTGAAGATATCACTATTCAGAGAGGGGTAAGACAAGGGTGTCCTTTATCACCCATATTGTATGTTTTGTTTATCGAGCCACTAGCTCAGTTTATTTTGTCACATAAAGGTATTAGAGGCGTCCACATTCCGGGTGGAGTTGGAAAGTCAGTAAGAATGTTGCAGTATGCTGATGATGCAACATGTATAGCCACATCGCAAACAGATATTGTTAATTTCTTTCAGTCATTTTCTATGTTTGGAAAAGCTACAGGTGCAACTTTGAATTTGAGAAAGACGCAAGGCTTGAAATTGGGAGATTTTGTTGGAAGGAAATTAAGGGCTGAAATTGACTGGGCTGAAGATGGGATTCGTATCAATGGTGTTTGTTTTGGGACAGATGATTTTGTTTCCTCGTTTTGGAAAACTCTGTGTAGTAGTGCGAAAAAGAAACTGGCCACGTGGGGAAACCGTGGCCTTACATTGTTAGGAAAGATCGGTGTTGTTAACACGTGTATATTTCCACTGTTTTACTATGCTGCAAAGGTATATGTCCCAGGAGATAATTTCTACAGGGATATTTTGAAAGCGGTTTTTAAGTTCATTTGGAGTGAGAAAACAGAGTTGGTTTCGAGAGAAATATTTTCATTAAGACTGGAAAAAGGAGGTCTTAATCTTGATAACTTAGTGTTGAAGATGAAGGCATTATTCATTCGTAACATGTTTCCATTTTTAGCTGGTGAAGACACGGTTTCGTGCAATTATTTATTTTTTCGGTACTTTCTAGCCAGCAAACTAAGACTTATGTTTCCACATGTGTGGTCAAATTCTGTTCCCCATAGCGAGGACTTGTCTACCTCATATCGGCACGCCTGGGGAATCATTGTTAAGTTGTATGCACGTGAAAAGAATTTTGTATATGTATGTAAACGTAGTGATGATGTGGTCAACTTGCTTATGACCGGCGAGTGCGTCCCGCGGGCTGTCATCGCGACACCCGCCCGGGATTGGACAGCTGTCTGGCGGATGACTCATCATCCGTTGTTATGTAATAGATTGAGGTCGTTCAATTGGAGGGCAACAAATGGGGCATTATGCACCCGTGAGAAGCTCTCACGTTGGGGTATCGGAAATGGCAAATGCTCTTTTTGTAATGAAGTAGAAAATGTTACTCATATTTTTTGGCATTGTAAATCGGTGAACACAATTCTCGGCTGGGTGCACAAAGCGACGAAAAATTTGTTAGGGTTCCATATATTTTTTGACCAAAATATGTTTATGTATGGCTGTCCTCTTTCTCAAGTGAATGCTTCAGTGTGGGCACGGGTGTGGTTTCTTTATACAGTAGTCCGAAGAGCCATTTGGAAACGTAGATGTGTTTATATTTTCGAAAAAGATTTCATTTCAGATGATGTGTTAATCTTGAGAATAAAAGATGAGATTCGGGTTCGTATTTTGGTCGACCTGAGGAGGTGGCCGCGGGATAAGTTTGACAAGTTATGGATTCAAGGAAATACATTTTGTTTTGTTCGTGGAAGTGATATAAAGTTAAATTTACCATGAGATAATCATAAGCGCTCGTTTTCACAACGATACATGCACAACTTTACGGTTACAAATGTTTTTATGTGCACGATGTTATTTTGTAAAGATGAAAGTTTGAATGCTTAGATAATTGTTCAGTTTTGAGGTTATGTCAGGTCATTCTTGTCATGAAAGTTTGTTAAAGTATTTTTTTCCGTTCCTTTATTGCCTGGTCATATTGTAAATAACCATTGTTTTATGGAAAACGAGCATACGAAAATTTGCCAGGTACAATCTCGATAATTTGTTTTAACTTTTATACCTCGTATTTATACCTTGTATTTATAACATTATTACCGTAGAGTATAGAAAGATAAGTACAACTGTATGTAAACTTGCCAAGACTGTAACCTTGATGTCCAGTATTATTCGTTTTCATCCATTATCTTTATATTACCATGACATATTGTAAATATTTATATTACATGTATTGTGTTTTGATATTTAATAAAATTGAAAGAAAAGTATCTGTTCTTTTCAGCTTAATATCTGAAACGTGACTCACCGAGTCGCTTGTATATTAAACTGATTTTTGAACCTAGGCCATGGAACAGGGGCTTGCTCCGTCCTGGCCACGGGTTGGCCCGGTATTGCAGTACCTCCGGGATCGGCCCACCCCTCAGCGGGTAAAATTAAACCAAAGAAAGACTTTCCCCTCTCTCTTTCTCTCTCTCTCTCTCTCTCTCTCTCTCTGCCACCCTCTCTCTCTCTCTCTATCCCTTCTTCTATTAAGCCCCTAAATTTCTTTTCAAGAATTCATTGTAATATCTATCGTATTGTACATTTTATAATTATCTTTTCCTCCGTCAATGCATTTAAATATTAATCCGTTAGTGTTATTCTTAATGAAAAAGAAACGCCACTCATGATAAATTGTAAAATACTCTTCAAACTATGCGAGCGGGCGCCAGGCAATAGCTTTATTCTATGAAGGTGTTCGTAAAGAATTTTTGACATATTTCTTTCATTTTTCGGGTGAAAAGTATTTGATTTAGGGAATTTAAGAATATTTGAATGAAGTTAAAAAATGTAAGTTTTTTTTTTCTCACTACGCATATACCTATTGTCTTATGATTAATATGAAAAACAAAAGGTTTCCCGCACAACATTCAAAGTTTATTTCTTTTTAATAGAAATTGAGATGTTGGAGACGTAGTATAATTAAGAGTCTGGACACAAAGAGTGAGACCGATATAGGATAATTAATTTTTTTCCCCCCTGGTACATCATCCATTATTTTTTTTCGTTTTTCTTATCATAATTATCATTTAATTGTCAAGGAAGCAAAAAGCAAACTTAGAGACTGTCATTGTCACTCGAGGTCCAACTATACCCTTGTATTTACGGTCCTTTCTATTACGGCTGCAGCCCACGAGACCGAAAGTCCACGAGACCGACATTTTCTATAATTATGTATTTTGTTTTGTCGGTATTTTGGGCTGTCGGTCTCAAATAATTCATTAAACAAATTTCCCTCTTCTCTGTCAGTGTTCGTATGTGAATATTCTTCTTTCTAGATCATGTATTACTTCGCAGAGGGTTTGCATAACAAAATAACAAGTGCAAAGTACTTTTCAATAACAACGCAGTTTTATAACAATTTATCCCTTTTTACTAAAAAAGAAACAAAAAAAAAACAAAAACAACCCCCCCCCCCAAGATTATTGTTTTGCTGTATACCTCAGCTGTTTCATTGTTGAGAAAGCCAAAAAGGCATTCACTTCGGGCTTTCTATATGAAACAAGCAGGATATTTCATTGGCATGATCAACAATAGAATGCCGTTCAACGTTCAATAAATGCTTGACGTCACAACAATAAGTGATCAATGACTATCTAATCTGTCGTGTCGTTCTTTTATGCGGGTTCATGAATATGTATAAACACGTCCGTCTACCGCACATATGGGTGTTTGGAAGCAAACTTTGATCTATTTAAATAATAATATTATTCTTATGATAATTAAATATATTATGTATTTTATCTCAATGGTTAGAGCATGTTAAAACATGTTTGGAAGTTGGCAGTTATTTGTTGATAGATTTTACCGTTTAAGAGTTATACTACAAAATAGACCGTTATAAGTTGTTTAACACATTTTTTTCTCACCGAATAGCCTGGTTAGTGGGATTTGGTTATGTCTATTCCGTTTCAGTTAATAATCATCGCTTCTCGGCCTTTTGGCTAAGATCATGTGTAGTATCTGTTCTTTTCAGCTTAATATCTGAAACGCGACTCAACGAGTCGCTTGTATATTAAACTGATTTTTGAACCTAGACCATGGAACAGGGGCTTGCTCCGTCCTGGCCACGGGTTGGCCCGGTATTGCAGTACCTCCGGGATCGGCCCACCCCTCAGTGGGTAATATTAAACCAAAGAAAGACTCTCCTCTCCCTTCTTCTATTAAGCCCCTAAATTTCTTTACAAGAAATCATTGTAATATCTATCGTATTGTACTACATTTTATAATTATCTTTTCCTCCCTCAATGCACTTAAATATTAATCCGTTAGTGTTATTCTTAATGAAAAAGAAACGCCACTCATGATAAATTGTAAAATACTCTTCAAACTATGCGAGCGGGCGCCAGGCAATAGCTTTATTCTATGAAGGTGTTCGTAAAGAATTTTTGACATATTTCTTTCATTTTTCGGGTGAAAAGTATTTGATTTAGGGAATTTAAGAATATTTGAATGAAGTTAAAAAATGTAAGTTTTTTTTTTCTCACTACGCATATACCTATTGTCTTATGATTAATATGAAAAACAAAAGGTTTCCCGCACAACATTCAAAGTTTATTTCTTTTTAATAGAAATTGAGATGTTGGAGACGTAGTATAATTAAGAGTCTGGACACAAAGAGTGAGACCGATATAGGATAATTAATTTTTTTTTCCCCCCTGGTACATCATCCATTATTTTTTTCGTTTTTCTTATCATAATTATCATTTAATTGTCAAGGAAGCAAAAAGCAAACTTAGAGACTGTCATTGTCACTCGAGGTCCAACTATACCCTTGTATTTACGGTCCTTTCTATTACGGCTGCAGCCCACGAGACCGAAAGTCCACGAGACCGACATTTTCTATAATTATGTATTTTGTTTTGTCGGTATTTTGGGCTGTCGGTCTCAAATAATTCATTAAACAAATTTCCCTCTTCTCTGTCAGTGTTCGTATGTGAATATTCTTCTTTCTAGATCATGTATTACTTCGCAGAGGGTTTGCATAACAAAATAAAAAGTGCAAAGTACTTTTCAATAACAACGCAGTTTTATAACAATTTATCCCTTTTTACTAAAAAAGAAACCAAAAAAAAAAAAAACAACAAAAACAACCTCCCCCCCTAAGATTATTGCTTTGCTGTATACCTCAGCTGTTTCATTGTTGAGAAAGCCAAAAAGGCATTCACTTCGGGCTTTCTATATGAAACAAGCAGGATATTTCATTGGCATGATCAACAATAGAATGCCGTTCAACGTTCAATAAATGCTTGACGTCACAACAATAAGTGATCAATGACTATCTAATCTGTCGTGTCGTTCTTTTATGCGGGTTCATGAATATGTATAAACACGTCCGTCTACCGCACATATGGGTGTTTGGAAGCAAACTTTGATCTATTTAAATAATAATATTATTCTTATGATAATTAAATGTATTAAGTATTTTATTTCAATGGTTAAAGCATGTTAAAACATGTCTGGAAGGTTGCAGTTACTTGGTGATAAATTTTACCGTTTAAGAGTTATGGTACAAAATGGACCGTTATAAGTCGGTTAACACATTTTTTTCTCACCGAATAGCCTGGTTAGTGGGATTTGCTCATGTCTATTCAGTTTCAGTTAATAATCATCGCTTCTCGGCCTTTTGGCTAAGATCATGTGTAGTATCTGTTCTTTTCAGCTTAATATCTGAAACGTGACTCACCGAGTCGCTTGTATATTAAACTGATTTTTGAACCTAGGCCATGGAACAGGGGCTTGCTCCGTCCTGGCCACGGGTTGGCCCGGTATTGCAGTACCTCCGGGATCGGCCCACCCCTCAGCGGGTAATATTAAACCAAAGAAAGACTCTCCTCTCTCTCCCCCCCCCCCCCCCCCCCTTTGTACTATATTTTATAATTATCTTTTCCTCCGTCAATGCACTTAAATATTAATCCGTTAGTGTTATTCTTAATGAAAAAGAAACGCCACTCATGATAAATTGTAAAATACTCTTCAAACTATGCGAGCGGGCGCCAGGCAATAGCTTTATTCTATGAAGGTGTTCGTAAAGAATTTTTGACATATTTCTTTCATTTTTCGGGTGAAAAGTATTTGATTTAGGGAATTTAAGAATATTTGAATGAAGTTAAAAAATGTAAGTTTTGTTTTTCTCACTACGCATATACATATTGTCTTATGATTAATATGAAAAACAAAAGGTTTCCCGCACAGCATTCAAAGTTTATTTCTTTTTAATAGAAATTGAGATGTTGGAGACGTAGTATAATTAAGAGTCTGGACACAAAGAGTGAGACCGATATTGGATAATTAATTTTTTTCCCCCTGGTACATCATCCATTATTTTTTTCGTTTTTCTTATCATAATTATCATTTAATTGTCAAGGAAGCAAAAAGCAAACTTAGAGACTGCCATTGTCACTCGAGGTCCAACTATACCCTTGTATTTTCTATAATTATGTATTTAGTCTGGGAGCCTGTCCCGAAATAGTCACCCCATTTCACCCATAAGATTTGACCCCGTAAAGTTACTTAGACCATCTAAGTCATTGACAAAAAGGTTGTCAGCCTGACCGTAGCCGCCGGGTTAAGCCCCCAGAGCCCCCAAAAGGGACCCCAAAGTCGGGTCGATTTCACCCCATCTCACCCATGCACCAAAATTTGTCAGTAGGAAGTAGTATGACTGGACATTACAAAACACAAAAAACTGACAAAAATTTCCGTCGGGATGGGGTGTCAGACATCCCCTAAAAATTGGGGTAAATTTTTCCCCTTAAAGCCCAGAGGCAAAATTTTGTCAGAAGGAAGAGCTATGGATGTACATTCCAAAAATATAAAAACTGACAAAATTGTCCATCGGGAAGGGGGTGTCAGACCCCCTGAAATGAAAACCCCAAAGTGCCCTTTGACAATGCTTTGCCCCCCAAAATGCTCTGTATGGAAAGAAAAACCATTTTCTTACCTTCTGACTATGATAATTCAAAAGCGTTTAATTCAATTCACTTTAAATTTTCATAACATAATTTTGAGTATAATAATCTTCTTGAGGTGCAATTTGGTGTTAATTGGTATTTTGGTTGATAAGTTATTACATTGTGAAAAATGTATTGCTTTCTCAAAAGTAGCCAAAAAATATTTTCAGGATTATGTAAACACAGCCATTGACCATCTGACAAGGCATAATAGGGAGCTTGCTTGGTATCTGTGCAATTAACACATGAATAGTACATTTCAGCCTGGCAGTAACATACCACAGATACCTGAAAAGCTCTTCTATTATGCCTTGTAAAACAGGTGAAGATAGACAATGGGTGTGTTCGACATCTTGAAAGACGCCGGTGTAGTACCAGGAGTTCATCTGATGGCAGTACAGAATCTTCCAGGAAGGAGAGTTGACGTCACCTTTACAACAGAGAAGGGGAAGGAGCAGTTCCTGCCCGTGCTGCAGAAGGACCAACGAGTCGTCGTAACATCGTACACCAGTCCTGCCAAGATCGTCACCGTGCTACATGTGCCTCATGAACTGGACGATAATAAGGTGAGGTTCGTTCTGAACCGGTACGGCAAGGTGTTGGCAGGACGGCAGCTGAAGCATCGAGAGCACCCCGAAGTATTCAATAGAGTACGGCAGTACAGGATGGAGCTTAAGAAGGACATTCCATCGTCTCTGAGTTTCGGTGGCCGAGACTGCTGGGTGAGGTACGATGAGCAGCCTCGGACGTGCTTGAAATGCGGTTTCAGCGGCCACTTAGCGAAGGACTGCCGCGTTGTACGATGTTTCAAGTGCCAGAAGGACGGGCATATGTCAGCAGGCTGTAAAGAGCAGCCCGTGTGCACGATATGCAGGGAGTCTGGTCATTCTTTTAAATCATGCCCTGTATCATTCGCCCAGAAATTGCGTCAGTCCAGCGAGTGGGTGAGCGGGGGAGGTGTTGCAACCCCGCCAGAGCTACCACAAGATGTACTTTCCGAGCAAGCTACGTTGGAAACTAGGGAGCAACACGCTATGATGCCTCGCACCGAGGAACCGAGTACATCGACAACCGGAACCGAGGAGCCGAGTCAGCTTGGCCGAGACACACCTGAGGTACTGGACGAGAACGAATCGTCTCAAAATGAGGAGTCGAATCAACAGCGGGTTATGGACGAGTCTCCTAGGGACGAGGCTGCTACTGACGAGTCTACGCCGATTCAGCCTGGGCAAGCCGAGGCCGAGCCTGGGTCCATCACGGAGCCATCGACGCAGAACACCGAGGACGAGCTTGTGTCTCAGAGCTTGTTTGATGAGGAGCCCAAATTCATCACGGACTGGTCGTTGTCGATGCCTGACCAGGAGGACGCTAGTCAGGCATCTACACAAGCTGAGCTAGCGTTGATGTCGTATCTTACCTTGCGCGATTCGTCGTGGGAGACGGTGCGTCGTGGGGTGAAACGACGATCGTCACCCTCACCAAAGAGACGCTCGCGATCATTAACCCGGAATAATAATACTGCCAAGGCTTGGGAGATAGCATCGGCTACATATATCATGACCGAAGAGCAGGTGTGGTTTTCATGTATAGCGGATGACTGCACTCGTAACTTCAAGTCTTATGAGAGTTTCAGGTTCCATATGAAAGATCGGCATCAGGATCTCACTCTGGAAAGGTATGCGTGTCCCCTTAAGTCTTGTACAGTATCTTGTAATACACCTAAAGAATGGCTGAATCATTTGTCCGGAAGACATCCTCAATATGTATGTGTCCATGACAGTGACTTTTTCAATCGATATTATTTGTTAGAATGAATTGATTTTGGTGCGCCTTTCTAATTAATCATGCGCCCTCATATTTCATCTTCTTTTAATTTTTCAATTTGTTCAGGTAATGTTCATGGCTTACGAGATTCATTTAAATGCAGAAATGTCTTAAATTGGTTAAGTATCTTTTCTTTTGATGTTGTATTATTACAAGAAACATATTTAGGTAAAGATTGGAAAGGTCCAGTTTTCTTTTCGGCCTCTCGTTCAAATCATTCATGTGGAGTTGTAATTGCATTTTCTGAAAAACTTCGTTGTACGTTTTCGCAAATTCGGTCTGATTTGGAGGGGCGTATTATTTCTGTATTATTTTCTTTTCCAGATTACTGTTTCCGTATATTATGTAATATTTACGCACCATGTGATCCAAGTTTACGTATTTCATTTTTCAATCAATTAAATAATGTAATACGAGGAAATGTTCCTCTTATTCTTGGGGGCAATTTTAATTGTGTAATGCATGTCAGTGATCGACTTAGTGAGACTGCAAATACTACTTGTTTTGTAGGAAGGAATGAATTAATTGATCTTATTCAGTCTTGTTCGCTTTTGGATTCCTGGTTAATGACAAAACCTAATACTTTTGGTCATACTTGGTTTCACCCTGGTAAAAATCAAAGTTCTCGATTAGACAGGATTTACGTAAACAAAAATTTTAAAGTAATCAAATCGTCGGTTATAAATTTCCCTTTTCAGATCATAGAGTATTAAACTCGGATATTGTTATTCCCCAAAAGCAAAATTTGTCGAAATCATATTGGAAATTTAATGTATTACTATGTGAAGATGATAAGTTTGTACAAGAATTCTTTTTTAATTATAAAATGTGGCAAACTTTAAAACCAGGTTTTTCTTCGATTCTAGAGTGGTGGGAAAACGTCAAAATTCGAATTAAAGATTTAATTATTGTACATGGTGTAAGACGAGCAAAGGAAAAACGAACCCAAATTCAAAAACTTAAAGATAATTACACAAGTCTTGATAAAGAAACAGTTTTACAATTTACTTGCAGAAGAAGAAAAGGGAGCATTTATTAGGTCTAAAGAAAAATTTCTAGAAAATGGAGAAAAGCCTGGATATTTTTACAAAAGTGAACGGAAAAATGCAAATAATAAGTTTATTGGAAAAATTCGAAACAAAGATGGACAAATTGTTGATGGTGATGATATTTCTGACGTGTTTTACAATTTCTTTAGTGATTTATATGCCAGTGACAACAATGTTGATTTATCGTTACAAGATGTTCTTTTGGATTCAATTCATTCCCAAATCAGTTCAGATGATTCAGCTTCTTTAGATAGACCTATTGAAAAAGATGAAATTAAGAATAGTTTGAAATACATGTCAAAAAATAAAACACCTGGAATAGACGGATTACCAGTCGAATTTTACAGTTATTTTTTTGATATTCTTGGAAACGATTTGCTTTTACTTTACAATGAAATTTTTAGGAAAGAAATGCTCACCCAAACTCAAAGAACTGCTGTTATTACCTTGCTCCCTAAAAAGGGAGATAGTCTTGACCCTGCCAATAGAAGACCCATTAGTTTATTAACAGTAGATTACAAAATTATTTCTAAAGTGTTGCAACTACGACTATCCAATGTTTTAAGTGATATCATCAATGTTCATCAGACATGTTCTGTTCCGGGTAGATCAATTCATTCTAATTTGTGTCTCTTACGAGATATAGTAGATTATAGTAAAATCAGAGGGAACCCTTGTGCTCTTATATCTGTTGATCAACATAAGGCTTTTGATAAAGTTAATTGGGGTTTTTTGATGAAAGTGTTAAGCAGATTTAACTTTGGCTCAAAATTTATCAAATGGATAAAGATTTTATATTCTGATATAACAAGTAAAATTTTAGTTAATGGTAAAATGGGTGATGAAGTCATAATTCAGAGAGGGGTAAGACAGGGATGTCCGTTGTCGCCCTTATTATATATCTTATTCATAGAGCCTTTGGCGCAATATATTATATCTCATAGAGGTATTAGAGGTTTTTTAATTCCAGGAGGGAGTGGAAAGTCAGTCAAATTTTTACAATATGCAGATGATGCAACTTGTATTGCAACTTCTCAGCTTGATGTGATTAATTTCTTTAAGGCTTTAGTTTTATTTGAGAAAGCTACTGGAGCATCTATCAATTTACAAAAGACTAATGGTTTGAAATTAGGTGAATTTTTGGGACGGAAACTAAGAGGAGATATTGTTTGGTCAGAAGATGAAATTAAAATAAATGGAATTTGTTTCGGCACTGACAAATCAATCAAACAATTTTGGAAAAGTTTATGCTATAAAGCCAAAACGAAATTAAAATCTTGGGAAAGTCGTAGTCTTACTATTTATGGCAAAATTGGTATTATCAATACCTGTATATTTCCTATTTTTTATTATGCGTCCAAAGTATATCTTCCTAGTTCAAAATTACTAACTAGTATTTTACGAGCTGTGTTTAGTTTTATTTGGCAAAAGAAAACGGAACTTGTTTCCCGAGATACACTCTATCTCAGTAAGGAAAAAGGCGGCCTTGGGTTAGACAATCTAGGTATTAAAATGAAAGCCTTATTCATACGTACTATGTTCTCACAACTTAACCAAAATGACGAGGATTCATGTAATTACTTGTTTTTACGCTATTTTATGGCAAGTAAATTACGGTATCAGTTTTCCTTTTTATGGTCTAACTCAGTTCCACATTGTAATGCTTTGTCTCCCTCTTACGCCCAAGCTCAGGAAATCATTTTGTATTTGTTAATGAAGGATAAAAATTTTGCATGCAGTAAAACAGTTAAAGATACTGTCAACTTGCTTAAAACTGACTATGTACCAAGAGTGTTAGTCAAAGATCCATCAAAGAAATGGGATTTTATTTGGAAATTTGTTAATCATTCGGTTTTTTGTAATCATTTGAAATCCTTTATGTGGAAAGTCACCCATGAAGCGTTGTATACAGGCGAAAAACTAGCGAAATGGTGTATGAGTGATGGCAAATACCCTTTTTGTTTCAAATTAGAAAGCATTGACCATGTTTTCTGGGAATGTAAATCCATTCAGAAAATTATTTGTTGGCTATCTGAAGTCACAAAGGAAATGCTAGGTAAGCATGTTTTATTTGACAAGGATATTCTTTTTTATGGAACCTCGACCACTATAAGTGCATCTGTGTGGGCACGAGTTTGGTTTTTGTATGCGATTACACGCAAAGCAATGTGGTACCGAAGATGTTTATTTATTTTTGAGAAAGATTTTGTGTCTGAAGATACTTTGTTACTTAAAGTCAAAGATGAAATTCGTTTACGTTTGGTTGTAGACCTAAAAAGATGGTCAAGACAAAAATTTGACAAAGTTTGGATAAACGGGAATAGTTTTATTTTGGTTGTAGGGGAAGATATTCAGCTCAAATTACTGGGTTTAAAAAATTGATATGCAAAGTTCTGTTTTGTGCAAATTAATTTAGCTTTATAGATAGTATATTCCTTTTTTATGCGAGTGACTTGTCAAATATTTTGTATATAATTATGTTCTTTTATTTATATAATGTTATTGTAAATACTGCATGTATATATTGAGAATATCTGTGAAAAGCATGATATCAATAAAATTGAAAGAAAAGTATCTGTTCTTTTCAGCTTAATATCTGAAACGCGACTCACCGAGTCGCTTGTATATTAAACTGGTTTTTGAACCTAGGCCATGGAACAGGGGCTTGCTCCGTCCTGGCCACGGGTTGGCCCGGTATTGCAGTACCTCCGGGATCGGCCCACCCCTCAGGGGGTAAAATTAAACCAAAGAAAGACTCTTTCTCTCTTTTTCTCTCTCTCTCTCTCTCTCTCTCTCTCTCTCACACACACACACACACATACCTGTGCGCGCATAATAACCGATGACATCTTTTACAACCTAGAATTTGACCGCATAACCGATGACCTGTGTGTGTAGAATTCAACCGCATAACCGATGACCCGTCTGAAATTTTTCTATACAACCGACGACTTGTTCGTGTAACACTAACTGATGACCTACCCCTATATGCAAAAGCATGTAATTTGGGTCTAACTGCGCAGGTCTGCAAACCGATGACGTCATCGGTTCGCTGTGTGTCATCGGTCCGAATGTAAAGTTCATGCCTATGTCATCGCTTTAAATGGGCGCACATACACACACGCACACACACGTATGTTCACGACTCTATTTTCATGCCAGGAACCATTCTGAATTTTGTTGGTGTTTATAATCATTGGCGTTCATTCATTGCCAATAAGAATATTTATACCTTTTCTTATTTTTTAAAATTAATATTTTAATGCACCTGTGGTTTATGTTATTCGTAAATCCTTGATATAGGTATTCTTTTTCTCTCTTTAATGCTTGTATATGAAATATATATATTTTGATTACGTCATAGGGAGTCAATCAACGGTCCAGTGAATCGCGGCAACTTCGGACACGAACATTAAACAGGGCACTCTTTTCTTTTCTAAGCAAAAACTGTGTCTTGAAATTTGATAACAGCAGCCGCGTAGCCAGGATTTCATTTTTTTTTTTTTTTTTTTTTTTTTTTTTTTGGGGGGGGGGCTGTTGTGAGCACGCAAAGCGTGCTCCCCAGGGGGTAGGGTGCAGGGAGGGGGGAGTTTCCCCCTCCCGCGCGAAGCGTGAAAGCTTTGACGTTCTGGCAAATATGAGAGAAAGATAACGGTTCGTGTATCACCTTTTTCAGGCGAAAAGTTAGTTCGATGCCCTGGCTGCTTTTCAATTATTTGAACGCAATACTGCCCTGTATTTAACTGCGGTGGGCGCGCAGGGAGGGGGGAGTTTCCCCCTCCCGCGCGAAGCGCGAAAGCTTTGACATTCTGGCAAATTTTAGAGAAAGATAAAGGGGAGTTTCCCCTTCCCGCGCGAAACGCGAAAACTTTGCCGCTTTAGCAAATTTGGAGAGAAAGATAACGGCTCGTAGCAACCTTTAGGACTTTTTTTCTCTCACTTTCCCCCGCTTTTTCGCTCGTTTTTTGGGGGGGGGGGGGGGGGGCGAGGGGTGAACGCCCCCATCATCCCTCCCCCCGGTTACGCGCCTGGATAACTGTGCAACAGCATAATAAGTAATATGTACAGATTACTGCACACGGTGACGTATATGAATCTTGGTCTCCTAAGTCATATGACGATAAATTTCCAAGATGTTTAATATCTGATGTATTTACGAAAATATGAATAATTTATTTATCAATAATACAAGAGTCTATCAAATGGAGTATTTTCCTCCAGTAAGTTTGCAAGATTAATCCAAGCGATAATTATTGATATAAGATACCTATATAAAGCACCTGTTACAAAATTGATAAATATTTTGTGTAAATTTTAACCCCCCAAATTAGTGAAAAACAGGGCACATTTCTTCTTATGAAGGTGAGCCTTCACATTGCTGCATTAGCTCAGTGTGGTGCTTCATCTTCATCTCCATATCAATGGGCAAACTATTCGAAATATCCGCCCAAGTTTTTTCAAAATGTCCGCGCGCATGAAAAGCCCATTCACTGTGCAGTAAGCGAACCTACGTGCTCTCTCTCCCTCCCCTCTTCTTCATGTAACCAGTCAGAGAGAGTACCGAGATTTCGGGAATGATCAAAGCCCCCAACAAAAGGGACAATTGGCCTCAGTGAATCATTCATGACCTTTCACCGCTTTCTGACCGTTGATCGACATGTACAAAGTGAATGACAATCCTACACCGCTTTGACATACATATCTTTGAACATTCACCAAAAACCCCCATGGAATGTTGATGTTGAAATTTCAGTCAATGAAAGATGGATAAATAAAGTTTATTCCCTCCCCATAAAAGGATTCACAAGCCATGAGGAAATTTCGTAATAGAAGGATGAAAACGCGATTCGAAAACGTATTTTTTGAATCTACGTGTCACAGATTCGTTCAAGGCGTTCTTAGTTTGCTGCAGCAATGCAACGATAAACACATGTGTGCCTGTAAAGCCCTATGCATAGAGTGTGTGTACCCCATACACACACGGGGGAGTGTGTGTGTGTATCTGCGCGTATGTGCGCCCATTTAAAGCGATGACATAGGCATGAACTGTACATTCGGACCGATGACACACAGCGAACCGATGACGTCATCGGTTTGCAGACCTGCGCAGTGAGACCCAAATTACATGCTTTTGCATATAGGGGTAGGTCATCAGTTAGTATTACGCGAACAAGTCGTCGGTTGTATAGAAACATTTCAGACGGGTCATCGGTTATGCGGTTGAATTCTACACACACAGGTCATCGGTTATGCGGTCAAATTCTAGGTTGAAAAATATGTCATCGGTTCTTATGCGCGCACATGTATGTGTGTGTATGTTATTGTGTGCGGGCCTCCGCCATCCCGCTCGATGCGGAGCTGGGTGTGTACGTGTGTGTATTTCTTTCTCTCTCTCTCTCTCTCTCTCTCCCTCTCTCTTTCGCTCGCTTCGGTGAATTATTCTCATAGCGACTGGAATAAGAACATTTATAACGGTTCCGTGTGACTAGTTCGCTTCGCACCAATACATAACGGCCTCTTGCGCTTCAGTGTACCCTAAAACGCGGGACTACGGGACGCCCTAATATTCGGCTATCTCCCTGAATGGTAACTAAACCCTTTTTCAAGAATTCATTCTAATATCTATCATATGTACATTGTATAATACTCTTTCCTCCGTCAGTGCACTTAGGAATGTTTCATTTAGATCCGTTTAGTGTTATTCTCTTTGAAAAAGAAACTCTACTCACGATAAACTGTAAAATACTGTTCAAACTATAATGAGCGGGTGCCAGGCAAAAAAATCGGATTCATTGTATAAAGGATTGTATAAAGGTGTTCGTAAAATTTTTTTGCATACATCTTTTTTTCTTTTTTTGTGGAAAAGTATTTGATTTAGGGAATTGGAAAATATTTGAATACCATTAAAAAAATGTAAGTTCTTTTCACCAGATATATATATATATATATATATACCTATTGTAAAGACAAAGTTTCCCCGCACAGCATCAAAAGTTCATTTCTTGTTATTTGTAATTATCATTCGATTTTCAAGGAAGCAAAAAGTTGATTCAGAGACAGTCGCTCGAGGTCCAATTACCCCTGTATTTGCGTCCTTTCTATTACGGCTGCATCCCATGAGACCGACAGCCTCCCCCCCCCCCCCCCCCCCCCCCCCCCCAGAGAATGCAGCCGTGAATAGAATTCGCGGGCATTTCCGATTGGCGCCAATCAGGCTGTGAATCGGATCCCTTCGTAGGCAATAAATAGCCTCCACTGGGCAGTGTTCTAGTCATTCTCCTGATGACGATCAGAGCATACTGATCGAAACGTCGAGAACCACAGAGCTCTTAGCGGAGCTCACCATTCCTTTTCAGGGCTCTTATTCCTTAAAAGAATTACATGGTGTAACCCTGAAAAAACTAAACCTACAATTCAGTTTCTCCACCATGAAAGTGTCGCTGATACTTCACTAAATAGTATGTATTTGTTTTGACTTTTGGGCTGTAGGTCTCAAATGATTCATTAAACAAATTTCCATCTTCTCTGTCAGTGTTCTTATGTGATTGTTGGTTACTTTCTGGATCATGTATTTCTTCACTGAGGCTTTGCATAACAAAATGAAAATTACCAACTACTTTTCACTAACAACGCATTTTTATCAAAACATTACCCTTTTTACTTTTTTTAGAAATTAAGATTATTGTTTTGCTGCATATATTATTGGGAAAGCCAAAAAAAGCATTTCCTTTGGGCTTTCTATATGAAACAAGCAGGATATTTCATTGCCATGATCAAACAATAGAATGCCGCTCAACTTTCAATGAATGCTTGACGTCAAGAAAAAAGGTGATCAATGAATGTATTCAATCTGTCGTGTCGTTCTTTTATGCGGGTTCATAAACGTTTCCGTCTAGCGCACATAAGGGTGTTTGGAAGCAAACTTTGATCTCTTTGTATAGTAATATTATTACCCACGCCGATGAAATCGGCAGGGTTATGTAAAGGGTTCCGTATGTTTGTATGTTTGTTTGTTTGTTTGTTTGTTTGTTTGTTTGTGTACAAGATAACTAGAGAACGGGTGAACGGATTTGCACCAAATTTTCAGGGATTGTTTGGATAGTGACAGGAAAGAATCCATTAAATTTTGGTGATGGTTGGTTGATCCCAGCAAATTCTGTGAGACTTTCTAGTTTTGACTCTGTAGTATAGTATATGTAAAGATCACCGTTTCGCACGTATCAGATTTAAGGAGCCGATACCGATATCCCAACAAAGCGCATCGATAGCTTAACACTGGTAATGGCGTCAGCACCATTCTCAACGAAGAAGAAAAAAATGTTTTTAACTACTGATTTATTAGTCTAGAATATCGTAAAATTGCCCGAGTAGTCCGGTGATTCTAAAAGCAATCCTTATTTGATCTAGAGACCGGTAAGAAACTTCACAGAAATGGATAGTATTGATAGGAACAGTAAGTTTAGATTTAATTTCTCTCGAGTTTCTCACTTGCAGCAGAAAATGCTGCGGTAGCCAATATGCAGCTAGACGCCGGATCGGACGGCCCAGCGCGTACATGGCTAACGGCCAAATTTCGGGCATCGGCTCAGATTAGCCGTGAAGCCTTACTTTTGCATTGTGATTGTTGATTTAGAACGCATCCTAGTTAATAATGTGGATTCTCTGGGTCTTTTACTACGGAATATCGAACATCATATTTATCAAATCTATCTGGAAAGAGACCGGTAAGAAACTTCACAGAAATGGATAGTATTGATAGGAACAGTAAGTTTAGATTTAATTTCTCTCGAGTTTCTCACTTGCAGCAGAAAATGCTGCGGTAGCTAATGCAGCTAGACGCCGGATCGGACGGCCCAGCGCGTACATGGCAAACGGCCAAATTTCGGGCATCGGCTCAGATTAGCCCCGAAGTTTCATTACTTTTGCATTGTGATTGTTGATTTAGAACTCATCCTAGTTAATAATGTGGATTCTCTGGGTCTTTTACTACGGAATATCGAACATCATATTTATCAAATCTATCTGGAAAAAAAACTAGGTAGGATTTTTTATTCACTCATTCCGCCCCTTTAAAAAGCAAAGGTAGATCTAGTTCCTTTCCGTTTGCTCTAGATCGAACGTTGGACTAAATGTTGGCCTAGATTTAATTTCAGACCTATATGAACATACTACCTCATAACACCTGTAAAATTACACTTCGAATGATGCCTACTGACTTTATTTCTCACGGCTAATCCCCCAAATTTCCCGTATCTAGCATACAAGTAGCAACACCAGCACCAACACCGAACGTGAAATGAAAATTTCTTAATCCCTAGGGTATAGTGTTAGTGAACGGAATTTTGTACATGAAATTAAACACCGGCTGCCGAGCTCGGTTCAGCAGACAACATCTGACAAAAATTAAACACCGGCAACCGGAACTACGTCAGAAAATGAGAGGTCAACACCTAACACCGACTGATTTTTTTCTCGTTTCATAGTCGGTGTTAGATCATGATTTCGCGGCAAAATAAACACTAACCACAAACACCAACACCGAGCGTGAAATCACCCAATGTAGATTTCAGTTTTGACCCCATAGTATAGTATTGCAACTACTCTGTAGCACCGCCAAGGCGTGGGTCTGCCGCCTTTGACGGCCCCTCTAGTTCTAATTATAATTACCCACGCCGATGACATCGGCAGGGTTATGTAAAGGGTTCCGTATGTTTGTATGTTTGTTTGTTTGTTTGTTTGTGTACAAGATAACTAGAGAACGGGTGAACGGATTTGCACCAAATTTTCAGGGATTGTTTGGATAGTAACAGGAAAGAATCCATTAAATTTTGGTGATGATTGGTTGATCCCAGCAAATTCTGTGAGACTTTCTAGTTTTGACTCTGTAGTATAGTATATGTAAAGATCACCGTTTCGCACGTATCAGATTTAAGAAGCCGATACCGATATCCCAACAAAGCGCATCGATAGCTTAACACTGGTAATGGCGTCAGCACCATTCTCAACGAAGAAGAAAAAAATGTTTTTAACTACTGATTTATTAGTCTAGAATATCGTAAAATTGCCCGAGTAGTCCGGTGATTCTAAAAGCAATCCTTATTTGATCTAGAGACCGGTAAGAAACTTCACAGAAATGGATAGTATTGATAGGAACAGTAAGTTTAGATTTAATTTCTCTCGAGTTTCTCACTTGCAGCAGAAAATGCTGCGGTAGCCAATATGCAGCTAGACGCCGGATCGGACGGCCCAGCGCGTACATAGCAAACGGCCAAATTTCGAGCATCGGCTCAGATTAGCCGTGAAGTTTCATTACTTTTGCATTGTGATTGTTGATTTAGAACTCATCCTAGTTAATAATGTGGATTCTCTGGGTCTTTTACTACGGAATATCGAACATCATATTTATCAAATCTATCTGGAAAAAAAACTAGGTAGGATTTTTTATTCACTCATTCCGTCCCTTTAAAAAGCAAAGGTAGATCTAGTTCCTTTCCGTGTGCTCTAGATCGAACGTTGGACTAAATGTTGGCCTAGATTTAATTTCAGACCTATATGAACATACTACCTCATAATACCTGTAAAATTACACTTCGAATGATGCCTACTGACTTTATTTCTCACGGCTAATCCCCCAAATTTCCCGTATCTAGCATACAAGTAGCAACACCAGCACCAACACCGAACGTGAAATGAAAATTTCTTAATCCCTAGGCTATAGTGTTAGTGAACGGAATTTTGTACATGAAATTAAACACCGGCTGCCGAGCTCGGTTCAGCAGACAACATCTGACAAAAATTAAACACCGGCAACCGGAACTACGTCAGAAAATCAGAGGTCAACACCTGACACCGACTGATTTTTTTCTCATTTCATAGTCGGTGTTAGATCATGATTTCGCGGCAAAATAAACACTAACCACAAACACCAACACCGAGCGTGAAATCACCCAATGTAGATTTCAGTTTTGACCCCATAGTATAGTATTGCAACTACTCTGTAGCACCGCCAAGGCGTGGGTCTGCCGCCTTTGACGGCCCCTCTAGTTAAATATGCTATTTGTTTTTTCTCAATGTTTAGAGCATGTAAAAACATTTTTAGAAGGTAGCAGTTATTTGCTGATATATTTTACCGTTTAAGAGTTATGGTACAAAATGGACCGTTAAAAGTCGGTAAACAATTTTTTTTTTCTCACCGAATCGCCTGGTTAGTGGGATTTGCTTATTTTTTATTCAGTTTCAGCGAATAATTATCGCTTCTCGGCCTTTTGGCTAAGATCATGTGGGACATTGTAACACTGTCATAATTTTCGCATTCTTTGCATACTCAGTTACCTGCAGTTCTTCTTGGCGTTGCAGGGCAGGGATGAATTTTTCCTTCCACTCGGCTTCTCGACCTTTTGGCTAAGATCGGGGCTGAGTACTTTTCTTCCTTCGATCTCGCAGCCGAAGCACACGCCTCAGGACCGTTGTCGAATGGGATAGCGATATCAACTTGTAATCTTGTTTCCTTTGATGACTGTGATGTCGGGTCGTTCTCGAGGGTTTGGGTCTTCAGGCACATGCTGGTCGATATAGACCTCACCATGCCGGACAGACTTCTTTACCCGATCCTGGATGAGGTTATGTCGTCGTCGGATTGGGACCATGTTGGGCCTGCAGTTATTGATGATGTGGGGCAGGGTTTCCAGATCATGGTTGCATCTCCTGCATGCTGTGACCGTGTTTGGTTTCCACCTCTTGACCGTGGCGTTAGTTGGAAGGCAGTTCAAGCGAGCTCTGTGGATGAATCTCCAGTCGCAAAATCTGATGAATTTGCCTGTTGTGAGCCATGTCGAACCATTCCCAAAGCCGTCCGTTTGAAGAGAGGCTGCGACCTTGCCTTGGTCGGGCAGAGCCGTAAGGGTGCTGGCGAACCTCCTCCGCATCGCACTGATTAATTTAGATTTATGATATACTTTACTCTCATTCACGGATAAGTTATGTTGTGCTTAAGCCGATATATAGTCTATAAATATATGTATGTGTGTCTTATTCTTTGTTTATAACTATGATCTGTGTAAATCCCTTGCTATGGATAAGTTACCAGTTATAAAAACACATTCTCCTACAATATCATTTCGACGTACCTCAGTAATATACTCATAAACATTAATACATGTAACCTCCTTCTGGAGACTCTTTAATCAGGGGCGGCGCCAGGGTATTTTGATAGGAGGGGCAAGACGACCCAAAGATGACGTCATATTTTTTCTCCATTAAATAACAGGGGTAATATAGAGTTATATGTTTAAGACCTCCTTTTTAATACTCCTCCTTCTTCTTTCTTCCCTTTTCTTCCCTTTTCTTCCTCCTTTTCTTCGTTTTTCTTCTTTTTTAAAATAATTTTTTCACTACTTAAAAAAATCATAGGGGGGGCGGTCGCCCCCTCTACCCCCCCCCCCCCGTAGCGCCGCTCCTGTCTTTAATTATCATCTGAAACGCGACTCACCCAGTCGCTTGTATAATAAACTGATTTTTGAAGCTAGGCCATGGAATAGGGGCTTGCTCCGTCGTGGCCACGGGTTGTAAACACATCCATTGTCCATCTGCACCTGTTTGACAAGACATAAGAGAGGGGCTTGTGAAGTATCTGGGCTATGTGGCTGCCATGCTGAAATTTACCATTCATGTGTTAATTACACAAATACCTTGCAAGCTCTCTATTATGCCTTGTCAAACAGGCACAGATGGACAATGTATATGTGTTTACATAATCCTGACAGTATCATATGACTACTTTTGAGAATGCAATACACTTTTCACAATTTAATATATTATTATTGATATGATCATTTGACACCAGACTGCACCCAAAGAAGGTTACTATACTCAAAATTGTACTATGTAAATTTGATCTGAATTGAATTACACACATTGAAGTTATTAAAGTTATAATGCAAAAAAGGGGTTTTCTCTACATCCAGAGCATTTTGGGCAGCGAAGCTTGCTTTAGGGGCACTTCGATGGGGTTTTCCAGAGGCATGTTACACCCCCTTCCCGATGGAAATTTTTGTCAGTTTTATATTTTTGTAATGTAAGCCCATACATGCCATACCTCTTCCTTCTGACAAAATTTGGTCCATGGGCCTTTAGGGGAAATTTTTTCTCCAATTTGTAGGGGAGGTCTGACAACCCATCCCGACGGAAAATTTTGTCAGTTTTTGTGTTTTGGTAATGCATGTATAGTCATAAACCTTCCTTCTGACAAAGTTTGGCGCATATGTTAGATGGGCCGAAATCGACCCGACTTTGGGGCCCTTTGGGGAGGGGGGGGGGGGGGGGGGTTCTGGGGGCCAAATCCGGCGGCTTTATTCGAGTTGACAAGCTTTTTGTGAATGACATGGCTGGTCTAAGTAACTTGATGGGGTCAAATCTCATAGGTAAAATGGGGTGACTATTTCGGGACAGGCTCCTGGCCTATAAAGAACAGATACTTTTCTTTCAAATTTATTAATCTCTTTCATATTATATGTTTACAATCATAAATCGGCTATAAAGAAATCATCTGTCAGTACATATATTCTAGCTGCATAATAAAACAATGAATATATACATGAATTAATAATTCCAATCTTACCAATCAAAGTAAGACCGCACTTTTTCCCAAAATGCTAATTTCTTTGTAGCTTTAATACATAAGGCTTTCCAAATGCATTTGTCAGTCCCATACCAAACGCCGTTAATCTGAATTTTATCTTTCACCCAGTCTATTTCCCCTTTTAGTTTTCTCCTAACATAATCTCCTAATCCTAATCTATGTGTCTTTTTCAAATTAAGTGAGGACCCTGTAACTTTTTCAAACAACTTAAATAACTAATTAAGTAATTAACATCGTCCATTTGTGATGTTGCAACACATGTTGCGTAATCAGCATAATTATTGGAGCATTTTAATTACCCTCCCACCTCCCCCAGGACATCCTCACCCCTAATTCCCTTATTAATCAAAACATATCTAGCAAGTGGTTCTATAAATAAAACATACAAAATGGGTGACAACGGGCAACCCTGTCTTACACCTCTTTGAATATGAACATAATTACTTAACTTCCCATCAATCAAAATACGACTTTTAATATTGGAATAAAATATTTTAACACATTTAATAAGATAACTTCCAAGGTTAAACTTTTCCAGCACTTTAAACAAACAATTCCAATTAACCTTATCAAAACCTTTACATTGATCCATTGAAATAATAGCACAAGAAATATATCGTAATTTAACACATTCAACAGTATCACATAAAAAACACAAATTTTGATGAATAGAACGACCAGGAACAGAACACGTTTGAAACTCATTAATAACAGCTGGTAAAACAGAAGAAAAACGCAGTTGTAAAACTTTGGAAATTATTTTTATAATCACCTGTTACCAAACTAAAAGGGGGACGATTCGCTGGATCTAACATATCTCCGGGGTTTGGAAGTAAAGTAATAATGGCGGTAGACTGTGATTCAGATAAAGACTCATATGAAAATATATCATTATGAACCATCAATAAATCGTTAAATATAATATTTTAAAAAACTGTTGATAAAACTAAACAGATAGACGTTCATACGATTTGGTAAATTAATCAATGTATTTACAATATTATGATTAGAAAAATGAACAGGAATTACTACAGATTTGATGATTCCAAAATTTTCTTCAACATAAATTCTATCAATTCTGGAACTTTGCTTTTGGTTGTATGAAACCATGTATGTCCTGTAGTACAAGAATTAACTTTTAACCAAGAATCAAATGAAGAAAAGGATCTTAAAATGGAACATAACACTTTTCCGCCAAAACAAGTCGAATTTAAAGAATCACTAGATTTGTCTCTTTGATCTAGAACACAATTAAAATCCCCTCCAAAAATAATTGGTTCACTACCCCTTGCATGGTAAAATAAACTATTGAAAAATGTGACAAGTTTTGATGAAATACATGGAGCATAAATATTACAAATACAAAATGACATATTGGGAAATGAACATAATACAGAAACAAAACGTCCTTCACTATCGTAACAAGTTTTGGAAATAATTATGTGCATGACAACTTAGGAGAAAAGGCAAGAAAAACTCCACATGGACATGATGAATGATTAGAATGAGCAGACGAATAAAATATAGAACCTTTCCATATCGACTTGAATGTATATAAATCCGAAGAACCCAAAATAAGTTTCTTGTAACAATATAATATAAAAAGCAAAAATATTCAAAAATGATAATACTTTTCTACATTTCACAGAATATCTTAAGCCATGCACGTTAAGACTACAAATAGATAAAGGGAAAAGAGGTGTGAAAATGAATTAAAAAGGAAAAACAGCTACAAAGAAATGTCTACAGATAATATTTATGGAAGAAGTCTTTTGCAATGTTCCAAAACATAATCCGGGTGACGAGCAGCTAAGTGACGTACCCATTCCCCGGGGTTGTTGCAAGATGAAACCCATCGTTTCAACGGACAGTGGTACCTTCCTGGTTTGAATCCCGGATGCTGATTTTTACAGTGGTTTAAATATTCTACGTACTTTGGCATTTCACCATTACACATTACACATTACACATTTAAACCAATGCTTGTCTTCTGAAATGATTTTGTACTTCCCTCTCAAGCGATACGCGAGGTGTACTCAGCCTTGAACGGTAGCGGGGAGTCGGGGATGGTGGTCTCTTCACGCCCCAACGCTGTCCCAAACCGAAACTCTCCTCGTCTGACTCTGAACCGACGGAGTCATCCACGTCACACACACACATCATCTGCCCAATCAATCCACAGCACGACCGGCTCATCAGCACCGCCCCTACACGCTCTCCCACCGGCGGCACTCTTACTCGGTGACACCGGGGCCTCCTCGTCTGGCTCCCGCCCACCAGTAGCTCCAAAATCCAGGTGCAGCGGCCAGCTGCTCAGCCGGATGCGCGCCGGCCGGACCTCCTTCCACCGCCACTCCTCCACCGCCACTCCTCCACCGCTGACCCACTCATGAGACATCTTAAGCTTGGATGAAAATGAAACCGGGCACGCCTTACAGACGTGCCCCCGCTTGTCGCACGTCGAACATTTGGGCTTTCCCAACAATTCCAAGCCCTGTGCCCATCTTGATCACAAATGGTGCATCGCACCACTCAACAATCCTTTGCTTCATGCCCTTCCTCTCCGCATCGGAGGAAGGTTCGTTGTTGCCCCTCATACCTCATCCTACAAGTTCTTCCTCCAAATGATAGTAGGGAAGGGATGTTGCGCTTTAGTTCGATTCGATACTGGCGAACGTCATTTTACAAAGTAAGGTAGTCTTTGTAGGTCAAAAACCTACTAACCAGTACATTTCCAAATCGATTTAAGACAAAACCAACTTCATTGTCTTCCACTTCATGTGGGACATGTAACACTGTCACAATTTTCACATTCTTTGCATACTCAGTTACCTGCATTCCTTCTTGCCGTTGCAGGGCAGGGATGATTTCTCCTTCCACTTGGGTGATTTAAAGGTGATGTCATACTTATGACCTATACGAGGGTCTGCACAGCCATCAGATGGTCTTCGGGCTTGACCACACTTCTTTAGTATTTTGAAAATGCTGTCTCTTTTCTCAAACAGAACAACTATTAAACACAGAATGCTCTCGTCGCCTCATGAGGTCTTTGGTCGAAAGACTAAAGAACAGAACATGATCTTAGCCAACAGTCCGAGAAGCGATACTTGCTTGTCGAAACCAAAGAAAAATACATGAAACAAAATCGTACTAATCAGACGATTCGGTGAGGAAACTAAGTTTTTCAGACTTTTGACACCTCTGTCTTGTTCCATAACTTTTAAACGGTAAAATATATCGGAAAATTACTGCCATACTCCAGAAACGTAATTACACTATCTAACCATTGAGATTAAACAAATTACTAATCCTGCTCTAATGACATTGATATTAAGCATTAAAAGAGAAAAGATTTCCTGCTGAACACCCAAATGCGCTGTACACAGAATCTGTCATGGATATTCATGACCCGCATAAATGAACACTGCGAACGTAATTATTCATTGTAGGTTATCATGACGTCATGCATTGATCCCGTACGCACCCATGCCCTACCCATTTACAATCAAAACCTATGACAGGAACACAAAATATTATTTCAAATCAGTGAAAGATCCCCCTCCCCACCCCCACCCCCACACCCCTCCCCGTGATATCAGTGCCCCCTCAAGGGCTGGACTACACACTCGACTCCGATATAAAGTAATAATAATCAATAAATACTATTTATCAACAAATATAAGTATCGTTTCTTCTCGTTATTCAACAGGTTCATGCCAGCTGTGTTACTCCTGTTTGACTCAGGGCAATAGCAGCAAAACCTCTGCGAACTTGACCGGCTGTGCAACGGTCAATTGTAACATCTTTGGAGGATGCGCAAAGCTTCAACTCAGTGCAGTGTCCACAAACCAACGAGGTAGGTAATGGTATGACGACATAATTGGGGACTTCAGCCCAGGAGTCCGAAAGCCCACCAGAGTCAAGACCGACTGCCCACAAGACCGACAACCCATCATACCGACAAGGTCGGTCTAGCAGGCTCTACGAAAATTAATGTTCTAGAGACCGACATTGTTTTGTTTTTGTTTTTGTTTTTGTTGTTTTTTTTTTGTGGGCCGTCGGTCTCTTGGGCTGTAGGTCTGCTGGAATGTCCTGCGTATTTGGCACGAAGTGTCAAGATGTCGTTTTTGCACAGAAAATGCTCATGCTCTTTCCCCCTCTTTTCTTGTGCTTTGTTTTGTCTCTCCCTCTCTCTGTATCCATTTTGATATCCCCCCTCTCACTCTCTCCCTTCTCTCTCCCTCTCTCTCTCTCTCTCTCTCTTTCTCTCTTTCTCTCGTTCTCTTCGGGTCCGTCTCGTAATGCTCTTAATGTTTTTCCTTCTTGTGCAGGAATAAATGAGACGGTATTCATCACCTACCGTGACTGCGGGACAAATGAAAACCGATGTCGTCCGATTAGCCAGGACATCCTCGGCCAGCATTCCGCACTGGACATCCTCTTGCAGGCGACATATACCACTGTCAACTACGGCAAGGCGTGCAACTGCAACAAAGAGTTGTGCAACAGCGCCATCTCTAGCCGGATGCCGACTTATCTTCTCCCCCTTCTCGCAGCATTTCTCTGTTCTCTCTTTTTTGCAGTGAGCTAGACCTTTCTAGCGATAAATCCCACATTTATAATGACTACAAGGACGATGCTGGATCTCGGTGAATCGGGGAATGGGGCGGGGATGTGATGCAATCGTATCAGTAGTAGTAGTAGTAGTAGTAGTAGTAGTAGTAGTAGTAGTAGTAGTAGTAGTAGTAAGAGTAGTAGTAGTAGTAATAGTAGCAATAGTTGTAAAACATTTTTGTATGTACTTGTTCATTTATGCTCTTTTCTCTTTTCTCTCTCCTTTCCATTCTTTTACCTTTCCATACGCTTAGAAACATGGTATTAAGCGCTTTATAAATGTCGTATATTATTATCATTATTATCATACACACACACACACACACACACACACACACATATATGTATCGATGCAACTGGGAAGACATTATTATTCAACATTCTGGAATTGAATTGCATTGAATTGAAGATTTTTATTTATTTATTTTTTTAAAATGAAAATGCCTTACAGATTTGCTAACAAGAATTAGTTCGGTAAAATTATTCAAGTATAGTAGGCCCTACATATTGATTTTATGCCGATATCACCTCCTTGATCCCCTTTTACTGTCGTTAATCCGTTGCCTACGTGAATAGGGTGGTCCCTGTACTAAGCTAATAGGAATGAGAGAATTCAGTAGTCAACGGGTTGATGAATATCCCTTTAAAGGGATTCGGTAACTCTGTGGAGGCTTGATTTAATAAATTGTTGAACTTTGATATACATATTGTATAATGATGCTCTGAAGGATAAATATATAGCCAGGCATAGAAAGGTTTTCAAATATTTAATGCTATTATTAAGATATCTATGACTGACTACTCCCATTTACGAAAACGTCTGGCCATACGGTTTAGTGTAACACTGAGTCTATGGGGGGAAATAAGTCTGGCATTTCCAGTCACTTGTATATGTTTACTTTTGTGAAGCACATGATTTTGAAGTGCTTTTTTCCCCCCTGGGCTTCATTTTTACGCCATATTACATACACTGATAGCATGTAAGACCAGGCAGCTCAGATTTTATCAAGCCTCTACAAAGTTACCAAATCACTTTAAGTGCCACCATGTTTATGGAAATTTCTCTTTAAAGAGATAAAATTTTGATTATGATATTTGTTAAATTGATATATAAAAATTGGTCCTAATTGTGTCAGGAAAAAAGCGTACATTCTAAAAACTAAAGTGTTAAATCACTATTTAAAAGGGCCGAGGAGTGACAACTTTTTCAAAATTGTAGATTAACACTTTTAACATGCTGGATACAACACTATAAAGGCTGAATCCAGCAGTTTAAAAGAGTTGATCTACCATTTTGAAAAAGTCGTCACTCCTCGGCTCTTTTAAATGGTGATTTAACATTTTAGTTTTTAGAGTGTAGATCTTCTCAGTCAAAACATTTTGTTCAGTACTCACCTTCTTGGGCCGAATTTGCCGGGCAGGGCATGGAAGAGTTTTTAAGAGTACTGAAAAATTTGAATCTTGTTTGTTTCTTTACATTAAAATATATATATATATATTAATGCAGTACCCTAATGAGTGTAGTTATGTATATTCGGATTAAGATTACTGAAGAATGCCAGTTCATGAAAAGCTACATTTTTGCTATAAAAGGAATTTATTCAGTAAAAGAAAATGTTGTATATAGTTACATATTACAAGTCATCTTCAATGCACGCATAATGGCATGGTGAAATTAAAACATTAAGAAATATATTGAATTATGCTTGTTATGTACAAAATAACATTATATTTACTATACTTTTACAAGTAAAATACAAGTTACGTGAATTTTTGTAAACACTCAACACTCATGTCATGAAATATATGCCGTATCTTCCTCTCTTAGTATTAAGAGACAAATCTGAATTATTTAAGGGAAAAAAAGAAACAAAGAAAGAGAGAGATAGAGAGAGAGAGAGAAAGAGAAAGGGGGGGGGGGGTAGGAACAGATCACCGATGAGTGTAATAACAATAGATGGTACACTGAGATATTGGGTAAAAATGACACGAAGGTAACTATGCATTTAACCAACTTTTAGCATTTTCTTTTTAAAACCAATCTTGGGTAATATTTTGTCCATTATATGAAGTAATTATTCTTTATTTTTATCCTAAATGGAAAAAAATTATCCACGTTGGGTTAAAAAAAATACCCAAAGATGGTCAGACACATAGTACCCCCATGTTGATCAAATTTATATCCAATATTTTTTTTCCTGGTGTAAATGTTGCCTTTTCTTGGCTTTTTTTAAAGCAACTTCGAGTACACATGCATACATCTCAATTGCAGTTGAAAATATCCATGCTTTAAAGGGAAGTTTGAGTTCTGGGAAAAGTACAAAATGATTTCTGAGCTTTCTCATTTTTTATGTTAGTTTGGAAGATTATCATAGTATATCTGTCCTCTGAAAAGGGTTGCTCTTCAGATGCTCTCACATTCACAATATGACAAGAAAACGCTGAAATGTTCGGGCCGAACATTTGTGTGTAGTCCCATATACACATTTCTGTGTGCAGTGCATGTGACTCTCCGTGGGATTGAGTCAATTTCTTATTATTTTGGTGATTCCAAAACCTTACAGCATAAATCATTTCTTATTTGCTATATAATCAACCTTTCCCAATTGCTTTGAGACAGTTTCTTTCGCAATTCAATCTCCTAACCAGAACTCAACCTTATCTTTAAAGCTGAAAGGCCCGTATGCATATGAGCGGACTAAGTTAAAGGGAAAGTCCACCCTGACATTCAGTTGAATCAGATAAAGCAGGAAGATTAAAGAGCATTTTTCGATGTAAGGCTTCAGTACTCTAATCAAATGATGTAAGTTCTGATCCATCTACAGACTGCAGATTACCCAATACTAAACGTGGGTTTTTGTCAAATGATTGGGTAATGGCTACCCTGAATATACATGTATTATCATCATACCAAAAAAAAAAAAAAAAATAAACAAAAAAAAAAAAATCATAAGGCTATTTAAACATAAACGTTTAATGCAATTGACTTAGATAAAAGGGTGGCATCATATCTTGATCTTGTGATTTAACGTTTCATGTTCACTCTCCCAAAATCAATAGAAGAATGAGTTTCAACAACTTACGTGAACATTGATTTTACAACAACAAAAAAAGCTTCATATGGAGACGCCTTCTTTCAAACGTAGTAAAATACGTTACAAAACACGGCACACATAGTTATTTTATCTTCACCTATACACAGCGAAGATGTACTTAAAAGAGAATGAAACCATGGGGAAATGCGATGATGAAGACTTGAATTATTCATCCAGGAATGAAATCATGAAAATATAGCTAAATCTGGTACCATTCGCTCTTTCCTGAAACGTGCCAAAAGTCTCTCCAAAGTGTTCAAGTGCTTCCGATACTGACACCATGGGGAAATGTCCATTTTAATGAAAAGAGAGGATAGAGAGAAGCAATTACAAAAAAAGTTCCATCAAAATCGGTTACGAAATGAAAAAGTTATGAAAGTTTGAAAAGTCTCAATTTACTTTCTATGGCGATCCTCAAAATGGCAGGTTGAGTAGTACAACTCTCAATATGTTTTGTACACAAAATTTCATATTTCTCCATTATCTCTAAAGATGCTGCTTGTCCTTTTGTGAACTGAACATATGTTGTGTCAAATACATTTTCCCATGATAAATCTTGAGCTAAGAAGGAGACAAGCTGCACCTTGAGAGATAATGGGGAAAATATGAAATTTTGTGTACAAAACATATGGTGAGTTGTACTACTTAAACTGTCACTTTGAAGAAACATTGCCACAGAAAGTAAACTGAGACCTTTGAAACTTTCATAACTTTCTCATTTCGTAACCAATTTTGAAGGAATCTTTTAAATAGTTGCTTGGAATCTCTCTATTCTCTCTTTTCATTAAAATGTATTTTTCCCCCAGGGTTTCATTCTCCTTTAAAGGTAAAATTTCGCCGTGAAGGATTTAACTGTATATATGTACATTGAACAAAAACATCATTTGTTCAATTCTGCAATTATCAATTCATATTTCACATATATCTATGGATTCATAATACTAACAGTGTACCCCCTAAAACCACAATACCTAATTTATGTTGCTCCTACGCTACAATAGATCTAATTACAATAACATTCAGACCTGTTCATTACGCTTAATACTTACAGATTAAATTGGGCAAAAAAGCGTCAAAAATTAGATAAACAGTACCATTTTGCCTACCCGACATACATGATAAGGTCTCAATTGTTGAAATACTGGCAGTTGTTCTTTTTTATAAGGCGTTACCACTAAACTATATAGAATTGATGGGAGCTATTATGCCAAAGCACTTGGTTATATTTCAGTTGGCACCGTGAGTGTAGATTTCTAGCAGCATACTTTTATTTTACCTTAAGTTAATGTCACATTAGATTTTGGCTCGCATTCAAAACTAGTAGTATTCGCACGCTGGTTTTAAAATGATAATAAGTTCCTTACTTCCTACAAGCAGCGTAAACCTTAATCTGTATAAAAACGTAATGGTAGGCAATAATCACGGGCGTAAATATGCAAGAATTTCTTTTCAACTGGGGGGGGGGGGGGGAGACCATTCATGGAGAACAAAGCCACCCCCCCTAATGAAAATAAGGAATGCACGGATCTACGCCAATGGCAGAAATACACCACTATGCAAAACACTATTATTTGTTAGACACCTTAAAATATCAGATTTACCATTCAGTGAAAATAAATACAACAAACCATTAATGTGTATCTATATAAAAATAACTTTTGTTATTCTGCAAATGCTTCAAAATATAAAGTAACTAAAAGACCTGGTGAATAAGAATGATAAAATATACAATTGTTAAAATAGTCGCACATAAATAAGTTCTTCATGTTCCACATTACTATAACAGAATTACGATTTTTGTAACACCATCATTTGATAGTTACACTAATTACACATCATGTATAGGCAAAAAGTATGAAAAACAAACAATTCATTTGTTTGTTGCAGTACAGTATATAAGAAATCAAAAGGAAATATAAGGGGAAAGCTCAATTCGTTTTTCCAAGGTTAACGCAATCTGAATGGGAAACACGATTTTTTCCTCGAAAAACTTCAGTTCTACCTGTAATGCCTTTATTTCTTAATACATCAGCGTACATAATGAATTGAAATATTAATGTATTCATACGCTGATATATGCATTGAAATAGTAATGCATTTATGTATTGAAATATTATACACCAGACGGTGGCCTGGAAGTACTGCGACTAAAGCATAAGAAGAAGGTTCAATGTTCCTCATGATGTCCGTAAAGTATATACTTAACATTATAATTAAACTAAAACTTAAAGTATAAACATTGGTGTTGTTTTCTAATTCCCAAATCAAAACAGTAAACTTTAATGAAGGTGTTTTGAAATCTTTATCCAGAAGATTCTAAGAATGAAAATCAGCATCGCCAACAGTCGGCAATTGATTGAATCGTCTGTCAAGAGACATGCCATGTCTCTGGCCTGTCTGAATGTTCCTTCTTACATCAACAAGTTGCATGATTCGATCATACTTTTAGCAGACTACACTGTTATAATCAGAAATCAAAGGTACTGAGTCGCCAGTGTCCATGCATTGTAAAATGACTCGCTGACACCAGATTTTGGTTGCATTATCAATTAATATGTATGAGGTCTCCCAGGCAGGCAGCAAAACCAGGGACATAGGTCTGACCATGTATGAGTTTTTCCCACCATAGAATTACTCGAGCTGGGGAGATGTATGATAATGACATCTCATTGCACTGTATTAGGAAGAGGGAAAGAAGCATTACATAAGAACTACCTGTCATTAAAGGCCAAGTCCACACTAATATCAAGTTGATTTGAATAAATAGAGTAAAATTAAACAAGCATAGCAGTGGAAATGTTATTGAAATCGGATGTAAAATAAGAAAGTTACGGCATTTTGAAGTTTTGCATTATTTCTTGAAACAGTGATATGCGTAACACGGGCGGTATGCAAATGAGTGAACCGATGATGTCACAACACTCACCTTTTCTTATATATTTTATTATATGAAATATCCTACATTTCAAATTTTTTGCTTCAATAATGTAAAACATGGTTTGACTCCTTATAGAACATGTGAAATCATCATTATTGTAACTTATTTTGATACAAGGGAGAGATTCTTTATTATCGTATCCATAAAAATTGAAATATTTGAAATTTCATATAATAAAATACATAAGGAAAAGTGAGCGTGTGACATCATCGGTTCACTCATTTGCATACCGCCCATGTTATGCATATCACTGTTTCATGAAATAATGCAAAAATTCAAAATGCCGTAACTTTCTTATTTTACATCCGATTTCATTGAAATTTTCACTGCTATGCTTGTTTAATTTTAGTCTATTTATTTAAATCAACTTGATATTAGTGTGGACTTGGCCTTTAAAAGTGAAGTCCACTCTCGGTGATTGACAACACCTGTTATAAGGTAAACACCCGAATGGTGTAAAATTCCCTATGAGAACCTACGCCTATGTGGCATTATTAGCACCATCATTATCTGTGGGAACATCTGCCACTCTTTCCACCTAAACAAGTTATTCGCGCCCCCCCCCCCCTCCAAATTTCTACGCTTAGGCCTAATCAGAAGATTAGACACAACAGACTAAACCAGATACACACTCAAGTTCTATATTTAAGCCACACACGAATTCAAATTCCAAGTTATTATAGTTTACTGCCAATAGCACAAGATCTACGAGAACAACATAGTTTGCTTTCATTAATTAAACTCCCAAACTATGACAAAAATACAAAATTGGTGACATCATAAGGCTGATTTAAAAAATAAACGAATATACTCCTTCATATCCGAAAGTAAAAATCGAGAAAATATAAGAATACAGAAAAATACAATAACATCGATGGTATGTATTTACTCTGTCGGAGAGAACACACTGTGGACTCAGTGAATCCTTAATCTATAAACCCTTTAACGTAGCTTAAGCCTTTATGACCGTTCATACGGTTACACACATTATTACTACACAATGAGCGAAATTTCTACATTCGGCAAAGACAGGAAAAGGCTCCATAATCAAAGAAATTTTTCCAGTTATGGAGAAGATGAGAATATACAATTTAACAAAGAGCAGCTCAAATAATAAAAATGCCTTCACTTATTACAAAAAAAAAAAACCTTCTATGTGCCAAAACACACACTGAGTGATACTGGGTGGTGTATTTCTTCAGGGTCTCCAGTTTTTATTTCTTTTTAGATTTATTTATTTATTTTTTATTTATTCATTCCTTTATTTATTGTTTTATTATCATTAAATCAATCGATTTATTCATTTGTTTATTCATTTATTTGTATTTCTATTTTATCTGTTTTTTTAAATCTATTTATTATTGTTATTATTGTCATCATTTCATTTATTTATTCATTATTACTATCATTTTTATTATTCATTCATTTTTTTATGTTTTATTTAATTATTTATCTATGTATCTATTTTTATTTTTTGTTTTCATTTTATTATTTTTATTTACATATTTGTTTATTTATTGATTTATTTATCTATTTCTATTTTATTTATTTTATTTTTTTATTTTTTAATTAATTTTAATTTATTTATTTCCTTTTTTTTTTGGGGGGGGGGGTATCTTTTATACTGTGATTCGGGATTTGCCAACAGTGTGTTCGAAGCATGTTCTTGTGTGTCCACACTATGAACGCGTTTCAATTTACCAGAGTATAGATTCATAAGAATTCAAAGTAGCCATCATATTCCGGTCAACCATCGGTATGTCCCATTGTTTTACAAACATGCCCTTTGAGGCAGAGTATAGCTAGCGTTCACAATGCTTGAAGTCGCCAGACGATCGCTTGGTATAACGAAAGTACAACACTAAACACAATACGTGGGATTGGGCTAGAGCTGAGGGCGTTCCCGCTATTGCAATTCGGTCCTGAACAAAAGCAGACGTATCCAGTAAAGCCGAGAAAAGTCCCATTTTCCACATCGGCATTGATGTCTTTTTCGTACTCCCCGATGAAGGGTTCGAGGTCCTGATCGTCGAGGCACCGGTCGAGTTCGTAGCCACATGATCGGATGAAAAACTGTGTGTACACGTCACCATCTGCGAGGAAAATGGATGCAGGAGGGAGATAGAGAGGGAGAAAGAGAGAGAGAAAGAGAGAGAGGGGAGATTGAGAGGGAGAGAGAGAGGGAGAGGGGGGGATTGAGAGGGAGGGGGGTTGAGAGGGAGAGAGAGAGGGGGAGAGAGAGAGGGGGAGATTGAGAGGGAGAGGGGGGTGAGAGGGAGAGAGAGAGGGGGGAGATTGAGGGGGGGGGGGGAGGGGGGGGGGGGGAGATTGAGAGGGAGAGAGAGAGAGAGAGAGAGAGAGAGAGAGAGAGATTTGGGGATGAGATATTGGAGAGACGAAAACCCTTTTTGATCTTATTTGCAATAAGCCATTCGAACATGTGGTTTAAAGAGGGCAATCAACCACAATAATTTGTGTAGGCATATATATGAAAAAAAAAGTATATCACAAAATAAAACTCCAATGTGGAGGTCCAACGTGGAGATGACAGACCCTATCGGTAAGTATTAAATACTTTATTGATTACTTGCATAAAATATTTGGTTAGGTTCGTAAAACCATGCTTGTTTCTCTTTTCATTGAGGGTCTGTTCCTTAAAACTAGGCTTTCTGTAATTATATGGGGAAAATGGAATAAGGCCACGATCAACAACTACAGCAACAACAAACACAACCCACGGACTACTACTTACATAAGTCGAAAATGTACTTGAAAGTGGCGTTCATTACCATGCACCCCCCTGCCGGGCACTCGGTAATGTCCGTCAAATTTCGGTTGTTTTCGCAGGCAGCATCGGGTCTGTCCTGAGCGTAGTAGGAGGAGTTGCTTTGTGTTCGCATACTCATGCACGAGTAGCAGTAGTGTGATATTACTGTAGTGAAAGAGAGAAATAACGAGACAGACAGATAGATAGATAGATAGAGAGAAAGAGAGAGAGAGAGGAAGAGGGAGTGTTTGGAGAGGGGAGGATAGAGAGGAGTATTGATGGATATAATGTAAAAAAGAAGAGAAAAAAGGAGTAAGAATGAGGGTTAATTGGCCACACAGAGTAAGACAAAACCAAAAAGGAGAAGTTAACAGATGTCATCATACGGACTGCAAGTTCATTACGTGATTGTTTAAAAAAGGTAATAAAGAAAATATCAGGGGTTTTGTTTAAGCTTTTATTTCAAGGGTGGGGCAAATGAACATATTTCCCCCGCCCCCCCCCCCATTAATATTATATTTAAAAAATGACTTAAAATATCATATTGATGTATACGTGTAAGCGTTCTTAAATCCTCATAGAGTGTCCAGTTAGGCATTGCAACTGCCCCCATCACTTTCGATTAATCTTATGCCACTCCTATCCAATGAATTTATACATCAAATGAAATCATAACGCTACTTTCAGCATTCATTTTACCTTCAAAACGTAGTAGTTTTTGTATTTTTGTAGAAGTTGTGTTTGTTCATGGACATGGTTTGTTCAACTAGCTGTCCCAACCACACAAGAGTGTGCAATGCGATACAATTGCCTCTGGCGGGAAAACATTAGAATGTAGTGAATACAAATTAAAGTATGTGCTGAGAGAGATTAAACCGATTACGTTTTGCCATTTGAGAAGATCTGTAATGATATGCATTTAAGTTGACAAACGTTTAAGGAGATTGCTATAATGGCCATTGCCCGCTCCTTATCATTTCAGGTAATTCATTTCATTTATTATTTTACAAAATAACATAAAACTATAGCAGCATCTGTAAAAAAAAAAAAAAAGCAATTAAAGGCATTTTGAAGGTTTATCTCTTTTTTGTTAACTGAGTTTGTAGGTTCTTCTGAGCTGTCCTTAAATGTATATATTTTTTTTTAAATTGGTTGATGACCCGAAACAATTGTTCATTTTTTCATCTACCTTAAGTTCCATCTTTCTATATGTTTTTGTATGTTTTTATATAATGTTCAATTTATCTATCATTTTGGCGAAATATGCCCTCATATAATGTATTTTTTTATAATTGAAATAAACGGAATTAAATTGAATAAAATTGAATTGGATGAAGGGAGAAATTAATTTCAGATTTAAAAGTTGAAATCTGAGCACATATTCCCTCAAATTTGCAATTACAGTTTAAGTATGGCACTTATCCAGTAGGTCTCGGTGGCTTAACTAATTCATATAAAGTAATCAATATGTAATACCTTAATAGTGAAGCATACACGCCTGCTTCACAAATGAGGTTGTAAACCTAACAAATCGCCTCTGCTACTACTTTCTGTTGGAGTATTTGAAGAAAAACACTTTTGCTTCGTGTTTAAATTTGCTCTAACCGCATTCATGAATTTCGTTTATTGTTTTATCTACAGTTGTCTCTCTCCACCCAGGTGTTAAATGGATACCAGGCAGGATGTATTCCTTGAAATGCACCGTGGGCTGATGAACAGGTTGCCGGAGTTAAAGCTTGGGTAATAATATCCAAACCTTTTGGAAGTGCATAGGGACGTTATATCAATGAGGGTACTGGGCAATCTGGCCTATTACCTCCTTAGTAATATCTTAATGGGATATGCGCTATACAAGAACGGTTTATTATTGTTGTTGTTATTATTATCATTGTTATTACTATTATTATTATCATCATTATCATTGTTATTATTATTACTATTATTATTATTATTATTATTATTATTATTATTATTATTATTATTATTATTATTATTATTATTATTATTATTATTATCATCATCATCATCTTCATCATCATTGTTGGTGGTCAAGGAGTTGAACAAAAAATACAAACCTGACTGAACGATGGATAGTATTAGAGCTGCGATCGTTGTGATAGTTCGTAAATCTGTAAACAGAAAAGAAGAAATTATAGAAGGCTTTTTTAGAAAATATTATGAGAAGAGATACTGGGTAAACCTTGTAATCTGAGCTGAAGGAAACAACAGCAGCAGAAGCAACAAAACTTTTCCAAATGTAGGTGGGGGGGGGGGGAGTGACGTCTCCTACCCGAAAACTAACAATATATTCTGCAAATATATTGATGCTTTGTTATAGTAAGATCTTGATTTCGTCTTTTAGAATATATACTAGAAATAAGAGAATATATAAAATAATACAAATAAAACACTTTACTCCCCGAATATCAGGTGATGGTAATCCGAATATTTGTGATTTCATGATTCCAGGGGGAAGTGGGAGGAGGGGGGGGGGGGGGGGGGCTTCAACCCTTGCAGCCTTCCGCCTCTTACGCTTATCATTTTTGAAATAGGTAGTGCAATATATCAAATACAAAGAATTAAATGAACAGGGGAGCGTTTCATCAAGCGTTTTGTCAGTGATTTTTATCCGACAACTGTTAGAAGCTACTGAAATCCTTGCACCTGATTGGCTGAGAGCAAATTTGTCGGTAAAAATCACTGACAAAACCCTTGATGAAACGCTCCCAAAATGATGGGAATGAGACAGAAGGTACACAGGCATGCAGTGCTGGCCCCATTCACGGGCTTCGCCGGAGGGGAGGAGAAGGTGATATCCCCAATGCACCTTGATGTCAGCGCTCTCGATCTCGAGGAATAGCCTAGTATGCATACGGGCAGCGTTTCGAGGGTTCAGACATTGAAGGTGTACAGTGACATGGGGAGGAGAGGTGATAATCCATGTGCCCCCCCCCCCCCATGATCAACACCCTTGATCTTGAGGTACCAGTATAATCTAGACTGAGTACCATCACTGTTGTTTTTTTCTTCTCCAAACATTGAGGATGTGCTAGTTTCCTGGGGTTGCGGAGGGGGCCCCTGTCTTACAGGTGAATGGAATGCGAAAGAAAAAGACCGTTGAGTGGGACAAAGTGTAGAAAGGCCAGTCTTCATTTTCTTTAACGTTGCCTTTACCTCCCCCTTTCTTTCTTCATTTATATCTTTTTCTTCTTCGTTCATTTTTTGTCATTCGATTGGGGAGTAGGTGTGGCACGTCGTGTACCGTCTCTCCTCTATCTACGCCATGGATGCCTACTTCACAACGCCTTCAAGCTCTTTGATGCTCAGGAGGAACTGATCGGGAACTGAAGGGGGAACCTGATCTTAAAGAACGTGTACAGTAGCGCCATAAGTACAAGGATACCATGTGGGAAACACTGGCACAATGTTCAAGATCAAGTGTCACTTCTAGAATTTCATATTTCATCTTGACTTGAGAAATGAGCACGATTGGTATTTATATCCATCAGATCAGTTAACCTTGTGCAATCAATGCCATTTCATGAGCAGTTCTTCACGAGGTCACCCGAGTCATCAGATATGCGGTAGCCACTCTTTGATTTTATTTCATCAGCATCACATTTTCATACAAAATGCCTTTATAAAGAAGTGTGTAGGCCTTTTTGTACAGGATACACATTTTTCAAGTGACTCTGATTATGATAGACCTCATCCAAGAAAACATGCAAAATACAGAAGAAAAAAAAAGAAGAAGAAAATGTGAAGATGCTGAAGAGAAAAAACTCAAAAACACAATCAAGCTTTGTAAAGTACATTAGATTAGGTGCAGAACCTAATCTAATTCTGGTTTAGACATCTCATTATACTTATCAAGGTATTTTCCAAACATAACTCTATCAAAATGCATTTATCCATGCAATGTTACATGAAACCGTCATAATGGCTGATCATACAGAATACGTCCAGGCGTCTCTAAAACACAACTGTTTACTTCCATCGAATTCGAACCTATAAAATCACATTTATTTGCTCTATTATTCGGTAAGATAAGTTATAGGGGATCTAATATCTTTATGGGGGTTTCCATACGTTGAGAGAAACTTCCAGTTCGTGTACACTCAAACCCTCTTAATACCTTAAAATAGAATACGATTATGAAAGGTAAAATAAATCGAGGGTTTATTTCATCTTGTAAATGATATTAGTAGCAGGGTAACATAAGAAGGGAATTTTCCTTAAAATGCTATCGTCTTTCACTTGCAACTGAAGATAACTTTCTACTTGAACAAAGTAATTGCTTTTTATGTTTGTCAAGTGAAGTCCCATCATACATCTATATCTGATTTTTTTTTATTTCAGGTAATGCGGTATGTTATATGACTTTTTTTTTGAAATTCGAAAATCTAATCATAACTTATTCATAAAACATATATTGTAGTGTACATAGATGAGAATAAGATTATAAACTGTAGTAACCTCTAAAAGAAGGGTAAGGGAAAGGAATCATGCTCTTCTTAAAACCAGTGTAAATCATTCTGTATAATAACTATACACAGGGTGTCCCTGGAAAAAGGGAAACCCCAAGTTTATGGGTTAATTACTTCCAATAATTCATCATTAATTCTTCATCAATGTACAGATCCTTAGAAAGATGATTTTACCTCCTTTCATATGACATCATAACAATGATCTGAAATCAGAAATCATGCATTATTCAGTGATAATGTCCTGGGTGTCATACGAAGGACGAAAAGGTGACATTAAGAATGATGTGTGCGTGACGAAATCATGATGAATTATGGAGTAATTTATCCACAAAATTGGGTTTCCCTTTTTGGGCACCCTGACGTATGCGGACAAATGTGTTCACCTTTATCAGTCGGTAGTTATGGTAAACAAGTATTTTAATCTTTGTATAGGCCTAAAATACTTAGTAAACAAGTATTTTAATCTTTATATAGACCTAAAAAAATTATATATATATATATATATATATATATATAATTTTTTTATATGAAGAAAACCAAAATCGGCATCGAACATAATAAATATATGTATTTATATGGGGAAAAACACTCATTCATTGGAGGAAATTTTTTTAAATAGAAATTTGAAGGCTATATTTGTTTGTATTTGTAACCGGAAATGTGTTTTTTATGATACCAAGGGGGAATTGGGCAAGTTTGGTCCCTTACCCAGTACTCAAAATATTCTAGCAACGCTCCCGTAAACATCAACAATTTCATCAGGAACTCCACAAAATACAACCCATCCCGATCCCAAGCATTTCAGAAACATTCGCAGAGATTCACATGAGAGAATTTCCATATTAGCGCATTTTCTCGATTTTCCTGGCTGTCACTATGTTTAGTAAAGTCAACACAATGCTTAATACAGCCTCGGAGCCACGTGGGTGCTAAGTCAACAACTCGGTGAAGCACCGCCGTACTTCAACTCGAGAGCACCCAGCTCATCCCTAGACCCAGTGGATGATTCTCGCTGACCCCCATGGCGCTCGAGTCGAGTTTGTTTGCTTTGCGAAGAATTTTCATAACCAAGCACGAGAAGGGTAGGAATCCCTGTAGAACTGTTGACCGCTTTCAACAGCCCTTATCCCCCCATCCGCATAACCGAATCGGCTTGAGCCGTATATATTAGGGATATTTTGCCAACCAGATGAGACGATTTGGCTCCCTTGCATGCATCTTTTGCGATGATCTTCAGGTTAAAGGTGCTCAATTGGGAGTTCCTATGCGCAAGGCGTCACAGTTCGCTTACGCCAGACCTCGTGGAAGTCCCATATAAAAGCCAGGTAAACTTCCATCCTAGGTCACGCAGGAGTTGTGACTCTATTCCATTCTGGATTTCTCGGTGCATTGCCAACGAGAGGTCGGAGAGTAGTACGGTAGAAGAATTTCCTCGAGAATTTTCCTCTCCCGTGGGCGGTTTCTTTGAAGTTCATTGATGCCATGCGCATGTCAGTCGCAATGCCAACCGAAGGATTTCAGATTTATTATACTTGATATAGAGGGAAATCGGCAAAGAAACTCACTTTGATTTTATTCAAAATAGCTGCGGAGTGGAACGTAAATTTAGGTGAGAACGGCACTATCTGTCTTGATAAACCATCTCTCCGACCAGTATATATATGTATATATATAAATATATATATATATATATATATATATATATATATATATATATATATATAAATAAATATATATATATATATATATATATATATATATATATATATATTTGACTCAATCTTTATATATACATACATACAAATATATATATATATATATATATATATATATATATATATATATATATATATAACAATATACATATTTATAAAAGCCCAATCTCGCCCATTGTAAAATTGAATGGGGAGTCCAACCTGATATCATGCTGGTTTTGACAGGAGTAGACAAATTAAAGAAACAGATCAGTGCAAGTATTGATAAAATACAATTAGATAGAAGAAAGTTATGAATTTTAAAGATGTAATCAATCAAATGCAAATTGGCAACTCCGTGACGTATCATGGTCCTCTGCCATTTACCTTGCATGTGCTAAAAAAAAATTCATAAATCTCCTATTTATCTCTAAAAAAAATCAATTATACACGAACCCTAGGTAAAATCATTGCACATAATTATGTTTTACACAAATCCTATATAAAACAAATCTCTTCCTATAACGGATATAACGGATATATCCAAAATAATATTCCGTTCTCTTCATATTCAAGGTTCATATTCATGCTGTGCAATTGTCATATAGACCTTAAATCTATACCGCCAACTGAAAACAAAATAAATGAAGAAATTATGTGTTATCCCCTTTAAAAAAGAAAAAAAAAACAAGATTAAAGAAAAATGTCAATTAAACAGAAGTAAGAATACGTCAGAGTGATAAGGAGGTAATCGTAGTTTCAGGGCATCCGGATTTCGATGCATTTTTAACCGAAAAACCCTCTTACTTGATGAAGATGAATATATGCGTGTAATATGTGAAATATACACAAGCGCACAAACGCAGAAACATGATTAGTGGCTGCAAAACCGAGAAAGACAAAGAGAGGAAGATACAAAAAGGAGGAGGAAGAGAGAAAGAGATATATGTATATGTATATATATATAGAGAGAGAGAGAGAGAGAGAGAGAGGAAAAGAGGGAGAGTAATTTGCTGAAAAAAACGGACGCTAGAAATATTCTCGAACGAGATGATATAAAGAGCCAGAGGCCCGTAAGATCAAACCCTCATTACTCTTTTATTTGACAATCAAAAGCGTAACTGGTTTTTGACTGCGGAGAAAAAAATCAGAGGCAGTGAGAGGCTCATCTCCTTGCGTGAAAACATCTCTACCAAAATGATGTGATTTCTCCTATAGAAAAAAAAGATAAATAAGATGAATGATCTCAATGATATGATTAAATATGTTTTAATTCATTTTCCGAACTTGTCTATTACAACACATCGTTATACTTTCGAAAACCGGGAAGGGGACACCTACAAGTAAAGATTAATAGAAACAACGATTAAGGCATATCATAGTGATCATATCTCAAACCCTTTGATAAGAAAGTAATGAAAAATAAAATACAAGTTTAGACTACATCAACATCTACATCCACAATTTATTATTTATTATTTATTAATATAAAACCAGCAATAAAGGCATATCATGAGTATCTTCGATGATACTGTTTATCGAGAAAGTAAAAGTAAAAAAAAATACTAATTTTGTGTAGCCATCTATAAAATCAATAATATTCGCATATGGATAAATTGTTTGAATGCATAATATGAATAATATTTAAAACATTGCATTAGATATACATATAAATACATATAACTATATATATATATATATATACAAGTCCTTGTCGGTCATCATGTAATGCCTACACCAACATCTAATATCTACTATCAGGGTATATCCAATGGTATGTGCAAATGAAAAGGTAGAAGTGATTTTCTTGACTTTAGGAAGGACCGGCAGGTGGCAAGACTCAAAATCCTACATTTTATGGCTTTTAGTTTTTTTTCCTGATTCTTATCCTTTAAGAATTAGCATTTAAAAATAAACTCATGTACGTCATAACCTGCTCGTCCTAATGTATAAATGTTGATTAATATAATTTTAGAAGTTGAGGATCGAATATCCAATTCCAATAAGCATCTTAAACCTTCATCCGGTGAGATGTTTTTGAAGTATGATGAACTAATTAAAATGCAGTCTGATTAGGAAAAATGCCTATCATCATAATCATACGCATGAGGAGATTAGATTGCGTCACTCGTAATGAAAAAATCATCTAAACCATGGATATAGTAGTATATCCATGTCTATACCAACTTATTGGAGCTGGCGTCGATAGATTTTCCCGGAAAATTGACATCCGGAAAAGCCGTAGTACAGTAATAGTAAATCACGCATATGTTTTTTACACGTCCTTTTTTTGTATGCTGGTAGTTTTTAACGTAAATCAAATTCAAGTGCCACTTTTTAACTAAAGTGGATTAAAAAAAAAAAAAAATACTGGGGCGATGCAAATGGTTTTGGAAATATGGTCAAGTAATAGTTAAGCATGAATTATGTTCTTGATCTAAACATTTTTCTAATCGTGTACGGAGCTAAAATAGGGGGGGGGGGGTGGCGGAGGGTTGGATAAGGTGGTCGTAATTTTTTTTTCTCTCTCTCTTTGTCAGCTCTCTGATTCAGTTGAGGAAAGACGAAGGAAGGAACAGAACAACACCATCGACATTCACATACTTCTGGCCGAACTGTTTTGTCAAACTTTCATGATATACTATGTAAAGTAAATGGGAAATACTGACGAAGGACACTTATTTGTTGCCATTCCGGTGAAATAAGGATAATTTACACTACAATGAAGAGAAGACATAAGAGTTGCCGCTTTTCATTATTTTATTTTTAATTTTTTTTTATTACCAGCTTTGGTAAGCAAGTCAGGCATATTATCAAGCATTGTATAACCTCCTAAAAAAACTAAATAGCGCATATCATTTTCTTAAAAAAAAAAAAATCAAAAAAAAAATCTATAGAAATGCAAAAAAATGAAAAAAGGTCACGAATTGGATTTGTGGCCTATCAATCAATGCCGGTCATCTGCATGATTCTATGAAATCCCGTTTTCTTGCCTTTGAATTCAGAAATATATATATATATATATATATATATGCACATTTCCCCCCAATGATATTTATTTTGATTTCACTTAATAATAACACATGAATCATAAATCAATATTTAAATAAATGTGTATAAAAATAAGGCACATTATTATGCAAAATCTTCAATAAATGAATGACTGAAATTAAAAACTGCAAAGAAAGCATTGAATGAAATCTTTTTTAGAAAATACCTTCCCCCAATTAACAAGGGAAACAATATAATATATGCACAAGCACGCACACACACAAACACCCCCCACACACACACGTGCAAACGCATATACCGTACTTATTATATATTTTGAATAAAATAAGCATACATATACATTTTTATGAAATGGAGATGGCTGGGAAATAGACAGAAAGGAATATTTTCCATAAGAGCGACATTTCTGATTCGGAATAAAACGACTTCCAGCGTCACTCTTTCTTTTGATTGATTAAACCAGTGCACTCATTGTCCTTCAGTAATCTCTTTAAGATCTATATATCCATTTAAAGTGTTCTTAATGTGCATGGATATATATATACATATATGTTGATTTAACCAGTGAACTCGTTGCCCTTCAGTAATCTCTTTCAGATCTATATCCATTAAACGTGTTCTTAACCCGTTGACAACTAAATTCTTTCATCCCCATGCATAAGCGTAGTACAGGGACACCTGGTTTCCGTTGGCAATTGGGTTAGGTGCAATATATATATATATATATATATATATATATATATATAAAAGAAGATATTATAGTTATTTGGTTAAATATGTATAATATTTGATTTATTATCTATTTTTTCATTCATTTATTGATTTATTCAGTTATTTAATAATAATATATTATATATATATATATATATATATATATATATATTGTACATATATATTTGTAAATATGTATAATTTTTATTTTATATTTATTCATTTTATTTATTTATTTTTTATTATTTATTTATTTATTTATTTTTTTTTTTATTTATTTTTTTTTTTTTTTTTTTTAATTTTTTTTTTTTTTCATTCAAGAAAACATTTTTTTTTTATTTATTTTTTTTTGGAGGGGTCTTAATTCAAAGGCAAGAAAACAGGATTTCATAGAATCATGCAGATGAGTGGCATTGATTTAATTTGTCATGGCTAAAGATTAAAAATATACCCTATTAGGTTTTTAGAAGGATATATGATGCTTTATATTACCCGACAGTCAAGAAAGCGAGTAAATGTTTTGAGGTAAACAACCAGCGTAATAACATTCAGGGAGACTGTCCCGAAATGGTCACCCCATTTTACATATGAGATTTGACCCCTTCAAGTAACTTAGACCTTCCATATCATTCACGAAGCCACGGGCTTTGGCCCCCCAGAGCCCCCCAAAAGGGCCCGAAAGTCTGGCCGATTTTCAAGTAAGGTGAAGGAAGGTGTATGACATTACCAAAACACCAAAACTGACAAAATTTTCTGTCGGTAAGGGTTGTCAGGGGAGCGTTTCATCAAGTGTCTTGTCAGTGATTTTACTGACAAATTTGCTCTCAGCCAATCAGATGCAAGGATTTCAGTAGCTTATAACAGTTGTCAGTAAAAATCACTGACAAAACGCTTGATGAAACGCTCCCCTGATCGCCCCTAAAAATTGGGGGAAATTTTTCCCCTTAAGACCCATGGACCAAATTTTGTCAGAAGGAAGAGGACTGGTATGGGTGTACATTACAAAAAAAAAAAAAAACTGACAAAATTTCCATCGGGAAGGGGGCGTACAAGCCCCTGAAAAAAATCAAAGTGCCCCTAAACAAGTTTTGCTGCCCAAAATGCTCTGGATGTAGGGGAAAACCATTGTAGATATTCCAACCTTAATGACTCCAAATTGTCATATTCAATTCATGTCAAATTTACATAGAAACAATTGGGAGTATTCTAACTTTATTGGGGTGCAATTTGGTGTGAAGTAATCATTTCAATAATAAGTTATTGAATTGTGAAATTTGTATTGCTTTCTCAGAAGCAGTCAAATGATATTGTCAGGATTATGTAAACACACCCATTGTCCACCTGCACCTTTTTGACAAGACATAATAGAGGAGCTTGCTAAATATCTGGGCTATGTGGCTGCCATGCTGAAATCTACCATTCATGTGTTAATTACACAAATAGCTTCCAAGCTTTTATTATGCCTTGTCAAGGAGGCGCAGATGGACAATATGTGTGTTTACATAATCCTGAAAATTTCATCTGACTACTTTTGAGAAAGGTATACAATTTCCAAAATTCAATAACTTATTATTGAAATGATTATTTGACACAAAGCTTTCTGTGAATGACATGTATGGTCTAAGTAACTTGAAGGGGTCAAATCTCATATGTAAAATAGGGTGACTATTTCGTGACAGGCTCCTGGCCTGTAACAGCACCAAATCTATCAGAGGGACTTGGAATAGTGACTCTTTAATTCTTTAACAAAAGGGGCTGGTGCATCGACTTTTGAAAAAAAAAACAACAACAACTTCTCTTCCACTGAGCCATCTCGTCTTCTCGTATCATTATCATTTTTTGTTTCGTATTATTCTTGTTGTTGTTGATAATAACAATGATTATTATTATAATCATTATTATTATTACATTATATTATCATTATTACTTTTATAATTATTATTATTATTATTATTATTATTTATTATTATCATTATTATTATTATTATTATTATTATTATTATTATTATTATCATTATTATTATTTATTATTATTATTATTTATTTATTATTATTATTATTAGTAGTAGTAGTAGTAGTAGTAGTAGTAGTAGTAGTAGTAGGAGTAGTAGTAGTAGTAGTAGTAGTAGTAGTAGTAGTAGAGTAGTAGTAGTAGTAGTAGAAGTAGTAGTAGTAGTAGTAATTGTTGTTGTTGTAGTAGTAGTAGTAATAGTAATAGTTGTAGAAGTAGCTATAATAGGAGTATGTGGACCAAATAAAAGAGACAACAATTAGTTCGTCTACATTTCTTCTTTCGTGAACTTAGCAAAAGTGAAGTTGGGTACTGGTCATGAGATTACATTTTGAAAGAAATTGAAATTTGAAGCAATTGAGAAAGGTTGATCATGTCTACATAAGAATTTTTGTGTACAGCATTGTACAGTGAGGTATTGGAAGCATCATAATGAAGAGGGGCGGAACGTCGGGCTCGCACAATGATAGTGAGGGGAACCTTTCGTCCTCCAAACAAAACGTGCCCTCCCCCCCCCCCCCCCTCGCTTCCATTGTCCAAGAGCCCGCCTCTGTCAAAATTATAAGAAATCGACTCAATTTGCTGAAAAGCACATGCACTGTACACAAAAATGGGTTTATGGGACTCCACACACCTGTGGCATGAGTGTTCGGGCTGAAAACGTCAGCTATTAGTCTTGGTCATTTTTCGAATATGATGGCATTTATGGAGCGATCCTTTTGAGGGGACATGATGTTCTTCCAAACATAAAACTAAAGAGAAAGCTCACAAATTATTTTTTTACCTTTCCCAGAACCCAACCTTCTCTTTGGAGTAAAACAAAAACAGTAAAACTAATAAGTTTCTGTGTCGAGCGATGAATGACACAACAATAGTTATCATTTAAATGTATACTCTCTTAAAAAAAAAACTCCACTCTTTTCTTTTTAGAGACCACTCGATAGTCACTCGATATTCACTCGTAAACAAGGAATCACTGACGTGATCCCGGGGGAGTGAAAACATAGTGAACATTCACTCTTTTGTGTTTTTTTAGAGAGAGAGAGTAGCATCGGCATGTTGGCAACAGGTTCATCCCTTCCACTATGTATATACTGTATTTTTTGTTAAAGATTATTTTGCCCTAGCAAATTACAACATATTCATCTGTTACGCAAACATTCGTTCACACCTTCGGGCCTACAATTTCCTCTTGCCATCTGGCCTACCCCGAAGATAAAGGTAATGTTAGATAGATAAATAATTCATGCGTAGACTTGATATATCGAATCATCCATCTGATACAGGCGATAAAGTAAGCGAGGGAGGTGGAACGGGAGTAAAAAAAAAGTAGTGCTGATTTGAAGAGTGACTATCTATCCATCACTGGTCTATGCGTGACCACAGCTTTCAGGTGTAACAGGCTCCCGCCGTGGTCCCAGTTGTGTATTCGCATGAATGTAACTTAATGAGAATGAGGGCCTGTTTACCTAAACGCATGGTCAACAGCCTGTGGGATATTGGCGTATTTTGATATACGCCATTCGTAGCCTGGCTTCAAGGCGGAATCAAGGCAGAACAACGTATCTCTAGTATGTTGGATACAAGTGTATTATGAACATAATGAATGCACACTTATTGTGCAGTGGATGATTTGAATCATTTGTACATTTGTAACGTTTTGTACATTTTATAATCATAGCCTACATATTTCTTTTGAATATCAGCCTATTAAGCCTATACTTTAGAATGTAATGGTGAACTGTCAACAGATTCTTAAAAAGATCGCTAACGCCTTTAATGATTTGTTGTTGTTGTTGCAAATATTGGTTCTAGTTTATGCAATCTCGCACCTCAAAGCAATGATATTAACTTTCGACAATATCTGCCTAAACCAAATCCAAACTCGTTGTTTATATCTCCTATTACAGAACATGAAATATGTAATATTGTAAAAACTTTCAAGAATGACAAGGCTCCTGGACTAGATGAATGCTCCCCTAGAATTATTAAAGTTGTTGTTGACTTTAAAGGCAAACAGTTATGCCATGTAATTCATTTATCCATTAGTACAGGTAAATTCCCAGAAAAAAAAGTTCTTTTTTTTCTGGGAGTTACAAGAGTTACCCCAATTTTCAAAAGTGGAGTCAAGGAACAAGACAGTTAACAAATTACCGACTTATTTCATTAATCTCTGTTTTTCCCCAAAAAATTCTGGAAACGTGCCATTTACAACAGAACCTATAATTTCCCAGAAAAGCATGAATGTCTTTTTTACAAATCAATTTGGCTTCCGGAAAGACCACTCAACACAACTTTCAATTTTGGAACTTACCAACAAAATAATTGATGCATTCGAAGACAATTCATTCGCTAAACGTGCATTTATTGACTTGTCAAAGGCCTTTGACACTATTAACCATAACGTTTTAAACTTAATTACTATGGCTTTCGTGGAATAGCACATGATCTTCTTTCTAGCTATCTAAATAATCGTCATCAATGTACTATTTATAATTTTAATCAGTCAGACTTCAAACAAATTACATGCGGCGTCCTCCTAAGGATTATTGTTAGGCCCCTTTCTTTTCATTCTCTTTGAAAATGACATTTACCGATCATCCAACCTACCTTCTTTTATTCTTTACGCTGATGATACAAACTTATTGTATTCTGATAAAAAAAATATTGGTGTTATATGTAAAACTGGAAATACTGATTTACTGAAAGTATGCGATTGGTTTGCGGCTAATAAATCAAGAATCAAATACAAGAAATGTAACTACATTACATTCTGCAACTTTCCAAAACCCCCCGACTTTAGCTCCTTATAAATCAAACTGAAAAAAATCATATTCTACCTAGAGTTCAATTTGTTGTTGTTTTTTTTTTTAAATAGATAGTCAATTAACATTTAAAATCATATAAATGAACTTGAAAACAAGGTAGCTAGATCATTGGTGTTATTTACCGCCTAAGGATGTTTCTACCCCGAAAGTTATTGCGTATTTTATACTGCTCTTTAATTCTCCCATATACATATCAAATGGGCAAATACATATAGAACTAGTCTTAAGAAGCTATGTACACTACAAAATAAGGTCTTAAGTATCATATCAGGTTCTCATCCACGATCCAGTAGTGATCCTTTATTCAAATCTCTTAAGTTGATTCGCATTCAAGATATAAATAAACTTCAACAATATAACTTGTTATATAAAATAATGTACAAACTCGCAATTACCTTCTTAGTTTTGCGACCCCTTTCAGCGTGTTTCAGATATGCATAAAAGTGGTACCTGATCAAACGATAAAATTTATATTACCAAACGCCGTAAAGTTATTTTTCAAGATAATGTCTGTTTCACTTGTCCTAAGCTTTGAAACGATTTGCCTGAACCCATGAGAAAATCTGTGTCCCTGTTAAGCTTATCATGGAAGCTAAAGAAAAAAAAAAGTATGATATCGAATTACAGTACATGACTAAGGATCAGTCCCCCCTATCCGATGAAGATGACGATAAGAACATAACATATCGTATAATATCTATGTATATATATATATATATATATATATATATATATATATATATAGATATATATACATACACAAACACACACACACACACATACATGAAAAGATGACAAAGTAGAGAAGTAATGCATTTTCAAGTGGAACAGTGATGTTTATTAGTACACCAAATTTTCGACGCATGCTCGCGTCTTATTCAGGGTTTACACGGATTATGATTACAAACAAGATATGACTCTATTCCTAGTTGACAAAGGTGGTGGTCATGGAAACATACTTGACAACGCGCTTGGTAACTAGGCCAAAGCATGTGCGCAAATTATGAGTATGAGCGTACGAGAGATAATTAGTTGAATTATGACTTAATAATATATAAGATGATGACGCAAACACAAGAATATGCATAAGAAATGATAGATATTAATCAAAAAGGCGAATAATTGCATTAGGTTTAAAACTGCAATAAGATGATCTAAATAATGATGCCTGTACTAGGCAAATATTATGAATAAACACTCGAAGTGAATATATATATATATATATATATATTATTATACCAAATCGGGTTGAGAGTTCGAAACTCAGCCCTGCACTAGCGTCTTTTGGCAAGACATTAATCCACGTTTGCCACTCTCCACCTAGGTGTTAAATGTGTTCCTGGCAGGATTTATTCCTTGAAACAGTGAAATGCACTGTGATTATGGCAGCCGGAGCTAAAGCCAGGGTAACAATATCCAAACCCTTTGGAAGCGCATAGGAACGTTATGTCATAACGTGATATGCGCTATACAAGAACGGTTTATTATTATTATTATTATTATTATTATTATTATTATTATTATTATTATTATTATTATTATTATTATTATTATTATTATTATTATTATTATTATTATTATTATTGTTATTATTATTATTATTATTATTATTATTATTATTATTATTATTATTATTATTGTTATTATTATTGTTATTATTATTATTATTATTATTATTATTATTATTATTATTATTATTATTATTATTATTATTATTATTATTAATTATGGAGAAACAAAATGGCACTTTTTGTCGCTTGCCTCAAATAATTGGAATAAATAATCCCCAAAATGTTACTCTTGGAACAGCAAAATTGTTACCAAGTGTTTTTGTTACTAGTTATATCGATACCTACATACAGCATGAGGGGAGGGGGAAATAAAATGAAAACATTCTTATCATCATCATTATATCTTCTGGTTGGGAATGAACCGTTACAATGTCTTACTAGATTATATTACATCTGAACCTGTTTCCAGTATATCATTCTGTAAGAATACCTGTGAATATTTGCACATTGTAATCTTCACTTATATCTTACCAATGTATTGTTTTACATGCATGCTATACGATTCCATTGCTACAATAGCTACGTTCATACGGGACTTGTGGTTTCGAAACTTTAAGTTAGCGAAACTTTAAGTTAGCGAAACTTTAAGTTAGCGAAACCACGACCCCCTAACCGCAACGAGGGTTCATACGAGCTTGAAACAACGAGCTGAAACTACAAGCTGAGCGATCGTCGTGGTTAACCTCGGAAGTAGATACTACCGATTGAGTGTACAGTACACACACAGTTCCTGTGTTCATAATTTGCGCGAAGGGTAAGACCCGGAAATTTAAAATGAACAGCGAGGTCACCGCTAACTACAAGCTTGCGAAACTTAAAGTTTATTCCGTTCACATGGCCTGAAACTTCGACGGTGGACCACCCACTGCTCGTGGTTTCGGCCTTAATCACAAGCTCGCTTGTGGTTCTAAAACTACAAGTAAACTTAAAGTTTCGAAACTTCAAGTCCGTTCATACGGTCTGAAACTACAAGATAACTACAAGTTAACTTAAAGTTTTGAAACTACATATACAAGCGAAACTTAAAGTTTAGCTCCCATCGTGTAAACGTAACTTATGTTGCAGTTCTTTTCCTTTCACTTTCCTCATAGTTCCCTGTCCTTTTCTCTCCCTCTCTTTGTCTGTCCCTCTCTTCTTTCCTTCTATTTATATTGTACCTGTGTTCTCAGGCGTACCTGTTACAAGTGTAAGCTTACTGGGATTCGCGCCTTCTTCCTTGGATTTAAAGTTATTTCATTTTAACTATGTTACTTTATATCATATTGTATATAAGAGCAAATGTTAGATGTCCACAAAACGATAGAAGAAAATGAATATTCATTTGAATTGAATTGAAAAAGCCTAATGTTACGAATTGCAGGTCTGGATGAGAAGAAGTTCCTGCCCCTGACAGTGTCAGACACTGCCAAATCCCTACTTCTGCGTGAGGCTCACCCGTGCCGCCAAATTAATTTCAGTCTCCGGCGTAGACTACCCTGCAACTCGGTTGGAACATGAAACCCAATATTATCCTTTCATTAAGACGGCAGACTGTTAAATTGAATGATTTCCTTGATTTATAATTTCTGAAGTCATATACGAAATCGAATCTTTGGAAGGAACTATCAAAACAAATGTTCCAGAATTGTGCAGAGAAATATCTTCAAATATATTTGGAAAAGCATTAAGGAATGTCTCAGGCAATGAGATTATTTCATTCCGGGTGCATCAAAATAAAAATATACTTGGGGAATAAAGTCATTCATAAAAGCAATTTTTGTGAGAAAGATAGAAAGGCAGAGAGAGAAAGAGAGAGAGAGAGAGAGAGAGAGAGAGAGAGAGATATAAATGCGACCTGTCCTTTCCCCGGCATCTCTACCGCAATCTTTATGAGCATACTAATAATAATCTCCTCACCCAGACAAGGACGCTGGATGGTCTCCGAGTTTTCATAAATGTTGCAACAACAACAAAAAAGTGAAATTGAATCCTTTTAAGATTTTCATTCATTGTTTATTGAATGTTTCAGGTCGAAATGCCATAATACAATATGCATGAGATATAGGAATTGGGAATGCCTCATGTTAATATAAGATACAAAATATATGAAGTGAAAATATAACTCATAATACAGGTTTACATTATTTTATTGTTTTCTGTTATATTTTTTAAACAAAAAATATTAAGCTAATTGATGCATCTATTACAAAGTCGTTAACACTGAACTATCCTACAGGATAAGCACTTAATTACCATTCTAGACGTTCATGACACACACCCACAACCACACATACGCACTCACTTAGGCGCGCACCTCAAACACTCACACAAAATATCATTAAATTGAAAATGTAAAGGGGGCTCGAGGTGACGGAAATAGCAGTCATCCAGGACTAGTATATTATTGTCAGTTTGAAAATGAAAAAAAAAAAAATCTTATATCTGTGAATGGACAATGATGATGATGGTGATGATAATAATGATGACGATGATGATAATGATGCTGCTGCTGCTGATGATAATAATAATAATTTTGTCAAACATCAAATTGTAAAATGGTATCAAATTTAACTAAACATCAGCGGATGTAGAGTTACTTTAGAGGATTTTAATGTTTCACTCTCTACTTAAAAAAAAAAAGAAAAAAAAAAGGTCTTCTGAACTTCAAACACATACCCATCGATGTGCATGAATGGAGACCTTTGTGCGCACGGCCTCTAGTTTAAAGTGTGGTTTCGATTCAGTTTAATTAAATCGTTTAGATTTTTCCCATGAGAAATTGCAGGTTCTAGGAACATTCTTCAGTGACAACTGCCTACTCTAATACCAACAATAACTCGGCTTTTTAGGGTAGACAATTTCACCGAGCATGATACAATACATCATTCAAATTACAAATGTTGAGGCAGTGAAACATGCATTTTCTCTCTCTCTCTCTCTCTCTCTTTCTACATTGTTATAAAAACTTGCATGCTCTGAAACGAAAAAAAATTATAGCGCTTTCACGTGTCACTTGTCTATTACTGGGCATCTTGTTTACCCTTCAGTCAGTAAAACATGGCCATATACACTCTAAAAACAAGATTTGGGTAATTTGTTTACCCATGTTGTGTAAAAAAGGGAACATGCATGTTTTATTATAAAATTGGTACCCAACGTTGGGTAAATTTTACCCGAGTCTAGGCACTTTTACCTAATATTTTGTTACATTTTACCCAACAAACATGCATGTTCCTTCTGTTTACCCATCCTGGGTAAGATTTCAACCCAGCCCTTTTAAGAGTGTAGTCGTATACAATCTCACGAATGTTGATGATTGTATCCAACAATCACCAAATCTTGATATTGTGAAACTGCTATAATTATATTTACTTGCATCATATTATCCCTAAATTGTTTAATTCGATTGTAGAAAGGTTTGTTATTTAAAAGGGCGCCATGTTTTAGTTTGCCTGACCTTGGTTGAAACAAATCATAATCACTTGTAATTGTGCTTAAACTCTTATAAATCACTAAATAATTCAATGCATTATTAGATTACCTCGATGTATGATTTATGAAAAAGTTTTATACAATAAACTACTTGAGAAAATTAAACAGCGTTTGTGTGTATTTATATTGAAATACAAATAGAAAGGAGGCGAAATATATTACATAATTCCGAAGTAACGATACATCTATAGGTGGTATACATAAAAGATAAAACCCGATTATGAATTTAAAGACACACTTGAATTGTTGCCCACATAATGTATTAATTGTGTGCCTTTTTATGATTACACGACTTTTCGATAGGTTTTGTTTTCTCTTTTTTCGCACCTAATTTTTGGCTATGGAACAGACATGTTTCAATAGATGACATGTAAAACACACTACCCGTTATATTAGGAAGGAATGTCTCCTGGATAGTAATAATTGAGAGATAGAGAGAAAAAAATTTGAGTAACCTTCAACCACTAAAAGGCATTAGTGAAATTGATGAGGTATACATTTTGATGTATTAACATAGGAGACAATATGCAAGCCATCCACCCTTCTCGATTTTCGTTGTCTGTCGTCTGTTGCCATCGGGTACTGCCCGAGTGCGTCAACCTCTCGATATTCTGAGAAATACAGACTTTCTCTATCATCAAAATGCTTCGTCTACCCTATAATTACCGTTAAGAGATTGTCGTAGATAACATACATCTTTATCTGAAACTCAATTTGTTTTGATTTTCCGTGTGTGCAAAAGTTTGCAAAAGATAGTAATACAAGATGATCGTATTATTATTATTATTCAGCAAATCAAAGTAAATACCTGTAGAATTACAACAAACACGAAAAAAACTATTTTCGAAAAATCAACTGAAGGCAATTTCAATAGCCTTGTCTATCACCTTTAGAAATGTGCGAACATTAAAATGGCATATTCAGATATTACGAAATCCGAACCTGATTTCTATGGGTAGTACAATAGGCCTTTGAAATAGCCCTTGCGTTTATTTTTCGAAAGTAGTTTTTATCGTGTTAACAACAACAGCAAAAAATACAATAAAGGAAGGTTAAAAATGATATACTGTTTGCTTGTTTTCTTCCGTGTTTGCAGAAGTTTGCAAAAGATGGTAATACAAGATGATCGTATTATTATTATTATTCAGCAAATCAAAGTAAATACCTGAAGAATTACAAAGAAGCATAAAGTACAATACAGGAAGGTTGAAAATGATATAATGCAACCAGAAGTGTTCACTTTGTGACAGGTTGCCAGGAATGGAGAAAGCAAACTGAATCTTTGAAACCCTAACGGTCCATCCTTCCGTATAATCAATGCGGTTCGATTTCTGAACTTGAAATGATGCACCCTTATTTTCCTAATCGAAAATTTGTACTTCGGTCAACATCCGTTCTATTTCATATAGGGACTATATTGACTATCGCTCTCCGCGGGAGGTACAAAACACGACCCTTTTCACCTTGGAGCAGTCATACCTCAGGGATGCTACCGCAAATACCCTATAGGCGGAATTCCCTGAAGGGTAACTGGACCATCATTTCCAAATCCCTGTAATTCCTTTTCTCAGTATTGCATAACCCATGGAGCTATCGCTTGCCTCACAGTACCCATCCCTGTCCCTGATCTCGCATCAATCGTTCACAAAGGATTAGAGATAGGATTTGAGGGGATAAATTTAGGCATATCACAGAGATTATGATAAAATCACGTGATAGAGCTAATGATCGATCCATTACCAATGTAAACAAGAAAACTTTTAATCCGAATCACCTGCAATCCATGGATGGTAATCTCCGAAAGCTGTTTCAAAAACCTGAGGGACCTTTTAGAATATCAATGCGCGATTTGTTTTCAAAACTTTATCCATTCGATGACGTCGGTATCGATCACGGACGTGAGATCCAACTGATCGATTTCGCGAGAGCTTAAAACAACACAACAACAACAACAACAACCACACACAAAAAAATGAAATAGAAAGCCCCGAAAATTTCGATGCCAATATGTTATTGAATACTATTATGGTTCATTTTAAATCCTCATCCGTTCATATGAAAGGTTTTTTTTCACAATAGTCTCATAAAATTTATGATTCTTTTCAGGTAATAAGCAATAGCCAATTTGACTAATTGATAGCAAGTTATCATACATATCTAACCCCAAGAGAGAATGTGATACCTTACTGTCACGCAGACTATTTTTCCTCATTCATTTATATTACTATACTATATCCTAACCACCAACTTCACTGTATATACGTGTATGAAATTAATTATCGTTTCATTTACAATTGTTCGTTAAAAACTTGTTGCCATGATTTCCGGGTTGAACAACTATGCATTCTTCAATTCAGTTGTCATTCTACATGTGCTAATGACTTCTATAGCGTAACTCCTAAAAGAGAAAGTGGAAGGGAGAGAGAGAAGGGGGGGGGGGGGGTGACAGACAATAACAAAGACAACAATATAAATAATGAAGACTTTCGGCTCCATATTTCCCTTTAAGTGGTTCTCAAAAAGATATTTGTGTATACATGATATCCGTTCAATCCATTTAAACATGATAAAAACTACTTTCGACAAATAAACTCAAGGGTAATTTCAAAGGCCTATTGTACTGCCCATAGAAATCAGGTTCGGATTACGTAATACGCCATTGTAATGTTCGCACATTTCTAAAGGTGATAGACAGGTCTATTGAAATTGCCTTCAGTTGATTTTTCGAAAGCAGTTTTTAATCCTTCAAGGAGCTTCTAAGAAACTAAAAATTGTTATTTTGTTGAAATTAAAATGTTAAAATTTCGCGATACTGTTAGATTAAAAAGACAAATATACATGTTGAAAATTGTAAAGAGGGATAGAGAGGTGGAGTGGAAGAAAAAGAGTGAACGGAAGATGGGGAGGCAGAGAGAGCAAGAAAGAAAGAAAGGGAGGGGTAAGAGGGGGAGAGAGAGGGAGACATGCAGACAGATACAGACAAACAGTATGACAAAATCCTATAAAGGCAGGTTATTGGAAGCAGACAATATAGACGAAAAAAGTGATAAGTACTACAGTTGAGGAGATAAGATACACACTGAGCATGCGGAGGAAGGTATACATTATCTTGAGGAAGACATTTTTGTGACCACATTCATTAATCAACACTCTCACTCCTGCCACAGGTGTATCTGACTAGCTAACGAGCTATCTACTGATCTCTGATCTCATTACGACTACGCGGAACAGTTAGACTTCACCTCAATGACGTTTCTTCTCATTAAACTGTAATTGTTTGTCCATCAGCCCTCAAGATGCATGCTCAAGAAAGATAGAATGTTGCAATCCACGACATCTTGCATGGATTTCGCGATGACGCTGGTAAAGGGATGGTAAACATATCTTATTACACTCACTTTTTTTTGTTGCGATGATTAGGGCAGCTGCATTGTTACCAGTAATGTGGAATACATAATGATGTCTAAACTCATATCTTATAGAACGATGCTAGAGAAGAAGAGTATACGCAGATACTGCTTTCGAAAGTGTGATATCAATAGCTCATAATTGTTGATGTAATAATGAACTGGAAACTGGGGCATGCCGAGTGTTTAAATGCTGCTAATTTTCTTTTTGATGGATGACCATTTTTCTGTTCTAATCAAACTACTGATACCCTAATTGATAAAGCTAGATTGATTTGATCAGTATCTAGACCACTTAAGACCACTTATTTCTATGCGCACATTTTATGTAAAAAGCAAAACAACAGATGACGCAGGCAACCTTTTTCGTAATTTTCATCTTATTTTACTGACTAATCTTTGCAAATTAATATTAAGAAAGTCTAATGGACAAGTTGTAAAAAGAAAAAAGGTGAAAACAGCTATGGTGACGTTGTAGCCTCTCGAAATTGAGCCTAGATATTTTGTGAGGATGGATTCACGAACGTAGCTGGAACATAAACCTTGGTTCAAATTACCAATTTACCATGGGCAGCCCAAGAGGCCAACAGATGAAAAATAACAAAAGCAATCGACCTATACGGGGAAGACAAAGACCAAAACACTTTCTTGCTCACCATCATGTTTATTTTCTTAAGTGTGAAGACCAAATCTGTTGTTACACTTTACATTACATAATAAGTGTGTGTATGTGTGTGTGTGTGTGTGCGTGCGTGTGTGGGTGTGTGTGTGTGTATATATATATATATATATATATATATATATAGTGAATGAAATGATCACTGTGAGCATGGTGAGACGGTCGTATCTTTTATTATCCTCCTTTTATGGTCAAGCTTTTGATCTGTAATCTTCATCTACAAAATCACAAAATGATGGCTATAGTCTACGTATGCACAAAGTAAGATTCCCCATTACAACAGACGCCAATACATTTGTATCAGAAAGTAAAGATATGATAATATGTAATACATATACAGTTTTATCATAAATATTAGGAGAATAGCATGTGTTTCAAACACAGTTTCTACTCATGATAACTTCTTGTTTAGGCAGATGACCAGATATAATTACGATGAAAGAAAGGGCATTGCTACCAAAATCTAGCAAAATGAATAAATAAAGGAGGAAAATAACAACATATTATTTTATAATAATTATAATAATATATATTATTAAATAATAATAGGATAAATTCATATTCAGGAGCTGTCCACTAAAAGGGCGCCAATGTTCACACCCCTTTGTTTATTAAGAGGCTCCCTTGGATCCCAAAACTGTAAACCCTAGTGTACACTTGCCTTGAACTAGCACAAACATAATGAACTTGTTCTCTCATTCAAGCGGGCAAAGAAGCTCCGAGAGAATAGTGGTATAATACCATGGCTCATATCTGCAAAGTGGTTGGAGACATTATTAATTATTAATTATAGTGAATTACTGACATTATCAATTAATATGAATTATTGTATAAAATATATTATTTTTGAAATTGAATGTCGTGAATTCGAGTCTTACAGTGTTCTGAGTATTTAGCTGGATAGGGTTTATGAGTATTTTCTATACAACTTTCTTATGTCATTGAGAATCCCCTATGCATTGTAATTTTGGACCTACTTACGTGATTGCAAACATTTTCCTTGAAAGTTAGAAGTTCTGATTGATGGTGCTCAATACTTTCACGGTGTCTCCAAGCACCTTGCAGATACCGTACCCATGATATTATACCACGAATTCTCTTCGAGCCACTTTCCCGCTGGAATGAGAGAACAAGTTCATGATGTTTGGACCAGGTCAATACAAGAGTACACTAGGGCTTACAGTTTTGGTGATCCAGGGGATCCTTTTAATAAGCAAAGGGGTGTGAACACTGGCACCCTTCCAGTGGAGAGCTCCTGAATACAAATTTCTCCTTTATTTTGTTAGATTTTTCGGTAGCAATGCCCTTTCTTCCGTCGTAATTATATCTGGTCATCTGCCTAAACAAGAGGTTATCACGACCAAGAAACCGTGTTTGAACACATGCTATTCTCTTTCATTTTGCTTCAATGTGATAGCTTTTTCTTTCTTTAGTCGTAATTAGCTGTTTTCATCTGTCCAAACATGTTAAACAAGAAGTGATCAGATCTGGAAATTGTGTTGACTTTGAAACTTTGAAATGTTGAACATGTATTATTCTGCCTTATTTTGTGAGATTTTGGTAGCTATTTCTTTCTTTGTGGTAAGTGTCCGTTTAGGCAAGGAGTAATAAGTAATTATTTGAACAAACGATATTATTCTTTATCTTTGCTCATTTCCGGTAGCAATTCCCTTCATTGTGTCGTAATTATATCTGATCACCTGTTTAAGCAAAGAATTACTAGGTCTGGAAACTGCTTGTTTGAACAATTATAAGTCAATGATACGATGTATTTAAACACACAAAACATATCTTGTTTATTTTGCTCGATTTTGTTAAAGCAATTTCCTTTTAATGAAAATTCGATGACGAAATAGTAACGAAGTGAACAACAAATGCTGCTACTGATGATTATGGATGAAAAAGATATCTTTAAAAATTTGTTAACCAATGCGTTTATGGCCTACCTATACATAAGGGCCATTATTCCCTGAACTCCGGTTTAATTAATTTAAAATACACTCAAGTTAAACCATAATTCAATTAAAACTGACTTAAACCACAAGTCCAATCTAAATGTCTGTACGAAATTTCAACCACACTACACTGGATTTTAAGTTAAACAGGAGTTCAGAATGTGGTTTTCTATTTAAAAAAAAAGAAGGCTGGTTTGGACTGGGTTTAAACCACACTTAGACCGCGGTTTACGTTGAAACTGGAGTTCAGAATACGCGCCATGAAGGTCACACAAAGGGATGATTTTGAACGAAAATGATTGAACGAAAATATCACCCTACCCCCCCCCCCCCCAAAAAAAAGTTCCAAATGTTTGTCAATTCATGCAAAATTACGGTGAAGCTTATTGTCTGATATAACAATTTTTAACGAATACAAATTTCTTTCTTTTTATTTTTTTTAAAAGCTCAAATAAAAATGAAAAAAAAAAAATCATATTTTTTCAAATGGTAAAATGAATTAACGTGCTCTTTCCCCTCTCTATTTTCCTCACTCCCCTCTCTCTCTCTTTCTTTAGCTGCATTTTTTAAAGTTGCATTTTCCAACTAACGTAGATTCACGTCCATTTGGGTAACTGTTTGACGACAGTTTTATGCAGATTAATCTGATTGAAGCCTGGAAAGCCTGAAGTTCTATTTATGCCAACTGGTAAACTCTGCAATGAATAACTCACTTTTTAGCACACATCCCGTCAGTATTACTATTTTTATTGAAATATATATATATATATATATGCATGTGTAAGGGAATTACAAAGGAATTAATTAATAAGGTTAAAGATTTGTCTGTAAATTGTCGGTCAATTGAATCTGGTGTGGCCGAAACCACTGGCCCGTCTCCGTGGTCTAGTGGTTAAGGCATTGGCGTTTTAAGCCAACGGCCCTGGTTCGATTCCCGGCGGAGACATTTTTTCAACCTTTGCAAATATTTTAAAAGGGAGGACAGCTCTGGGGAACTTTGATATAAGCTACGCAACCATTATTCTCTCTTTTCATTTTTCGCAATTATCTATATCTATATCTATATATATATATATATATATATATATATACACAAATGTAAAATGCTATTGCGCATGCGCCTCCTAATGTTTATGAACCTAGAAGGAGTCCTATTATGAAATTATGAATTTGTAAAGACAGTCCATGCAAAAATTACCATTCAATATTTCAGTTCAATATCGATTGATATTCAATATCTAATAGGACCCCTCTTTTTAAGAGATGAAATTTCCCTACAAGGATCTTTGTGCTTTACCCCATTTCGTCAGTCCAGAGAAGAGGCGGGGGGGGGGGGGGGGGGGGGTGGCCAACCTACTTTAAGCCAATGTATGTTCGGTATAGTACGCAAATTTTTTTTTTTTTTACTCAATGAATTATTTTCGTCTTCAGTTTTCTCAACGAAAAAGAAAACTTACGTATCCTACCTTAATTTTACGTGTTCGCCGAATGCTTTTAATAAACATATCATCTCCCATTCCTGAAAAGAGATGAATAAGATGCCGCTTGTTCGATGTCACGTCCATGTAGTTAAAGAGAGGGAGGGAGAGAGAGAGAGAGAGAGAGAGAGAGAGAAAGGGGGGGGGGGAGGACGCGTACACCCCCCACACACGGAGATATAATCATAAAGACGGGTAGAGATATAGAGCGAGAGTTAGAGAGACAGAGTGTGTGTGTGTGTGAGAGAGAGAGAGAGAGAGAGAGAGAGAGGAAAAAAAGAAAGAGGGAGAAACAAGTGAGACAGATGGAGAGTAATATAAAGGGGGGGGGGGGAGAATGAATAGGAATTGAAGGAAATAGGTAATTTAGGTTGGGTCAGAGGAACAGCATTACAAAACGGAATCATCAATCTGTTTGATGAGCTGTACTTGATTCTGGTTGGTCACGTGGCCTTATAAAAACGGAAGCCAAATTTAGGACAATTCTTATTTGTCGTGTGACGTCATGGATCAAGAAGTAGTGAAGATCATTTCAAGGGGGTATGCAAATATATTTTTCCCGAGAAGTGTGCTGAATACATAAAGGAAGATGGCCGAAGATCTAACGTACGTTATCTCTTTTGATAACGAGATAGAAAAAAAAAAACGATTTTCACCTGAAAAGTCAAGCACCCCCTTGCCAATTGGGACTCGAGACAGAGTGGCTTGACTTTGTGAAGTCAAGCAAAATCATATTCTTTAACTCAGTTTTGCCTGACATTAACCACCTTGAAATCTATCCCATTTTGGGGTGTAATTTTCGAAAAATATTCATATTTAGAAAAGGCAGTCCCTTTTGATTTTAATCGTGCAATATATATATATATATATATATATATGAGGTTTAGTATTGGGACAAATTTTCAGTGTAACTCTGCTTGCGGCAGTTTATGAAAAGCTTTCGGAACGATTTACATGTATATATCTGCTTATTGATTCTGAAAGCTGTTCCCTCATCCGGGATTCGGTAAGAACTGTTCGATGACATGAAACTTTAATACATGTAATAAATTTTCATTCAACATTGTCTGTCCTTAAGGGGAGGAATGACCGTTGCAATCGATTGAATCCAATGTAACAACTTATAAAAGTGTATTTTCACTGGGCACGCGAACGATTCGCGATAGCTACGAATGTCGAAAAAATGGAAAAGTCCAACATTCGTATTTTAGGCTCCAAAAGTTCGCCAAACTTACGCGGGGGTTCGGAAGCGTCGTCAATTGTTCGAGTCCTTTTTAGTTTAGAGGGAATTTTTTAAAAGTTTGAAATTTCTTGCGAACGTTTCCAGCATCCCGGGTCATGATGTGTTCTAGATTTGCTCTCGAAAATGTCTAAAAAGCTTTTTTATATGTGCACGACCTACTCACGACGTGCGTGATGTCCGCAAAATCTTCGTGAAACCCCAAACAGATTCCGACAGTTTGGAGAATGTCTCGCGCATGTCTCGCGCATGTCTCGCGCATGTCTCGCGAAATCAGCGAAGTTCGTCCGATCATTTCTCGAACTATTCGCGAACTGTTCGCGTACTTCTTCAGAACGCTGAAGAAGCAAACGCGAGCCTTTCGCTTTGATTCCCTCTGTTATTCGCCTACCGTTCGCGACTATTAATTTTCGAATGTCATGTATTCCCGAACTATTCGCGAGCTACACAAGAACCGAAACCGACACTTTCACGAAAGTTTCGGGAAGGTTTTGCTCACGCGACATTCTCACGGAGTTTGTGCGAAGTTTTCACGTTGGCAGATAGGCACCATGTGACGTCTGGCCTACATAAAGGTCATTGCTGCTGTGTCTGACTTCATTCTGCGACTAGACAGCGAACTATTCACGAAGAGACTGATCATCTCAGGCAGCTGTCAACTCAGGTTCGCATTTTAGTCTCGTGTTCATGTATGTGGACTGGCCATAGATTTGCAACGCTACGCACGATATTCGCATATACGTTGTGAGAACTACGCACACACTGCCCAAGAATGGTTTGCGGCTCCATTTTCTTGACACATTCGGAGAAAAACTTCTCCGAATGTTGGACTTTGCCATTTTTTTCGATGTTCGCGTACCCCGTGAAAACCCACCTAGCAACTAAAATTTCTGAATTTGTCAGGTAAAGTTACATCTCACCACAGCTAAAGGCAAACATTAAAGTATTGCTATACGAGTGAAGTTCTGGATAAAGAGTGGCATATCGCGTGATACTATTTTAGGACGATATGCAGACACACTATTTTCTTTAGAGACTGACGGTGGTACAGTCCTGTGCCTTATTATTTAGCTGCCAAAGCCAAAATGTTTTCGTGGAAAGATGAGTAATGGAGGTCATTGAGACAAACAGGCATATGAGATTACAATGTGATATTATGTATTTGTGGTGTCTCAAGAGACCTTTGTCCACTTTTAAAAGAAAATGTTTTAAAGAAAATAAATACAGTCACGTTTGTTTTACTTCTCTATGACAATAAAGGATAACGCATTAATATCACTTTGGAAGAGAATATTCATTCATTTTAAAATACTTTATATAAAACACACTTAGATATTTCAAAGCTCGCTTATACAGTCAGAAACAACTTAGGAAAACCGAGCACAGCTTAATACTCTTTTTGTTGTTGTTGCTGTTGAAAACAGTGCTGCGTTTAAATTATATGCAAATTCCTTGAATGATTCGTCATATTCCAAATGATAAAAACATTTCAAGTACATATATCTAAAGCAATTTTTTTTTCAAGAAAATATACATCAAAAAACAGGTTGACCATGCAAGATTTTCCCAATGCCTCGCACTGAACGACGAGGGCTCTATATTCATGGTGCATTATACGCCGTTTTCGGCGTATTTACCTGTGCTCGGTTTTCCGACGTTGCGTCTGACTGCAGTATGACCCGTATTTATGACTAACTAATCCCTTACTTTTCGTACTTCTTAATGAATTCCTTGAATCATTGCAATTTTAATGTTTTAATAATTCATATAAATGTTGAAAGAATTAAAAGAATATAACTAAATGAACGTTACTTAAGTATAAAAAAATACGACTCGTTTTCTTTTGCTTTAATTTCCCCCCTTCCCGTTTTTTTCCTTTCTCTAACTCTCTCTCTCTCCCTCTCTCTCTCTCTCTCTCACCATCTATTTCTCCAGCTCGCTCTAATACCCCTTCCTTTCTCCCTCTCCTCCTTACAGAAGAATAGAATGCATCTGCTTATGCTGCAAGGGATATAGCGAACTAATTATTAGGCTATTGGTTAAAAACTGCAGCCGTATCTTATCCCGGGGAAGACTTTTTCACCTGTCCTCGTCTAAACGAATAATCCACAGCCCAAGGTTATTGAGTCCTCTTCATTTGAAAGGGAAAAAAGCGAAAGCAATCGGATTTAATCTGTTTTCCTCCTCATCGACAGCTGGAGAAGTAAATAGGATTACCGACAGATTTCATAGTTGAAAAAAAGACATACGAACATCTGTATTTCTCCATTGCATTGAGCATCTTCATGAATAACGCATCTTCTGCATCTCAAGCCAGATTCTATGAAATTACCACCCTCGTTTAAAACCTCACATTTGCCTTCGTACCAAATAAAACGTACACATAATAAGCCTCAACTATATACACCCACACGCACATCTAAATCTACGTCCAAACCTGTACGGAGACATAATGCAAGAAAGTAACAAGAAACACACACACACACACACGCACACACACCCGCGCGCGCGCACACACACAAACCAGTAACATTAAATATAAATTCTGTGACACTTAATAAATCTATATTTGCATAACTCCGTTATAGGATAATAAATTCATATTTCTTAAGGGAAGCCATTGAAAATGTCAAATGTGTTACCGTCGCTCACATTAACCAACTACAGTATTAAATCGTAAGAAATATTAGTACATTAGCTGCTAATCTAATCATAAAATCAGACCAACTCCTTGATCAGACCAACTGATTGGAAATGGCGCTTTATAAATGCCAACTGATATTCATTATTTTAAGACAGCAACATTATTACAGACAATAGCAATGGAAAGATTACACCTATAGAAGCATATACATAATATTTAAACATTGAAATCAGAAATATGACAGTACATACTTTAAATGGTCCTTCTTTTGATGCGGTTACTTCGTCTTCGTGGTTAGGTCAGAAAAACAAAAATGAACTGCCACCGCATACCACAAGGAATGCCGCAGACATAGTAAATAGAAAACCAATGCCGCACTGCAAAACATTATACAGTTTATATCGGTTACTTAATGATCATGTTTTATAGATGCAGTGGCGGACCCAGGGGTAGAGAGAGGGGAAGCAAAGGATATTGGTTCCCTGAGAGAACCCAATCATGGCACTAAAAGAACAGAACGTACCAAATGAAATTGTTCCACTTAATTGTTGGTGTAAAGAAGACACTAGAGATGTGGCACCTTTTTTTAGGCAGATTCAGGTGTAGGGAGAGGGGAACTTCGGGTATTGGCCCCAAGCAGTACGGAATATACCATACAAAGAACAGAACGTACCATACAAAATTGTTCCACTCTATTATTGGAGTCACAAAGACACTACAAAAAAAAAGTGGCAACTTTTTTGTCGCTGTTGTTTAAGTTATTTTTTTGGATTTTGAATCCGCCCCCTCCTCCCTCCGGGCAGAGAATCGTGAAGTTAGTGTCTAGGGCCAGTATTCTCGAAAGCCGCCTAACTTAAAGCCAGGCTTGAACCCCGTGTAGGACCACGTTCGTAAACACAACGCCAATCGTAAAATCAACGCAAAAAAAAAAAAAAAAATACGAAAAAAGACGCTATAAAACTATAACTATTTCTCTGCCAGTCAGTAAATACCCCATCCAGTAGTCAGGAAGAAACAGGGATTTTTGTAAAGTATGTCACGGGTCCCTTTCTTCAATCTTTTGTCACTTTAATGATCTTGGCATCCACATGAATGGAAACATTTAGTTCACATTAGACATGTTTACTATTAAACATATTTAAATTTTAAGCATAGCATTTTAACAAAGGTAAATGATCATGTAAATGATGTCTTCCTGAAAAGATCAAGACAACTCATTTTGATAAACAGACTTACAATTTTGTTTAATCACTCACTTTCAATTACAAATGACCAACATTATACCTTCCAAACATTCCTATTTTAGAGGAATGATTCCTATTTTTCTCCTTCAAACTAATGTGAGAAGCCCTAGATTCCCCATTTTCATACAAAAACTTTGGTGTTAAAGGCATACAATACACACTGTATTCCTAATGTTGCCTCGCAAAGATTCCCATTTTTCCTATGGAAGGTTGGCAGGTATGCACCATGTCTGAAATCTGCTCATCTTTCTACATTCATGATTTATTTCGTTTAGGAACAAAATATCCAAATGCCCTTATAAATAAGAACAACAAGAACGATGATAATAATTATGATGATAAATGAAGCAGTGCCATATTAATTGTAGCAGATAAAAAACAAAAAAAGTAGGTTCCTTTTCAAACCATTTCAAAGGAGCGTGGAATTGTTCACTGTGCTTTGTGCGTCTCCCTTGTTTTAAATCTGCAATTTTACGATTTGTGATTAACGTTTTGCGTACCATAAAACGTATAATACATTGGCCTTTTTTACGTTTTGCGAGACGCCTGTTTTACGAAATGTGTCTTTTTTCGTTTTTTTAAATTTTGTTTATTTTAATTTGTTTACGAAATTCGAACTTTTTTTTAATTTTCGCGTTGATTTTTACTACTTACATTGTTTTTTTACGAAACGTGGTCCTACAGCCCGCCTAAGTGCGCAGATTTAGTACACAGAACTATGTAGTGCCAAATGTGCCCCTCTTAATCCTATACAAATCACCATAGTTTTGAAATTAAATGCAAATACAAATACTTGTCTCGATGAAATTGTTTTCCAATGTTCATTTCACACCAAAAAATAATTTTCTAAATTTATTTTGTTACATAAATGTAATTATTTATAATGAACTTAGGGGTTGACGGGACGTGTAAATAGTCGGCTTAGAAAGTATCGCCATACCATCTGCATAACATTTGATTAATATGGTCCTTTTTCATTCAGTAAACGTCTTTTTGATGAAATGATTGATTGGCCTAATAGAGTCATGAATTCACTTAAATGATAACCAAAGCCTATACAGTACGTCCCAGAAAAAAACTGAAACTCTAAAACAAAGGGTTATTGTGACCAAACTATGTGCTCTATGCCAACAATTATCTATCTTCCATAAACTATAAGTATTTTGCTTTAAATGATACCTTGATGGCATCCATCCGTACATGCTTTACCGAGCAGCAGCACTTTGAAAATGACATGTAAAAACTAAGTTGTGCCTGATTTGGGTAAAACCGTGAAGACGTTAGTATACGCGAAAATGACTTAAGGGAATATGGTACGTGAAATTTCCTTGTGTGATGGCATGCATTCGATCAGAAATTCATAAAACACGGGTCAATACCAATTTTCAGTGGTGGCAGGGGCATACGTCCCCAAAATTTCCAAAATCAATAAATATCACTCAAAAGATCAAAAAGCGTCCTTCGTGTGATGCAAAAGGTGCCCCTCCTGAGGTCGAAAATTGCCATAATCTTGATATTCTTCTGCCTTAAGTGCCCTTTCTACCTTGTATTTCCATTTGATGACAATGGAAAGTGCCACTTACCTTACTTTTATGAAAAATATCACCTTTCTGTCCGCTTTGCTCATCCGTTCAGAAGAAATGCAAAAGATTGCTTTTCATTTCGACTGCAAGTACCATTTCAATATAAAGCATGCACTTTCTTTAACAATTACAGTACATTTACCATCCTTTATTTTATGATGAGAGAATTATCCTTGCCCTCAGAATTGAAAAAAAAAATAGATGAAAATAATCTTCTCATAGTGTTTTATAAATCATTTTCGCATGTGATCCTAACGTTTTCACGGTTTTACCCAAATCTGGCACAACTGAGTTTTTACATGTCTTTTTCAAAATGCTGCTGCTCGGTAAAGCATGAAAGGATGGATGCCATCAAAATATCATTTAATAGCATAATACTTTTAGTTTATGGAAAATTGTTCAAATTATTGTCATAGAGTACAGAGTGTGGTCACAATGACCCTTTGTTTTAGGGTTGTCTTTTTTTCTGGGACAAACTGTAAATGGCTTCATAAGCCGCTCAAAATTTTTAAGTCTGATCCCTTTTTATACTTTATAAAAGATTACGGAAAATTAATAGGTATATCAAAATTAGACATCTGTCCAGACAATGAACGCCCCCCCCCCCCCCCCCCCCCCCATTTAAGACATGGATTTACTCATGGAAAATTGTCCAACAATGACAGCTAGTAAAATATAGCTGGATATATTAAAACAATATTTGGCAAAATTCCCCAACCATTTTTCAAAATAAGGCAGAAACGTAAAATCTGTTGTATGGTGAGTGGAAAGTGAAGAACAGCTGCCCTCCAACCCCTCAAAAAAAAAAAAAAAAAAAAAAAAAAAAAAATAACAACAACACACAAAAAAAACAACAACAACAAACAAACAAGAAAGAGAGAGAGAGAGAGAGAGAGAAAGAATAAACAGATGTATGTTCAATAATCTGACTATGCACATGGTTCGTGTAGACCTAATTTCTTAATTTATACGAATAAGGTTTCTTAATTTACACGAATAAGGTGAATAAGGTAAAGATGGTAGTTGAGAAAGGTAGTAGAATATGACAGGGCTGAATAGGATAATAGTATGGACTGGCCTTGAGGGGAATACAACATTTATTGCCTGAACAAGAATCGTATTTCCGAGTCGAAGACGAGGGCAATACGATTCTAGTGAGGGCAATCAATGTTGTATCCCCCGAAAACAGCCAGTCCATATCATTATTATTAACAGAATCAAACATCTAGAGGGAACTCGAAAATATTGTAAAAAAATACAGTTTATTGCCCGCTATCTAACACGCAAAATCCCACTGACTTTCGAAACTGGGCAATAAACAATTTATCGGCCCGCAATTTTGTTGGCTTGTCAAAGCCGGCAATAAAATGTAAAAATTGCATTGCTCAGATGTCTGATATGGTTAATGATATTATAGTATGGCATGCATGATATGGAAAATAGGAAAGATATGATAAGGTATACAGTTTAGCCGAATACATCAAGCAGAGAAAAATAGCCTCCTGAAGAGACAAGTGGACAGGAATGAGTGAAGTTGTGATAATATAAATTGTTTTTATACCAGGTGTTTGTAAACTTTTGAACCCAACTGTTTGAAGGGTAGAAATAAGGTATATTCTAAGTTGAAGATTTAGTTAGGGTAAAGAACCTCAGTTACCTCAAACAGGATTTTAGCCGTTTTGTATATTGATCAGGTAAGTTGTAAACCAACATAACCAACAGTTTGTCCCATGCACAACTAACGTAAATTTATTTTTTTCTTTTCCTTCTTCCTTCAGAGTATAGTCTGGGTAGTTGTCCAGATACGCACAATACTACGCCGTTATTGAATATATATATATATATATATATATATATATATATATATATATATATATATATATATATATTGTGAGAAATGAAAATGAGAGAATAATGGTTGCGTAGCTTAAATCAATGTTCCCCAGAGCTGTCCTCCCTTTTTGAATTTTTGCAAAGGTTGAAAAAATGTCTCCGCCGGGAATCGAACCCGGGTCGTTGGCTCAGAACGCCAATGCCTTAACCACTAGACCACGGAGACGGGCCAGTGATTTCGGCGACACCAGATTCAATTGACCGACAGATTGACAAATCTTCAACCTTATTAATTAATTCCTTTGTCGGGGGCAGGTGAGTAACTACGCAACCATTATTCTCTCATTTTCATTTCTCACAATTAATAATTATTTCCACGAGAGTTGCCGAAGCTGTTGTATATGTTATTTCCTTACAATTATATATATATATATATATATATATATATATATATATATATATATATATATATATATATACATACATAATTACAAATCCCTCTAGGCAAAGGCGATATGTTTTTCTTGGGAGTGATCTTTTAAATATTAAATTACCTTAAGCAGGTGCGGTGATTTCTTGTGGGGGGGGGGGGGGATGGGTTGACTAGCCTTTGCCATTGGTTGCTGTACAAATTTCAACATTTCCGGGGGGAGAGACGAGCCATCCTCCCGTACCTCCGGGATCGCCGACCATGACCGCAAAAAATGCTTTGTTGTTGGGCCTCTAGATCTTTCGGCATATAATTTCACGTAATGTGATTTTGGAAGTTGTATTTGTCCAAAAGATAAATCGATGGTGATTGAAATATAACTGTGACGCCTCAGATTTTGGAATGCAGTAAAAATTCCACGTCTAAAACACCTCAGGAATCGTCAGTTCATCCTTAGAAATACGTAGTATCTGATGTATGTGGACAAACTGTTACCTATTATGGTCGGAGAATAAAAAAAAAATCAAAAGGGTGAGCAACTTCTTTACTCTACCGCAATTCGAAGAAACCATGTACAAAAAGCGAACAGAGATTGGGAGGGTGGAAAAGAAGTTATGAACAAATTGCGGAGGTAAGTTACAATGACCTCACATCTTATGTCTCCATTCTCATCCATTATGCTCATTGCAACCAAAGCGTCTTTATGACTGCGTTAATACTTGCGCTAATAAAACCTACGAAAGGAGATAATGTAATCAAACTCAATGTTTGCACTATCTATTTTGCACTCACTTGTATATGTGTGTGTGTGTGTGGGGGGGGGGGGATATTTCTTCCTCATGGCGCAGTTCTATCTCAGAAAATCATGCCTCTGCTCAATGACGTCCCTAGTTGTAACCTCGCCTGAAGTAATATCGTATAGAATGCCGTGACATTGTATGGGTTGCAAAATGTTGTGTCTACAGCTATTGCTGTATTAATCAGTGAACCTTAAAAAGAGTGTTACTGACATTATTTCGAATTCTGATTCAAAAATCAAATCTTGATATGCCATTACATTAAAAAGTAATCAAACGTCCATATTTTGTAATCGTGGGCTAAACGAATGAGTATTCACAGAATGGTTCTCTCTAAAATGCCTATATGATAAGTGTAAACCAGAGCTTATTTGCTTCTCAGTGTTTGTCATATGTAACAAAAATTTCGTATTGAAATTTCAATTTCGGTGGTTTCAAAACCTCATTATACTTCATAGGTTTTCATTTACTTAACCACAAATTAGAAAAAAAAATAAAACTATTAAACACCTCCTTTCAACAAAAATGAAACTCCAACACCAGCACTCTACGAAACATTTGGAGGAAGGCTGTTGACCGGTATATAGAATATAGGGCACGTGACCAAGACACGCTATGTTTGAGGCATAACCTCGCTTGCCTGCAGATTCATGATCTGACTTTCACGTTGCCAATTCAGTTCTCTCTACGGAGTACATAATTAAGAGGTATCATAGCAAATGTCTTTTTAATCTGGCATTATGGTCGATTTGGATTTTACGCACATTTCCAATAGTAGCATCTAATTAGCACCGAAGACACGAAATCAGTTCTAGGTCTTAAGGGCAAAAAATGAATATGAATACCATTTCATCTGATATGATTTTTAAAATGTCAGTAACCGTTTTGAGCCTCGAATACAATTTTTGAAATATACTATCAAGAAGGCATATAATGAAAATGCTTTTTTGCATACGTTAGCTCAATGCTAGTGATTTTTGACATAAAACTCGAACAAAGCATATCATTATTTCACATTCATTTTCTGCATAAACGTAATGCAAATATATTGGTAAATCAGTTCTATGTTTAATGCCTAAGCCCTGGGCAGAGATATCAGTTTGAATTTTGGAATGGATTGTAAAGTTTTATAAATAATGAGTGCACATATGCCCCCCCCCCCCATCAAGTCGGTGATTTTACCTTTTACGAAGGTAGGCTTCTGGTTGGTTCCTTCTACATTGATTTATGCACAGATGGCAAATAGAGTCAGCGCTCTTTATACAGACCAGAAATCCCCTAAAGGTACGTTCAGTGATATCCCTTGACACGAGGGTGAATCGATCCGCCAGACTAAATGGAACGTTTTTCTTTAATTTCAATAGGATACGTCTGTTGTTGGTAAGAAACTCGTGAAGAATTCCAAAGACGTACGCTGTGCCCTTCCTCTGCTCCCCGGTCATGCCGGTCTTTGGAGAAGCTTCAAACAAGAAGATATACTGCCTAAACTGACCGGAATTAACCTCGAGGTGCATCCAATGTTAGTCACTGACACGAGGGATGAATTGATCCTACAAACTAGATCATGGGAAACGAATTTCTCTTTTTTTTTCAATGGAGATGCGTCTACGGTAATTACTGTTAATAGTCCTGACAAAGAAACCGTGGATGTACCTTTTCTTCTTGATTTTTTCCTAGACTTAGCACTTTATACTGACCTAAATCACTTTAAGGAACACATTAAGGGGTGCACTGATTCCTAAAAAAATATCACAAGGAATCCATCTGTTATCAAGATATAACAATAATGTGAACGCGTTTGTGGAAAATACTAAACAAACTATTAAGCGAATAATACAGGAGTGGACGAAAGCTTGCTAACAAATTTTAAGGTTGGTAGAAGCTTAAACTACAATTGTATAAAACTATTAAGCGGTATATATATATATATGTCCCCCGCACGCTCCATCTTCTTTATCGTTTGAAAACATAGGACATTATATATTTGCAACGAATGAATCTAGTGATACATCGCCAAAAAAGGGGTGGATTCCTTGCTCCTCCAATCCTGCTCAAGATGAAATAAGTGTTTATTTTCCAATCAAGATGCAACACGACTTTTTAACAAGCTTGTAGCGATGAATCTAGAAGTTTGCATGTTTTCTCTGCATCTGACCTCTTTAAGTCCAACATCCTTTATCGCTCGCAAACATTAGAACGCTGCCTAGTGACCAGATATGCTAAAGGTGCATCTACATTGACACTTTTCTCCATTTCCTCAAATGCCATGAATCAAGAAGGCAGATAACACAATAACTACCATTGTATTCCCAGTTTATAATTTAGATTTGTAGTAATCATCAGAATGCTATCATTCTAGTCAAAAGGTAATCAATTGTGGGGTACCCCAAGGTTCGATTCTTTTTATACATCAACGAATTTTATAGATCGTCTCATGTATCATTTTTTATATTATTCGCGGACGACTCAAATAATTATTTTCTTTTCTCATCGAGATCCACACCAGCTAGTACAAACAGTAAACACTGAGTTAAAAGGTATAGCTAATTGGATAATATCAAATAGACTTTCTTTGAATCTTGCTAAAACAAATTACATGCTTTTCAGCAATACTTTACATACATTACCGGGAACTGTTATCATGAACAACCATTTCATAAGCAAAGTGGGAAAACGACCAGATTTCTAGGTGCGACAATCGATGACAAACTTTCATGGAAACCACACGTACATAAACTTTGTAAAAAAGTGTCCAGAAATATTGGTATCGTTAATAAACTAAAACACCTTTTTCACTTGGAAGACCCTCCATACATTATACTGCACTCTTGTTTTATCTCTCTTAAATTATAGTATTCTTGCTTGAGGTAACTGTATTAAACTAACCTAAACATACTTTATCTTCTACAAATTAGAGTAATGAGAATCAATTTCAACAAGAGTTACCGAGGACATACCAATTTATTATTCCTAGAATGTAAGTCTCCAAAATATACGATTTATACTCTTACAATCTTGGAAATTTTATGTATCAACTTGACGGAAATGACTTACCAAAAGCACTACTGCAAATGTTTCTTAAAAACAATGTCATTCACAGATATCCATCCAGACAGTCAAATCTCTTTCACCCTCCATGCACGTACAAAAAAAAAAAAAAAAAAGAAATCTTGTTTTACGAAAAACATTCATATATACTGGATCCCATTTTTGGAACTCACTTGACTCGGCGTTGAAATCAAGCTCAACATTTAACACATTTACACGTAAATATGAATTGTCCTCGTTGGATAACTGCAAAAATCAAGAAACGTAAATATATACTCGTAGATTTAAACCAAATGTATTAGACGACCTCTTTCCTCCTGCCTTTCCTCTGTCTCTTTCTATTCCTCCACCTCTCCTTCTACTTATCCCTGCCTCCTTATCTTTCCTCCCCCCCCCCCCCGCATTGCTTGTTCATGATTATTTTTATTTTGTTTGCTTACTTGCTTTTGTTTTTCTCTCTCTCTCTCCAGTACTGTTCACTTCCTCCTTCTTTTTGCTTTTGTTTGTTTGTTTGTTTGTTGTTGTTGTTGTTGTTGTTGTTTTTTTTTTTGGGGGGGGGGATTTTCCCATCTCTTTTTAAAGATTAGACTTGTTAATATTGCACAAACTAGCACGTTTTCTTTCTTTGGCCCTTTAATTTAAGGACTTTAACTATTTTTTAATCTTTTTTTTTGCAATCAGGGGTCTATGAAATAAAAGCTATGCTTACTTAATAGACTCCTCCATTTATGTTTTCACCAAGTCCATTGAATGATGTTCTGTTATATCTAAGTTACAATTCATATATTTGTTATGTACCTGTTCTTAATTTTCATATGTACTGTTAAAAAAAAAAAATTAAAATATATATATATATGTTTGTGGAAATCAATAATCTTTGAAACTTTGAATTCTAATCGATAAGGACAGTCTACAAATTAGTGTATTCTCTTACTTTCTTGGCGCGTCTGGTGTGTGAGTGCCATGTAAAAAGACTGCACTATAAACATGATATTATTGATGCCTATTTAGAAATGATAAAGTACATAACCATCTTATGTGCTTATGTGTTTTTTTTTAAGACAACCAGCCCTCTATTTTAAAACATAAATGTAAGATCAGATACGTACACCTCCTAATTTAGACAGTTGATCGTTGCCTTTAATCCAATGTGAACTCCCCCTTTCATAAAAAGTGCAGGCATGCTTACTATTCTGTTCATGATCCCGTTGCAACTCGGTTGAACCCCCACCCTCCCTTCAGGCTGGGTGAACTTTCCGAAGAAACCTTGGATTCCGGTGATCGATGCAAATTGGACATTTTACTCGACACTCTTTCGCTCAGACCCATTTGCCTGTCCATTTTCTTCTGCTTCAGAAACTCTCGCCCTCAATCCCACTTACCCCAATAACCGAGGGAGGAAATAATTTCATTTCGGGTTCCACTGTTAACCTTTTCGCTGCCACAAACCATGAAATCAGTGACATTTTATACGGTATCTCGGATATGGTGGCAAAAGGGTTACTCTTTTTGTCACAAGCCCAAATGACAAGGTTAACCGTTTTGTTAGCACACGACCCAAATTCTGTGGTTCAGATAATATGCTGTGCAGCTACAGTGTGTGTGTGTGTGGGGGGGGGGGGGGGGCCAGGGCGTGTTCCCCTCAATCGAAAAGATAGATCAATAAAACCAAAATAAGAGAGAGGGAGAGAGAGAGAGAGAGAGAAGGGGGGGGGGGGGTTGGAGGAGACAGCACGGTCGGGAAGCATTCAATAAATCAGAGGATTCCCTTCCTGGTCACTTCGCACCCTCGCATTGTACCCACCTTATGAAACTTGTGCACCCTCCCTCCACATCCCCCACACCCCGCCTTGGCAGTCTGTGTCCCCTCATTCCATCTGTCCACGCTCCACCCCTGATAATAAGGTTAGACCAAAACGTGTTTAGCGTATAAAACTGCCTGCATCACGGCTAAATGTATCGGAAATTACTCTCTTCGGTCGATTTAATTTCCAATGTCTAATGTTTCCCAAATGCCATTACTATTGATCCTCTGGCAGCCTACCTTTAGTTTAGTGGAATATAACCGTACTTTGGTGTTGAATACATGACACCTTTGATATTTGCCTCTTTTTTTTTTTTTTTTTTTTTTTTTTGTATAGTTGATAATTGGATCCTTGACATTGAATTTTCTAAGGCAGTAGTGTGAACTCAACAACGTATAATACAAAACAATCGGTACCCAGAATTTTATGAATTCAGCTTTTTGATAGAAACATTTTCCAAGTGAACTGTAGAATGAAACATTACCATGGAGGTGAAAGGTCAATATTTTTGCCCTTGCATTGCAAATGTAGATGAAAATATATAAGTGCTCAAAGACTGACCTATCGTAGCATACAGCTTTAATCACAATTTGGTGAGTATTACCCAAGATATTAAAACAAAAATTGTATTGATTTCAAAGCAAGATCTTTCCTTGTTCATTTCACAAGAACCTATTACTTGGAGCATATTGTTTTTGCAATCTATATGAAAAAATAAAGAAAGACAACTATGGTCCCTTTCGTATCATATATATACCCTGAAGCCAAATAGTATGTCGTTCTGGTAACAGAAATTTTGAATGAAGTATACATAATCAGGTTTAAACATCCTTAAAATTTTAACTTGTCTGTTCTTTCATAATTATTCGTTTGTTATATTTCCACTTCTGATTGAAAAGAAAACAGATAATGCAACGCATAAGAATACAAACACCGTGATCTCCAACCGAAACTTATTATCTAAAAGGGTAAACTATAACATTATGCCTTTATGAAAAAGATAATTTATTTATTTTTGTTTTCATTTTATTTCATTTTATATTATTTTATTTAGCAAATGTGAAAACATATATATAATAACATAGATGATAACATGAGAAAATTGCAGCACACCTGTTCTGTTGAGGGATCCATTTGATAAAATAAAACAAACGACAGAAAATAATATATCTCAAATTTAATGATTAATATATTGGTATAACAGTAACATGCCTCCACTCACCTAAAAGTAAACCCCAGCACCTCCACCCACCCTACTAGTCATCAATGTTAGATTTTTCAGTTATTGAAGGGAGATGCTTTTCAACATGTGTTCATTCAATGCCCTCATGAATTCATTATAATTTAAGGATAATTTAACAATAGAAGGTAAGACGTTAAATTGCGATGCCACACGATATGAAATTCCGTATGTGGTTTTGGTAAAGATTCATTCATTCATTCCTTTTCGATATGAAGTAAGGTAAGTACGAAAATAAACATTTGAGACATTCCCAATTTAAGAATTCATAAATAAGATTATCGTAGTCTTTGATACTGGCACCAACACAAGCAATATGTATCCCTTTTTGATTTGTTTTAACAGGCTTATACAACAACTTACACAAGAGTAACTCCTTACCTTAATATAAAAAAAAAAACAAAAAAACTACAACTACTACTATACTACCAAAAAGAAAAAAAAAATAAGAAAAAGAGAACTGAAAAAACAGTCAGAAATAATGCCTTGTCCTTTGAGCCATGCAGCAGAAGAGATTCTTTCAATAGATCATCACCCATCGTTTTGATTATATGATTCAATTCTCAATTCAAGTGTCGCTTTAAGATAAATCCTTTATTCGTTATCATAGCCTGTTGCATGGCGGTGGAAATAAAATACACATTTCCAGAGACTCGGGAGACAATTGTTGAGTGGTTTGGAAACTTTGACCAGAGGGCCGCTATCTATATGTGCAATGTGAGCCGAAGTGATGCTATCCTTTACATGCCCATCTACAGTCGGCTTGGTTCAGGTGGAGGAATGTCGAACAAAGGGAGCAAAAGGTTTGATGAAAATGTTGAATTGAGATAAAATGGTTTCGTACTGAAAGAAAGAAGTCATACAGCTCCAAGGCTGGAGTTAAAACGAAAACATGTAAAGAGAGATCAACATGATGGCTGTAAAATGTAGCATAAGAGTCGGCATTTCGTATCATCTACATGTGGTTGTTATGATAAAAGGGAAACTCATGGCGTTGGTTAACTAGACCAAATGTAATTGATGGCGTTGCATGTAGTAACTGCAACAATGATTTTCCGGAAGAGTAAGTGTTAAGCCAACAGAACATTCTGAAATAGAGAAATAAGACTGGAAGGTACCAGAAGAAATTGAGGTCAGAAAATAGAAGGTTGTAAATAGATAGATATATAGATAGAAAGAGAGAGAGAGAGAGAGAGAGAGAGTGAAAGAAAGAGAGAGAGAGAAAGAAAGAGAGAGAGCATGAGGTAGCCTTTCTGAGGAATGATGTGCATGGTTTAACGTTGAAGGGTCATTTGTTGATTGAGTCTACCACAGAAAAGAAAAGAAAAAATACAATAACAACAACAACAAAAAGTAAGGATGGGAAGATAATTCAAAGTATTCTTATTCTTCCTTATTGCACACCATGCTCTTAACCGATTAAACCTCGAAGATAAACGATGTCAGCGGGATTAACAGAGGCAGGTCGCTTGGCAACGGGTCTGCATCAATTCTTTCTTACGATGCAAAGAAGACATGTTGTTAATAGTGTCCAACGGCAAGTCAAAAGGCCGACCGATGGATAATAAGGACAATTACAGACAGCTTTCTATGAGATTACCTATTCCTCACCATATACCAATGAGGAAAATGAGACGATTTGTTGTAATTAGTTCTTTATCTCGAGATGTCTCGTGTTCTTAGCTCCTTAGGAATCTTGAACTTGAAGAGAGTTACTGGTGTTCTTTCCTACTGTGTTTTTCATGATCATTATCACCCTAGTTTTAATGTATAATTGCGCTTACAGTTACGTAGCTTGGTTCATAGTCTTGAATATTTCTTCCCCAGTCGTCTCAATAATTTTATCTTATTTTGTTTTCATCTATTTATTTATTTATTTACTTATTTATTATTTATTATGGTAATATATATATATATATATATATATATATACACACACACACAAACACACACACACACACGCACACACACTTTTTTTTTGGGGGGGGGTGTTTTCTTTTTTTTGGGGGGGGGGTGTTTTTTGTATTTTGTGTTTGGTTCTGCATGGGATTTCCGATTATAAGAATAATTTCAACCATGTCTCACTTCAATAGAAGAGATAGCAGAGATACTCTAATCACAAAGGCATAGCCACAGACTGAGTCGGATGCAGTTTTATCGAGCATGATGAGCGGAAGAGTCGCCTTGCCTTGAAGTCGGTCTTTCTGATCATGACCCGGAAATACGTGCCTTAGGAAGAATATCTAGTGATACTTTATTTTATCAGTTTCCTGAAGTTCTATGATTTCTTGGGCGGTGTATTCAGCATAGATACACGTGGCTACTCATTCTCCTCTCTTTAAAGGCCGCGGAAAAGAAAGAAATAACATCTTATACGTTGGTGTATGTTTTTGTTTCGTACATTCTCTTAGCTATAGGAGATAGAGAGAGAAGAAAGAAAGAAAGAAGGGGAGAAAATGGAGACCCACGCACCCGTACGACCCAACACAAATACCACACCCCCCATCCCTGAGCCCACATCCCCCACCAAATCTATGATGTGCAAAAATATTTATATTCATTTTTCATTTTTCATTTTTTAATATTCATATTCTTTCAATATGTATATTCTTGCCTAGATACATACCCCACCACGAAAGTAAAAAAAAAAAAAAAAAAAAAAAAAAGCTGAATATAATTTACCTAATACTGATTTTAAAAAATGGGAGATGTTCGTTTTGGGGTACAAGCTAGGACTTTATGTTAAAGTTTCACGTTTGGTGTATAGGACTGATGACGGAATGAGCAATAACCTAGGATAAAGTCAGATTCAGATTTAGATTCAAAATACCATTTATTTCCTTCTCTCAATCAAATAAATACAAATATGAAATGTATATTAAAAAAAAAATGGTGGAAGGAGGCGAGGGTCACACGAAGCACATGGCTTGTAGTCGGGTAGCCTTGGCAATACATGTGATCAGGCACCACAAAACCAAAAAAAAATCGCACTGTGTGATTTTTAGTTAGAGCTCAATAAAGGTGTTTTCGGTTGGCATGGGCAAATTTTAGTTTATGGTATTTCCTGAAAGAGTATACTTTTTTAAAAGTAATTTAAAAATTTGGACCCACCAGTCAATCTTAAAGTAGTATTTTTTAGTAGACTTATGTTTGTCTAATAATGGTAATACATCACCCAGAGTCAGCATCATCAGTCTCAACATTACTTCTCCTGAAAAATCTCAATAAATGTCATACTTTCTTCTTCAAAGAATATTCGCAGGACTGTTTGACAGCTAATGTAGTATTTTTGTTTAAACTTTAATATATTTTTTTTTCTAGAAAAGGTATCACTTTCCGACGAAACGGACGGAATCGAGAAAGATCCACATCGTTAGTCTGGTGTATCCATCATTTACCTAAAGGGGCGTAATGGCACACAGGACGAAAATCCTCGAAAAGCTGTACCCAGAGGTGTATTCTCAATACGCTTGTTGTCTTCCTATGTATTTAGGTGTGGGACATGAAATATGTATATACATAGTTGTAAATTATGTAATGTTCTATCCTGGGCCCCGTTTCATAATACTTGTTATCAATAACAACTACCTCATTTCTATGACAAATTTGCTCTCGGGCCAATCAGATGCAAGTATTTCATTAGCTTATAACAATCATTGTAACTTGTTATTGATAACAAGTTTAAGTCATCTAGTATGAAACGTTTAATTGTCTTCCCCTCCCACCTCTGCAATTTTCCTTCCTTTATTCCTTTCGCAGAAACTTGGCACACTCTCCTCCTTTCTTTATTTGAATCACAACCTGAGGAGCGTTTCATCAAGCGTTTTGTCAGTGATTTTTACTGACAAATTTGTTCTCAGCCAATCAGATGCAAGGATTTCAGTAGCTTATAACAGTTGTCGGTAAAAATCACTGACAAAACGCTTGATGAAACGCTCCCCTGTTTTGAAGTCAAATAAATGAACACTCTCGTGTTAGTCGTGTATAAGGTTAGCAATTAGGTTCTTGAAGGTAATCTTTCCCCCTAAAAGGACTTTTGAAGCTAACTGAAACTCTGTTATTCTATAGACCTATTTGATTATGAAATACATTCGTCTACTTTGTATTAACTGTGAATTTTAAAGAGACAGTGTAATACAGAAATGTAGATTACATCATTAACTAAGTGCATTATACACTATAACTTTAAGAGCCAGGAGTACCTTTAATAAGATCGGGGAGGACCAGGGACTCAGGGGAAGAGCAGGGGGGGGGGGGGGCTACTTGAGCCCATACCCCATCCCATCCATCTTTAGAGTTTTTTTTAATTTTATTTTTTTATTTTAAGGAAACCTTGCCACCGAGAAAGAAGATAAATTTGTAATTATTTTTAAAAATCGAATTTTAAATATGTAATTGGCTATCATAAATCTTGACACATACATATTCCTCATTAACCTGAAAGATATATTACGTAATAATGTCATTATCATGTATATGTTTCTTATAATTATGAGCATAACCCCTTGAAGGTATGAGGTAATCAAGGTGCAGTAAAATACTTATTGAAATAATAGAGATCTACCACAAAGTATTTAATACCTTCTAGTATTTCCTCATCAAAATTCTTCAAATAACCTTACACCGCGCACTTTAGTCTCTAACAATTATTTGTCAATTTTATATACTTCCCAACGGGTGGTTGAGTACTCCCTCTTGCGCAGTCGGAGTCGCCTTGCAAAGTTGCCCGCCAGTTAATGACCCAAGCATAACAGCACTGGCACGTACGGCGCCCTGGGAAATGTGGGAATGGTCAGGAAAGCACGTGTAGCATGGATAAACGTCCTGTCGCAAACATCTGCCCACCTCTCCTCCCCTTCATCCTCGAATAATGCACATTCGTAGCTTTTTTTTCGGGGGTGGGGGGCAGTAGCTTATAGGCAACGGTCAGTAATGCAAACGTATTTATGTATAATTGTACGGCCACAAAATTAATGATTGAGCTCCCAGCCTCTCACCTTTTTTTTTCTAAATGTTTAAAGTCAAACCTCCGAAGAGTTAAGGAGAAAAAATATACCAGGGATAAATTTCAGTCGTAGGCTGATAGGTGTAAATATTTGTACTCCGTAGTTGAAACATTTTTTGAGAGCACATAACGAAGGAATGTCGCACCATATCATTATCTAGATACAAGGGGGGGGGGGGGTTGTCGACAAAAAACAATTGTCAGACCTCCAAAATTCGTTTAGTAGGGGGGGGGGGGTAATGGGGGTCCAGTTCCCCTCCATAATTCTCTGACAAGCAACAACATTAACAACAACAAAAAAAAGTTTTGGTTCTAAAAGGGGGCCACCATGCATACTTTTCTTTCAAAAAAGGGGGGGGGGGGCACGGGCCGGATGTGCCCCCCTAAATCCGCCACTGAATGGGACATTGATAATAATTATAGTATTCTTCGTCGTGGGGATAAAGAGAATGAGGAACATCAGAAATCATTTGTCAGCTTTATCAGAACTGAGCCGTCTCCTTAAAGGTATTTTGTCGAAATGGTCAAGAATGCCCATCAGGTATCAATATCCGGTCATATTAGCATCCAAGCACGTTTGTCGCCATTTTGCCAGTGGCTTAAAGCTGCTGAATTGTGTTCACATACTTTAAAAGAAACCCGAGCAAAACCATTCTCCAAAAGTTACCAAAGGCAGCCCAACAAAATAGCCGGCCTGTTGACCTAGTAGAAGAGAAGTATTAATGCAATTTGTGAAATATTCACTATATACTCCTCCTGTTAAACTTAGCGAAACGGAATGGCGCGTAAAGACGCGAGGAAGAAAAAAAAGGACGAAATTGCTAGTTGCATTTATGATCACAATCAGACTTATTTGAATATAATTTTTCATATTATTTTGTTTAAAAATGTTCATAGAGTTAAAATAAATTCTACATCCTAATATATTTGTTCTCCCTCTATGGAAAAAAAACACAAAAAACAAAAAACAAACAACAAACTGATTTTAAATATTTTTTTTTTCATATACATCTTTCCTGCGTTCTAATGCGTTTCGCTAAGCTGCCCAAGTCCAGTCCAAGAATTAATTGGTTTAAATAGAAGCAGAAAGATCAGACCACCAGATAAAAAAGTTTGAGGAAAATCGGATATTTTCTAAGAAAGTTATGAATTTTTTAGTGGCATGAAAAAAAAATGGGGGAAACAATGAAAATCAATAGACAAATGGGCAACTCAGTCATGAGTTTGTAATGTCATTGGTACACAACTCACCAATTATTTTGTTCGTATTGATTATAAATATTTTAGATTTTTGTCCAGTTTCCTCATGACTTGAACGAAGTTTGAGTTATATTAGTATTTTTTTTTCCATGTATACACTAATACAGAGTAAATAATCTTCTGTAAAAAATTTTGAAAATATTATTTTCTTTTATTCAATGTACATATAAAATGATTGATTATGGAAATACATTATTTTGAAAACAATATGAATATTTTGAAGTTAATGTATTATTTTGTAGAGGTTTATAAATGCAAAAAACATATTGCTATTGATATAACTTGGCAAGTTGTGTGAAAACCATATTCTTGGACAGCAATTGAGAATTTGTATTATGAATATAAATAAAATAATTGGTGAGTGGTGTACCAATGTCATCGCAAACCCGTGATTGAGTTGCCAATATGTCTAGTGATTTTCATTGTTGCCCTAGTCTGTCATGCCACTAAAATCATCACAATAAATTTTATTATTAGTTTTCCGATTTTCCTCATACTTTTTATTTGATCTTTAGGTCCGATTTTTCTGCTTCTATTAAAACTAAATAATTTAAAGCTGCATCTCATTGATGCACGAATAGAAGTCTCGAAGAGATTTGAAAAGGTAGGCTATGAAGTAGATACGAATTCGTGGAAACAGCGAGGTTCTGAAATTATCAAAATTATAAGAAATTTACCCCATCTTGCTGAAGGTCACATGATACTGTGCTGAAAGTCACATGATACTGCGCTGAAGGTCACATGATACTGATATATGTATATGGGACTAAACACACACATGCGGCATGAAAGTTTGGTTCAAATTTTTTTTTCGGTCATATTTCGAATATGAGGCCAGCGGAAGAGCAATCCTTTTCAGGGAAAATGTCTTCTATATTCTTCCAAACTGACATAAAATAAATGGGGAAAACTCACAAACTATTGTGCACCTACTGAGAACTCAAAACAACCCTTTAAGTGGTTAATGGCTAACCGCATGTGAAATATAGCCCTGATTGATGCATAATCAACACGCCGCAATATTTTGATCCAAGGATGGATAGGAGAGATTAAAAAGACGTAGGCCTAAATTTCATTTTCTATTCCGCTGATTCTGTGTTTGAATGACTCACTACGAGCCATGCATTATACCTTTAAAAAATAAACCTCGTCTATATCGCACTAATGATTTTGGGACTAATGGCTCTATGTAAGACTTGCACTATGAAGGTCCATGATATACTAATCTGCTAATGGTAGGCCTGATTATTTACCGTTTTTTCAGGAATATTCCTATTTCGCAGAAGATGTCAAATGCTTTTAGAAGACCTCTCGCTGTTTGATTTATTCTTTTATTAATGACTAAAAGCCATGTACAAAAAGAAAATTGGATGCTGTGTTGGATAAGGTATCGACGATCCAATTTAATAATACGGTGTGTACGGTATACAGTATGTCCCCAAACAATTACAATCGGAACTTGGGTATCGATTGCAAAAGAAATCAGTTTGCAATATAACAAATCACACTAGATTATGAAACTGTAACTATTTCTCTACCTGCAAATGAATATCCCGTCCGATTTGATCCAGTGGTCAAAAAGAAATATGGATTTTTGTAAAGCATGTTATTGGTCCCTATCTTCCATCTTTTTTTACTTGGATATTCTTGGCATTCACATAACTTTTTGTTCTCAATAGACAGGTATAAGAAGATATTCTAATTCTATGCCTCTTTATTTTCAACAACATTAACAAGAACAAGAAAGATGATGATTTTTATGATAAATGAAGCATTTCCATAACAATTATAGCATATGAAAACAAAATAGCAATTTCCCTTTCAAACCTTTAAAAAGGAGTGTTGAATCGTGCGTTGAGAGGGCCATGACAGAGAGAGGGGATAGATAAAAAGAAGGTAAAGGAAAAGAGCACGACAGAAAGTTGAAAAGTGAGAGATATTGAAGAGAGAACTAAAGGGAGAAAACGAAAGAAATAGTGGAAGAGTGGAAGTGAGTTGGAGAGATAAAAATAAAAATGAAGAGAGAGAGAGAGAGAGAGAGAGAGAGAGAGAGAGAGAGATAGAGAGAGAGAGGGAGAGAGATAGAGAGAGAGAGAGAGAGAGAGAGAGATAGAGAGGCGTGGTAGGGATAGAATGGAGCAACTGACTCCCTTTCTGTAGCCCCCCGATACTTCCTAACATTCCAACAATCATGATGTCCGAATGCCTCGTCGCCCCGCACAATTTTCTAATTGACACCGTACCAGGTTCGTATCAATACCCACTGAGAAATCATTTACCCAAGGCATGGCTGCAGTGCTGGTGATGTTCTAATTTCCCTGTTGCTTGTCATAACATAATATCCCCTATCGACCGTCTTTGAAGTTTGGATGCCAATGAGAGCCAATCGAGACATGGCTGCAATGTCGCCATTTTGCATTACATTCCTTCCTCACTCCCTCTCCAATGGCACTATCCAACACTATCATCATCCTCCTCGTTAATGAATGGTGGAATAGTTGATATATTGCCTGCACAGATCGGCTAATAACTGAGCCTGATGAATAGTGACTGCCATTATTGATATTGTGTAATTTGCCCAGGAGGGAAGATGATATATCGTTACGATGAATAATGACTTAATGTACATTGGTTATTATGGAAAGAAAATACGCATAATATCAATTCCCAAGACGCGGTATCATACCCTGGGGAGAATCTGTGGTTGTCGAGAAACTGGAATGGGGCGTTCTATTATTTTGTGGTCTGTGGAATCGGGGGTAGTTGTTTTTTCCGAAGGTTCATAATTCCGAAACACAAATTTCCTCATAGCAAGGGGTTCAAAATTCCGAAGCTTCGTAATTCCAAACAAAATGCAATAGGAGTCCTACATAACTTGCTCGGAATTACGAACCGTAGGGAATATGAACCCTTTTTCATTTTCGGAATTATGAACCCTATTTCATTTTCGGAATTAGTAACCCTTAGAGTAACGAACATTCGGAAATACGAACCTACGAACTTATGAACCTTCGGAAAACGACATGTAACGGTAAAATCGGCCGCATGTTAACTAAATATATATAGTAGAAGTGTCATAGCTGAGTGGTTAAAAACACTCGACTGGAAATGCGAGGATGGTGTGTTCGATCCACGGTAAGGCACTTATGCACTTGAGCAAGGCATTTTATCTACATTGCTCTGTTATCGTACATTAAATAAATTGGGTTTTATCATATAAATACGTGTGTGAGTTCGTTTATTTAAAAAAAAAAAATTATATTAAGTAAATGCTTAGTTTGTAAAATAATAAAAAAATAAATATCCTGAACCTATATGGTTTATTCGTCGTAAGTACTATTTTGTTTTGTTTTATTTTGATTTGTCTTGTCTTGTATTTCAGTGTAATTTTATCAATTGATATTACTTCTAAATTTAGCATGTCTGAACTAGAAAACGTTATAAACTACATTATTCTTTTTGAAGAGATATGTAGATAACTCTTTTTTATCCGACAGAAAAAAACTATTCAGCTCTATTCTCAAAGGATCTCTGACATTTATCTTTTATAAAGCTGCACTGTGTACTCAAAATAGTGTCTCCTTGCTCCCCTCCACCCTCTTGTGAGCAACTCTCTTTTTGTTTTATATTTTCTACTGACAATCGTTAAAGATATCCTCTCGGTAATCGATGAATATTCATTAACAAGAAGGGACATGTACAAACATGTGTCAAGTATACAGGACAGGCCAAAGGTACGGGGAGAATATTCTTTTCTGGGGAAAAATTTGAAATCGATGAAGTTCTCGGTATAAATGAAACAAAATACATGAGGAGCTTACGAGAAATATAACCTCACTTTAATATCAATACGCGACGCTCGTGTGGTAATGGCGTGTTGTTTCTGTGTTGAGATAATGGAGCAGATGCCAATTGTTGGATGGGCAATTTATACCAATGCCCACTGAGATCGTTATCACTTCGATTCCAAGTTGGGCCCTTCTGTTTATTCACGGCGAGAAGATTGAAGCAGGGAGTTCTTAACTTGTCATATTCAATTTCGTCTGTTGGAGCTCGAGGTTATCTTCGGTGTTTATGCCAGGGTTTGTGTCTCCCGTGGCTTGGCTAAACAGAGAGTTGATACCCGCATGAAAAACTGCTTGTGAGTGTGTGGGCGGACGATTGTGGTTGTGTCTGATATACTTTCGGGATAATTTTCTTTACACAGAATGAAACATATGCCAATTATATGGTCACATACATCTAAGATAATATGAACTATGCATAATCGAAGCCTTTGATATTATTGAGAGAGATATTGAATTCCTGAAAACAAGTTTATTCGAAGATTTAAAAAAATAAAATAAAATTGTTCACATTAAATAGAAAATGAATTACATCCAGTGAGTAGAATTAATAAATGGAATGAATTAGTTCATAGATCTCTGTTTGTGAATTGATAAACTTCGTCTTACATACAAATATCATGAAAAATATATAGACGTATTATCTAACGTTTCAACATAGAACTTGGAATTTTTGTGTTCAGCAAAGTCTTAATGAGTGATGACATTGGTATAGATTTCTTTTGAAATTACTACTCTAATCAATCTGTAAATATTATTATAGTCATTCGCACCGCAGTACAACGTTTTATTGGTCTCGTCCAAATTATCTCTTATTCTGTCTTTCCTAAACGTTGGCAAAGAAAGGGAAACAGATAATAATAATGTAAATCCTTTATCTAATGAACGTTGACGGAGAAAGAGAAAGAGTTAGTAGCAGTAAAAATGTAGGGCTTGAGAAAGGAGATCGGTTTGTAGAGAGGCAAGGACCGGGAGACTGATTAGACGTTACGTATCTACAAGTGTTGCCACCGCCCAACTCCCGTCGAATGTTCTGGTCGTTGTCCTTTACCCGGGGTATACCGCAGTCACACGGCCAGACGGACTCCAAATCGATTCCCAAATCGACTGTTTCGTGGCCTTACGGGATAATGTAAGTCTTTCTTCGGTCTGTTTTCGCTCTCGTTTGTGTGACTAGGGTGCTAGCGTAAACACAACGCCAATGGAGCGCATCTCCCACTGGCTATTTCGAGCTTTACTTGGTTCCGTCATTTACTCATCCTTACGCAAACACGGGAAGATAGAGACGTTCAAGGGACATTCCAATTTGCCACCATTTAGGACGATGACGCTTTATTGTGATGAATGAAAATACACAGGTCTGGGGCCCGATTCACAAAACTTGCGTTTGAACGAAACTCAGGAAAATCAAACGCAACTTTATTTTCAGCCAATCAGAAGTGCGCATTAAGCACTTGCGTTTGATTTTTAGGAGTTGCAATTAAACGCAAGGTTTGTGCAACGGGTCCCTGGACCGATGAAACACAATATCCAACGAAAGTGAGTACATCCTTAATGAAACTTTTAAGCTTTAAAAAGCGTCCAGTGTAAATTCTTACATATCTATATTAAAAACATAATCCTTAAAGCAACGATAAGGTTGATATTCTGTTAATACATTTGTCCATAACCAGGAACACATGGGGTCTAATGTACTGTTACTTTAAGACTTGTGTTCTAAATACACGTTTGTAAGAAGTTTCAGTGGAATTTAAAATATTTTGTAAAGGGTGCACTCAATTTTTCGAATAATGTATATACATGTATACATACACACACACACACTCACACACGCACAAACACACGCACACACGCCCGCCCAGACGCCAAGTCAATGTTTTGCAAATCCACATCTGTTGACGTGTATTTCAAACATTACCATGATTATACTACAAGCGGCTAACTGCAGGATGCATTTTTGCGTGCCCTTTCCTTTTAGGTCAACTTATTCCAAGGAATTTTGTTACTTTCAGTTCATTGAGGTCTCCCTTTCCAGTGCAATAACAAAATAACTATTACAGTTCGGTAATATTTCAGAGTTTTAAAAAATACTATCAACATGATCAAAGGTTATGTAAAACTGTTACCTCGCTAAATGGAGGAACATTCATTAAGAGGAGTCCCGGTATGATAACCAGTGAATAATCCGTACGCCTAGAGCTATTTCCAAATAAGACATTCGAATTTTTATATCCGATCGATCTCTATGTTACTTTAGAGCATTGATGGAATTCAACACAACGCGGAAAAGAAGAGATGCAAACAGGAAACAGGTGAAATGAAACTGTCATCCAATATATTATATCCTTAGGAAATATAAAACAATGCATTGACAAATGAAGAGGAACGGGATAATGGGTACATTCTACCGTCAAAATGCTGAGGGGTCATTTTGTTTCTTCCCATTCAATGATGGAAAGTTCAGGGTCAAAAAAAAAAAAATAACTAAAAAGAAAGACGTGTTCATGATCATCGAGATTTCCCAAAAGGATTATGTATGGCAAAAAATAAAGGTGCAAATATTGCCGATTCCATTTCCATGACAGATCGCATCACAGAAACCATTTCGGAATATGAAACTTTAGTATCTCACGTGCGTTAAGCCCCCTCATGTAATCTGAATTGGGGTTGGGTTGCAACAGAAGTTATTCTAATACAGTCACCTCAAGGGTTATTATTCAAATAAGTGCTTCAATGTCTTCCATGGTTTTTATTTTACAGTGCGTCCCCCAAAAAGTTAGCAGTCAGAAAAAGGCTCCCCAAGTATTAAAAGAGTGTTCAAGATAATTGTAGGAGATTTTACCTATGGATAGCTTAGGGCCCCTCCTATCAAACGACATCCCCAAAATATGGCTATATTTTACGCCCAAGTGAGCGCAAGCCACTTTCGAGAAAGTGTGCAAATATGGATTTTTGCATCATTTCACAAAACATGCAAAAGAAACTGTTGCCCATTTAAGCGTAAAATAACGTAAGCTGTTTTGATGTCAATTAAAATTATAGACCATATGAAAATTTCAAGAAAATATTTTAAAATATTTGTTTAGGGAGACTTTTTCCAACTGCCAACTTTTAAAGATCTCCAATTTACTCAGAGGGAATTAACATCCTGGCCAGGGATTTATTTCCCCAAAAAATTTACATCAACGTACCCTTTATAACAGCTAAGAATTATAATCTCGTTATTTATCAAATAAATCCTACTAAATCTGACTAAAGTTCTGGGGAACTTTACCCAAAATATAAAAGGGCTTTATGGTCCCTTACTGGTAACCTACGGTCAACGGCACTGCGCTTTGAAGATCATTTTTGAACTTACCAGGCGCTCACGGGTAGGCTTTACGGAAATGACTGAGCGCGGCATTAAATGCATCTTACCAAAGCTCATACCAGGAACGGATTATTAACATGACAAAGGAATGGAGATATTGCACAGACTTAGGTCTTGTTGTGTAAGCATGACATTTATTCATCGTCTGCTGTAACGATGATGTTTTCAGCGGCTTAATTCAGTTATAGTTTGGATGGATAAGCAAAGCTGTTATGGCATTGACGGTATATGACAAAAAAGCCATGCCACTTGTGTCGGTTTTACGACTTTTGTTCATGTGAAAATTTGCTCTTTCAAAGTGGTCGATTTCTACCATCACTGTAAATAAAAGATTTTTTTTACAAATCAAAAAATTCCTAATTGTGTGGGCTGGTAAAAGATTAATAATAAGAATAAAATCACTGCACTTTTAATGATTTCTGTATTTTGCTTCTTTCGCGAAAACGGCAGTTGATAGCTAATTTGCGAAGATCCCATGTTGCAGAATTTTCTTGTTTTACAGCAGTCGAATTGGTAGTTTTAAAACCTCTACCTAAGACTGTACCTCTGTACATATATCTAAACTTTACCCAAAACCTAATGGCAAAGCAAGCCATAGCTCTAAATCTTAGACGAAAGAAAGCCCGAGGGAAATTTAGCCCGAGCTAGAAATATTGGATCACCATTACGTGAACTTTTACTGTCAAGTTCCCTTCAATGTAATTTATCAATGCTGACGTTCATATTTTGACATCCAAACCACGGAATTGCTCTTAACGATTGCAATCAAATACATTAGGAATGGTTACGTAAAAGCATCCCCCCCCCCACCAAAAAAAACAACAACAACAAACCAAAACAACAACAACAACAACAAAACAAAAGAAAACAAAACAACAACAACAAACAAACAAACTAAAACAAACAAAAATCACCATTGTGCATTATAGGAATCCAAAGATATTGATATGATTTTGTGTCTCGTGTTGGCATAATAATGTTCTTTCTAATGCCTTTTCTACATGAGAAAGTGGACTATTTCGGTCTTTCTACATCGTTTGTTTGTTTGTTGTTTTTTTTTTGCAGGACATAGGTTATTATGTCGGTGCGTAATATTTCTGTGCAGATAATATATCATTATAGTGCAATCAAAAGTTATTTTGATATTCACCAATTGGATTGCGCATGATAGTATCCGTTTTTGTCAATTCATTTTCATAGGCGATTTGTAAAGATTCACAATATCAATGGATTTATTGATAAGAGTATACTTTTATTCATTAGTAATAATCTAATCTGGAAATCAAAGTATACCAGTTTTGACAGGATAAAACAAGTTGTGCTTTGTTGGTAAACATATTAATTTGGAATGCTGCTTCGCTTCTGGTTTTCAATTCACTTTTAGCCAAATCCAGTAACATCATCATTGATGAACATCATCTTTATCTCTTTAAAAACTGTTTCATACCAAATGTAACGTCTTTTTATTCGAGCGATGTGACTTTTTCGTATTTAATGCCAGGCATAATATACATGGGGGAAACAACTTTATTGTTGCCCCCTTTTTGTACACATTGAGAATAGCAATATCAAGATTTTCAATGGTGAAAAATACCTTATATAATATATGCAATTATGTCAAAGGAAATGGTCGTAAGTAGACATACATTTATGTAAATCTGAAAAATGGCATTCTCCTTTAACACAAAAAAAAAAAAAAATACTTAAAAGTTTTTTTCGTAAATATATTTGAAAAGATGAAAATCAACAAGCATATAACATGTATAAAGGAAATAGAGGAAGTGTTTTAGCGTTAAATGTGCGTTTAAAAGAATATTTTCAAACTGATCTGTTCGGTAGTTATAAGTCTTATAAGTCTTTAAAGAAACCTTAACTTGTCCCCTGTCCTCTATAGGACAACCACCCCAGTGACAGCTACCCCTGCACATTATTGCCCCCGTTCGGGTTGATTTGGGAGGCATAGTAGTTGTAGTAGTCCAGGGGGGCGTTTCATGAAAGGAAATGAAAATATATTTTATCCGACAAATTTGCTCTCAGCCAATCAGATGCAAGGATTTCAGTAGCTTATAATCGTTGTCGGATATGTTGTCGGAAAAATATCCAGGTGAAATGGTTATAGTGAGGTTGGTTGGAGGGGGGGGGGGGGGGGGGGGGGGGGGGGGGGAGGGGAATGTTTGCGTTACTTGTTCAAGGATATATTCTGGACGTATTGTCATGCAGGAGGTAGATGTTTTAAAATAAATTTATTATCTTTTTAGTGAGTTTTACTGACTTTAAAACAACCATTATTGATGTAGATAAGAATACAGTACATGCAAGGAGCCAAGAACAAATCACCAATCACCAGGAATATATTTGTAAAAAGTATTATTAGTATCAATATACGCATGGGCTTAAAAGATTGCATTTTTCACGATCAATAATGATGATAATATCAACGACTTGGCATGTTCCCTATTTGGGAGCAACGTATTCCATGAGCTTGTTTTGACGTAACTGAGTAGGAAGCACCGATCCGCTAGGCTTTCTACTTTATTGACGTACGTCTATGAGTAAGAAGCACTGATCCTAGGCTCTCCAGAACAGTTGTCAATGATTCAGATAATATGACGATTCGTCTAAGGAGATAATTTTTAAAAAGTTCCCCAAACAAACAAACAAACAAACAAACAAACAACAATTTAAAAAAAACCCAACTAAAATCAACCCTTGATGTGTGGCCTACTTTATCAATAAGCCTTGATATTAATTACTATTCTCATGGAATTTACAAACTTAATATTTGATATAATCGCTATTGATTACAACGTCAGTACAGTTAATTCAAATACCACATGCACCGTAAACATAACAAAAGCATGGCAAGTAAAAAGCTAAAAATGGGAACACCTTTCTCATACAATTAAGAGGCACTTTCAGAATATTGATGTGCGGCCTGAATCATTTTCACTTTTATTCTGAGCTGTACAAACTAAAAACTTTTAAGCTACAAAATAGTCGTCTTTGTTTCTGACATTAAACAGTTTGGTCAGGCAGCATGTGCCGTGGAAAAGGTCCAAGAGAGAACCAAAAACCTTTCGTAAAGTATTATGAGGTATTTCCACGAATACTGTGCGATCGAGCTTCTGCAGCAGAAAGGTATCATGTTTACCACTATCCTCTGGAGCTTTAAAAAAGGGAATATGCACCTTTCTTTTTTTATTATTATTTTTTTTTAGGTCAAACGTTAATAATGCTTGCATCAACAGTTTGATCAATGAGTTGTGCGTCGTGTATACACTATTTCCTTAAGGTAATCAAGCACCAATCCCTGCTTCATATGCTGCCTATGTTATCAGGAACTTAAACAAAATTAAATAGTTCTGAAACTACCGTGTGTGCAATGTGCTAAAAAAAAAAAAAAAAAAAAAGGGACCTAAGGTCGAATAAAATTAAAGTCCTAGTTTTTCGTCCCCTCCTCCTTCCATTTTCAGCCCGCATCATTTTTTTTTAATTACTTGATTTTTTTTTTCATTAGACACGGACTTAGGAAGAATCTAATGAAACCTTGACATTAAGAATAATGATTTAGAAATATATATATATATATATATATATATATATATATATATATATATATATATATATATATTATGCAGTTTAAACTTGTGTTTGAGCCTCTAAGGTGCAAAGATATTTTATCTCAAGTATTTGTGTGAAATTAATCGAATAGCACTTTTGTGTCCAGGAAAAAATATCAAATATCAAATAACAGGGAATCAACTCGTCTACATTGTCGAAAAATTCGTACGAGAAACTATGAATCAATTTTACTTGGCCTTAGGATAATACGCCTTCCTTAGTCAAAGCATTATGCGCCACTTCCCTTTATTTGATGTGCTGCATGCATTGTAAGAAACCTATCATCTTTATCGTTATTCTCCTGGGTTTACAAACTTGGTTTTCCTCTTCAAAACAGTCGCTGTTGAAGATGATATCCACGGGTTTAGAGTAAACACCGAAAATACCTAGGAGCGCATATATTACCTCCTGCTCTTTACCTAACTATGGGGAATGTGGATGAAACTCGATTACCAACTCGATGGTTGGGGGATAATAACATTGGCACGAGATAGGTTTCAACTTACATCGGGGCTTTATAACTGGGCTGCTTAAATGGAGATGAATTATCCTTTGCTGTATTGAGTGTTTCTCTCTCTCTCTCTCTCTCTCTCTCTCTTTCACAAAGCTGTCGTACGTTCTTCACGTGCGATAGTGAATTCGTATCCACGGTTTTATTTGACTGCTCATGAATTTGTGGATAGATTTAATTGAAACTAACAAAGTTACATTCGAGTTAAAGTTATATGAATGTGTACTGCTTCAGTTTTCTCTTTTGCTTTTATCTCCTTGAAGGCGTGAAACTGTTTATAGTGTGTTTATACAGTTTTGGCCATTTTGCGAAGTCTAGTAATTTCAGTGTTATCATCATAAAATGTAATTCCGAAACGTAAGTCAAAAATATTGTCGTGCAAAATATCATATAAAGTGAAAATCTACTTATATTTCAATGTCTGCAACAACTCCTATGCATAATTAGTAATGTCTGTATAAGAGATCCTAACGACAAAAAAAAAAAAAAAAAAAAAAAAAATTACATCGTGGTTCGAAGTACGTGGAAAACACGATAATGCAATGACTGTAGGTTATGCCTATAGCCACAACTCGTGGTGCAGACAGAAGAAAACGCTAAGAGAAAGGAAGATATATAGACACAGGCAATGAGGCATCGACAGAAAGGGATAGATTATAATTGAAGAGAGAATAACAGAGGCTTCTGTATAAAGACAGATATATCACAATAACCCGATAAAGACAAAGACAGAACGAGTAAAAGGGGGAGAGAAAGAGAGACAGAGAGACAGAGCAAGACACACACCCGTGATTCCTTACCCACGCGCCCACAAACTCGCCCAATAATACACGCATGTGACACCCATACATATTAAGTTTAGAGGAGACCTACAATGTGAAGAAAGGAAAACATAAGGTTTTTTTTTTTTAATCAGATAAATACAAAAATAAAGCAAGAGTATGTTGACGAAAACTCCATAGAAACTGATTATGATTTTTTTTAAAAGAACAGAAAATAGAAATATGACAAGGTAAAAGGGGGAGAGAAAGAAAGTTGTTCAAAAAGAATAAGAAGATTAATCATTTTATGTTGTAGCAGCAAAAGTGAGAGTGAGAGATAGGGAAAGAAAGAAAATAGAGATGAAGAAAGAAAATAGAGATGAACAGAGAGAGAGAGAGAGAGAGAGAGACGTGCATTTGGCTTGACTGAATCAACAAGAAAAGGTGAGAAAAAAGTGTATTGAAAAAACAAGTCTGAACTCCTCGCATTTGGAAACTCATAAAACAATATTGATTTTGCCGCAGTTGCTCTTTAAGAACTTCAAATCAATGATCGCCCATCGGCAACGAGCATGCTCTATAAAAACCTCACATATTTCACGCCAAACCAGAAGTTAATGTTGAAAGGTGGAAAGTGTTGATACAAAAATTATAATTGCTCTGAACTTACACTTTCATGGCAACATAAAACAACATATTTCAATAAGTGAAGTACCCCCCCCCCATGCCCAGTTTATTTCGTTGTACAAACGAGGGAACAAAGCGACCGAGAGGTAGATTTTTGGCATTTTAACCGCACAAACACAATTTCTTACACATTCCCCCCCCCCTCCAAATATAAAAAATCGCAATTGAAGCTGAACAATGAAGTTGCGTCGCCCCCACCCCACGAGGGAACAAAACAACAGAGCTGTAGATTTGTTTGCATTTCCCCCTAAAACGCAATTTCTTGCGCATTTTACCCAGGAATATATATGTTACTGAGAACTGCAATCAAGCAGTAGAAATCAGAATTTTAAGCATTCATAAACGGTTTCTACTGACTTTCATCTAAAATGAGGCTCAAAATCACCAAATGTCCTTAAGAAATTATCGAGGAATTCAGCAAGACAACTGAAAGTTGAGACTTCTTTAAAATGTCTATTTGCTAATGCTATTTTATACATTTAATCCTATATAAGGGGCGCAATAGTAAGAGGGTGATTAAACTTAACATGATAGCGAGCAAAGCAACACGAATTACAAAGAGAAACGCTATTTATAAACTATATACTTGGGCGTGAGATTACGATATCTAGGAGAAACGTAATTATGCGGAGAAGCAAAACGACAGAGCCTTAGAAAAATTTTCGCATTTTAAACTCTTCCAATTACCCTGCGGATTGGGGGTAAATAATCGTTATATATATATTTTTTCTTCATTCTTTTTCTTTTGATTTTCTGCTCTCCTTCAAGTGCCGCCTCTGGCACGTGCCCCCTGCCCCATCACCTTCCCCATTAGATACGCCATGAACGCTTGTTCATTGCAGTGTATGAATATGATGGTTTGCTGCGATTGAAAATAAAATAAAAATAAAACATATTTTATGCTGCTTGGCTTCATCTCTTCCTTTGCAGAGAAGAATAAAAAGTCAGTATTGAGTGACGCCCTGTGTATACGCAGGAACTATATATTTATAAGTGCCAGCAAAATATACACCAGAAAGTGCAACAAAAATAGGTAAAATCACTTGAAGAATATTAAGTGAAGATGTATGCGCACGAAGTCTTTAGCAAAAAAGGGTATTCGCAGACGACCATTTTTGAAGCATTTTGTATTGGTAATAACTTAAATGGCACCAACCCTCCGTGTCCGTGAGTTTCGTGTGCGCATATCAATTGTGCTATATGCTACGGGCACTCAAAGGACACTTATCGAGGATTAAGTTGAACCTCTTAAGGCATCAAGATCATCCTTCATTTGATGTAGTAAACATACATTAAGAAAACGATAAACACAACGGTAGGCTAGCTATCGGTTCTAATAATGACTAAACTTAAACTCAAATTTAGGGAAATGATACGTCTAAATTTGAAGAAAAAAAAATGAAGGATGCATCTTTAAAGTGTGGAGTTCCCCAAGGCTCTGAATTTTACCCTTTTCTTCTCTTTTTAATATTTTATATTATACAATACTATTTGCATATTGAATTAAAAAGTTAATTCGGCATTAAAAAAAACAAAACAACAACAACAACAAACAAACAAACCCTTAAACTTTATATCTTAAAGTCTCGGTGTCTTTACAGAACAGTATATATTTCCTTTCAAGACAGTCAGGATTACTGATAATAAAATAACAAACATGAGACATCAAAAATGGTAAGAAAGTGGAAGCAAAGCTTCATAACATCCAACATGGAACATTGATAGCAACTGAAAGGTAGATAAATACCCTCAGCACAAGCAAGTGCTGTCTTTGAAACAAATATTATTTATTTCACATGAAAAACATTCATCTCTAATGTATTTAAATTTTGTGCGATGAAATTCTAAACAAATCTCAGTAGAATCTCACTAAGCTTGGGGACTAAATCTATTAGATGTTTATCACTTTCGCGGAAAAGTATGCAATGCAGCCATGCTCTCCTATCAAAATTGAAATGTACATACACAATTCAAGAAAGAAAGAAAAAGGATGAAAAAAACAACAACAACAAAAAACGTCTGGTGGATAAAATGCCACTGCCGTAAGACAGAAGCTATCTCCTTTAAATCTCTGTTTCTAGATAAACGTAATGGAAATTTTGTAAAGGATCCCCATCAAGCTATAAATGTAGGAAAATTTCTTACCATGACTGTTCGGAGCATGCTAATATATAGCGCCATCTTTCAACAGGATTTGATAAGTGTCTGTGCCTCTCACTTTCCCATCATACCCCATTCTAGTTTGTAAAAGCTTAAAATGTACCTGCACACAATTTTCCACAATGCCAAGTCAAAAATAATAGTTTGAAATATAAAATTTGCCCATTATCCAAACAAGCTGTTTGTCAAAACTTAAAAATAAAATGCAATTAATTTTCAAATTATAATCCTAATTTAGCAATCACTGTAAGATGGCACTGTTCAAGTTTTACCTGTTTAATACCACTTTAAGAACGATAGGAGAAAAAGTCAGAGGAATAAAGAAATTCTAAGATACAACAACGCAGCATTGCAGTCATATACAGGTATGTACGGGAATAATTTTACAAGGGGGCTGGAGTCTAATCTTGAATATCAGTTTTCGGTGAATAAAATTTGTGAGTGAGCTATGACCGAACGAGCAAAAACCGACACTTGATCATGATGGCATCGTAATTTCGTCCTCAAGAAAGAATACTTAAGATATAAATTTTACAGGTATGCGGTGATTGTTAATTTCAGAATTCTCCAAGGGCTGCATTCCCCTCTCGCCCCGCCCCCCCCCCCCCCACTATCCTGCCTAGTATGCCTACGGTTGTAGTTCAAGAAAAAAAAGTGAATAGTTCTCGTTAATACGGACAGACATTTTCCATTTTCCCCCCAAATTGGAAAGCCTGTAAAAAGAAGTGGTTAGATGAGATGGATTGCTTTATAGTGCAGGGTATGACTAGGTATACTGTAAATAGATAAAATATGATGGACATGGTTACTTATTTCAATGAGAATCGATGAAATGCTCAGAATCTCAGAGCGGGATTTTGTGTTGACTCTTTGCTATTCCTATCAGAACACAATCTTTTCTAATACTTTCACTCGCTAATGTTAGATAAATTGGTTTCCCTTTCAATAAAAGCTTTAGATTTCATAATGTGAAAATTAGTGTCACAGATCGAAATTTTGCTAAAAGTGTCATTTTTGGAGAACATCCACTGACTCTTAAAATAGTTTGGTCCAAGAACTCTGGCACCTTGGAACCCTTTCAAAAACCAAATGTCTAGTAGCTTTTGATATATTTCATGGCAGTGATATTCTTTTATTAATGTTATTATGAAATAAAAATTGTGTCACGGACGGACAAATGCTAACCCTTAACTGATCGCGCTAAAAAGTAAACATGTGATTAATTATCACGCGCTAATATCCATCATTATTACAATAATTCTATTTGTTGAATTGAGAGTTGACTATGTTGTTATTATAATCAACTCAAGGACAGAAGCTCTTGTTATGATACCTCAATAACTGACCCTTTTAAAAATATTATTTTCTTTTATCACGCGCTAATATCCATCATTATTACAATAATTCTATTTGTTGAATTGAGAGTTGACTATGTTGTTATTATAATCAACTCAAGGACAGAAGCTCTTGTTATGATACCTCAATAACTGACCCTTAATTTTTTTTTTTTGACCCTTTAAAATCTTTATATAACTTAGGAATAATCCTTTATCAATCTTGAAGTTGCAGTTGAATGCGTTCAGCATAAAGTTTTCATACCGTTGATATCTTTACACCAATTTATAGAATTGGTCAAAGGGAATGAAATGTCCATGATACTCGTGCAATTAACAACAATAAAAATGTTATACACATTAATAAAAATGGATTTAAATAACAAAATGAAAAGGAAAACAGTTATACAACTACAAATCTCTCAAAATAAAATAAGAACATAATCAATTAGACCTATGTTATGAACAATATAATTTGTTTTAGACATACTGATACAGCAAGACATAAAGATATCGATTTCGTTCCCGCAATTTTTCTATATATCTTACCATTTTATCATCACCCCTCTCTTTCTTTCTCTCTCTCTCTCTTCTTCTTCTTTCCTCTTATGTAAAAACAGAGTTAACGCTCTTCACATTTAATATAGAGTCAAATTCATTCATATTGCTGCAAATAATCAATCGTATTCATTCAGTTAATTAGATATTCTACTATATTAGTAGCATTGGCAAAATCCAGATGTTTGTCAGCTGAACATGATAACATAAACTGAAAGGAATTTATCAACGTTATTACATCAATATTTAAAATAGCCGAGGAGTGGCATTTTTTTTGGTTCTTTTAGTATTGCATCTAAATATGTTTATTGGTGGATCCACCCCATTTTTAGGTTGTAAATCACAGTGTACCGTACAGGGACGAAATCTCAATAGGGCACTTTAAAATTTGACATAGCGTTTTGGCTTTAATAGGTGTATAAAAACAGCTCCCAAATCTCTCCGTAAATGGTAAAAATCGGACTTACCCATTCTTATGATTCTTCCCAAGTTAACCAATAAAAATACAGTCAGCAGGAGTTAATTGAATTAGAACTGTGTAGCTATATCCTCTCTTGGCATGGTATCTCAGAGGCGCACATGTGTTAATGGTTCTTTCTCTGCCAGTATTCAACTGCGGGAATAAACCGGTCAAACTCCTCCGTGGCAGCAAAGATTATAAGACCAAAGAGATATATATATACATAGTTTTGTCTCTGGCGTGCGTACACGAGCGACATGGAAACGCGCGTTTTTAATGTAGCGCAAAGGAGATGTATGTCGTATCCTCGATGAACATTAGCACTCCTGTACTTTTGATATGGACCTTGATCATGTATTAGCTCATGCTATACGTCTGTCATTAAACTATGCACCAATTTTTCGCCAGGGGATAACAAAGTCATGTTAAGGAACAGTAGGGAGAGAAAGTTGATCAAAGTGAATAAGAGGAAGAAAGCCACAGTAGCCAATGAAGAACTTACCAAATGTGAGGCGGGAAGAAAGCTTAAACGAAAATTTAAACGAGAAATTAGGTGAGAAGAGGAGGAACAAATTAACACCTCCGCACCCCCCCCCCCCAGCCCCTCCCGCCGCAGCAAGTAACATGTTTAAGGGCTCTTCAGTACAATTTTTCTTCCTTTTCTGATTCAGTAAACAGTGTGGTAAGATTTACTCGATCGCTAAATTTGGGATTTTTGAAGTTCTGTCGTGAGACAATGAGAGGGTATTATAAGCTATATGTATTGGAAATAACCTTAAATTAAACAGGATCCTCATCCTTTAACCCGTGTGTTATGTGACTTATAATGATCAGAAAATTTAAAGCTGAAATGAAATATTATTTTGATGGATGCACAGTTCATGTTTTATTTAGAAAAGTGTGGCAATCGGTCACGTACTATTAAGGGGGTAAAAGGTGAATTCGTCTCTTGGGGAAGAATGTTTCCATGTAACTCAGAAAGTCATGCTTCGACCTTGATCCATCTTTGGCATACCCAGTGGTCAGAGTTGGCATATTCACCCCTTTTATGGAGAAAAGAGATGCACATCAGGGTCGCCCCCTGCTCCTCTCCGGTATACATATATTCTCTATCCTATCATACACATTTAGATACGCCACTCTTACTGTCTGGGACTTCGAGATTAAAAAAAAAAAATAATATCACTATTTTGTGAATCTTCGTCCCTGAACTTTTAAACTTCTTTGAATAAATATATATATATAATGAATACATACATTTTTCCTAATTGACTAACATACAAAGGGGGTGAAATCGTAGGAAACAAAACCATTCTCCTATTCCCCCCCCCCCCTTTCATTGTACCCTCTTCTGTCATATTCTTCGTTTTGATTGATGTCTTTGAATGTTCCCTTGTGGATGTCTGCTTCATGCTCGTTCTTTTTGGTAACATCCGTCATGTATATGAAAGCTGCACTCATGTACAGATAGATGCTCCCTGTTTACCATTTGCATATACCTAAGGGACGACTCTTCCTATTCACTCATGTACAGACGTTCCCTACGCGTGTTCCCTCAGGAGAAAAGATCGCCATTTAAATCCATCTGTCAATCATCATTGACAACGACATCGTCGAGAAGGCATAGATATCGAGACTGGTTTTCTTTCCGCATCTTGCAATAGTCTAAAAATAACAGAAACGGAGCATAAAAGCGTTCCATTAAGAACACCGAAAAAAATCGTTATGTCGATGTTCTTGATTTACAGAATACCCCAAACGTGCCAAAAGCTAGTTCTTAACTCGTTCACTGCTGAATTCTCAAATTTCCATAGGGTTAAGACAGAGACCACCCGGTTCCGTAGGCAATGGGTTAAAAAGCTGGAAGAAAAGAAACATCGTCGACAAGGACGTAAGCCATTAATGCTTGGAAAAAAGACTTTAGCCACTTCCTATGGAGACTCAAGTAGTTCTTGGATGATACATCGTTCTCTAATTACAAGTACTTTAGAATATTCTTCGCTTTGAAACAAAAATAATATTTAAAAAAAGAGAGAAGAATACTGAGTCGTCTTTTGATAAGAGATGAGAATAACCAAAACATCTAATATTGTGGTGAAAGGGAAAGTCCAACATAGTGTTAAGTTTATTTGAATAAAAACAGAAAGATTGGAGAAGAGATTAATGAAAGTTTGAGCAAAATCTGATAAGAAATAAGAAAGTTATGCATTTTTTGAAGTTATAGTCAATCAAACACAAATTTGTAACTCTGTGACGTATCTTGCAAGCTCCTCCACCATTTGCTCTTGACAGAAAATTTCATCAATTTTTATTTTCTTAGTTGTTGATGGAGAAATACATTCGTTTTATGCAGGTTTTGTGTAAAGACATATGTGCTATGGTTTTATCTAGGGTACATGTTTGATTCGATATTTTCTTTAGAGAATATGGAATTTTATGATTTTTATTAATTACAGGGCAAATAGAAGAGGAGCTCGCAAGATACGTCACGGAGTTGCCAATTTGTGTTTGATTGATTACAAATTCGAAAATTCATAACTTTCTTATTTCTTATCAGATTTTGCTCAAACTTTCACTGATCTATTTCTTTGATTTTCCTCCTGCTTTTAAAACCCACTTGATATCAGGGCGGTCTGTCCTATCTTGATATCTTAGTACTACTTCTTGTGTAAGTACTATCACGTCTTTCCCCTATTTCTGTCGAACCTTTATTCTTACTAGCTGTCAATCATACTGATCTTAAGAGGCATCTGGTGACGCCATTTCATTACGCTGTTTCCACAAAGGACAGATGAGTGTATTCTTCAATAACAAAGAGAGAACGAGCTCTCACCCCCTTACCCTGCGGTTAAAAATCCATGCTGCTTGTATACATCATTCATGAAATTGATGACTTTATATACATCAAAGGTACACTAGGGCTTTCCTCCCATAGTCCAATGCTCCTATTAATGTTATGCTCCTAAATGTTGGGATGAACAAAATTCAGTCAAGCAGAAATTGGGTTTAATAATTATAGCTCCATTAACGAAAAACTTTATGATTAACGAATCCAAAGTCCTACAAATAAAACAATAACATTATCTCCTTGCATGTATTATGAATTGTGTATGGCAGATATGAAATGATTAACCCGTTGACTACTGAATTCTTTAACTCTCATAGGCTTAATACAGGAGCCACCCGGTTGCCGTAGTCTATGGGTTAGGAGTATTGCTATGAGTGCATGCTTCTAATTTGTTTGTATGTTTACATTTGAAAATCACTCTTCTTTATGAATGTTATATAAGGTCATTCCAAACACGACATGTGGGCCCCGTTTTCATAAAACAAATTATCAATAACAAGCGCCAATATTCCTTGCTCTCAGCCACTCTAATGCAATTATTTTAGTATGCTATGCCAATTGTTGTTACTGATAACAACTTTCAGAATGAACCAGCTTCATAAGCTCCGTGAAAAAGGCAGAGAGGCCACATGAAACTCACGGGACTATCGTCCGACTGCTTTTAATGTTTTAGGGCACTTTGTATGTCTTAAACTCCAACTTTGATTGACATTTTAGTTGGGATCGATAGAGATAGGCCATGGATGCCACGTGAGGGAGATTCGGTCCTTTCAAGTACTCAAGATTTCGCATTTTATTCCTGTTTTTCATGCCAGGAAATAAACCTGAAAGGATATAAAAATTTGTCGGTTGCAAGCTTGAACGAGCTCGACAAAATGGATTATCTATCTATCTATAGCTATCTATCTATAGCTATCTATCTATCATCTATAAATCTAATAGATGTCCAATAGCTTGGAGCGACAATGTGATTGATCTTGAGACACAGGTTCTCCATAAAGTTCTGTCTTCAGCTGTTCTTGTTAGCTGCCAAATGGATCACACTGTGAGTATTAAAAACGTTTCCAAATGACCATCCCCGCTACTACTATATATCGACTCCCTGACAAATGCATATCGGAGAACTACCTATAGGATATAATGATAATAAAAGAAAAAAATCAAATGCTCATTTCTTCAGAATTTGTATTTTAATCCAGCAGTATTCAACCCATTGGCCCGTATTCTGAACTCCGGTTTAACTTAAACTCCAGTATAAGTTAAACCAGAGCTTTAATTAAAAGTGACTTAAACCGTAAGTTCCGTCTAAATTCCTGTACAAAGTTAAGCCATACTAGACTGGAGTTTAAGTTAAACCGGATTTCAGAATGTGATTTTCTAAAACTCTGGTTCTAAGGGCAGTTTTAGACTGGGTTTAAACCACGCTTAGACCGCGGTTTAAGAGGACTGCTTAATTATCGAAATTCTTGAAAATATTAGTTGTGTCTCCACTCATTTTATTAATCTCAAAAATATATATGCATATTTAATCATACTTATGTTTATCTCTCTCTTTTATTTCATATTCGCACCATAAAGGATTAAATTGGATAATAACAAAACACAATAAAACAAACGAAAAAGAAAAACAGCTTCAAACGAAATGGCGAACTGAGAGGGCTCGTTAAAGCAATCCTGATCAGGTTGACGTATCCTGCAGCTGATCGCAAATGTTCTGATGTTAATTAGCGAACTCGAGACGGAGATGACCTTCTTGCCATTAACCCCGGTCTAGTGGGCTAATGCCCTACGTGGTACATGCAAAGATATAATCATTCTTGTTACAAATACATTTTGCTCTCGACAAAGGACATTATACCCTGAAAACCAACACATTAAAAATCCGGATCACTTAAGATTGTTGATATCAACTGTGTATCAAATATATGATGGCGGGTCCGCTCGCTATTCAGAAGGACCGCTATTCGTACAAAACCGCTATTCATTTAGGCACGCGTTATGGATAGCGGTCCTTATGAATAAGTGGTCCTTATGAATAGCGGTCCTTATGACTAGCGAGGTTACCCCTATGATGGAGTCGTCGTTGGTCACTCTGTTTGATTTTAGCTCCAGAATTAGGAAAAAACAATCACCACTAGTTTCAATCTATCAAAATCTTGCGAGGATGCAAAGGTATCCCCCCCCCCCCCCGTGTCTGAATTCTGAATTCCCTTCGGATTTCGTTTGCATGACATCAGTAAGACTAATCTAGTTCGGAGAGGGTATTCGTCACCACTTTTTGAAGTCTTCATTTCATTTTAAGCTACCTATTAAGCATGAGGATTGTTTTGCCTTACAGCATTACTTCAGGGTTTCCGCAAAAGGCTCGTTTTGTATAATGTACACCTGGGGGTCGATTCCTACATAAGATTGAGTCAAATCTCTCCTGGACACACTTTATCTTTTGATTGCCCTGTAGAGGTGGTAAGGTGCCCTGGTTGGACTGGACTAATTGATATCGATATTCTGTGTGCCGGGAAACTCTAACTTTCTTTAAATCCATCCCAGCGTATCAATGTATTAAATTCGATTGTCCAGTGGGATTTGGGCCATTAACTGTAAGTTTCGCCAAGGAAAGGCTTTACAGCATTACCTCCTTCAACTAATCCACAATTCATACACGGACTAAATACCCGAACGTCCGCGGTTTTTGTGTTTACCTTTGATTATATCGATTTTGCGACCTCTTGGAATTCTAATAACTTATTATCTCATGGAGATTTGTTCCAGGAGTCAAAGTTACGCCATGATATTTCTTTTGTGTGAGTATAATAGCAGAGGCTTTCTCGGTGGTTGAAAGCATATGCTAGAAGATTTAGATTATTTTTTTCTTCTTCTTCTTTAAAAACCAAGGTAAATATCGATTTGAAAGGTTATTTGAACTCGAGGATTTGAAATGAAGGTTAGTACCAACTTTTATACGTTGCACCTCAGTGGCTGATATTGCTATGTGAATTTTAAAAATTCTTCTCAAGGATCTAACTTATGCAATTCTTCAAAAAAAAAGATATATACTACAATATATATACTACAGTTTCATTCAAATGAAATAATAAAACATTATTTTTAACCTCCATATACTTTCCTTTAAAGAAAAAAAGTAACATAGTTTGAATAAAATGGGAAATAGAGGTACGAAGTGGAAAAATTCAAAGAGAATAAATGAATTTTACATAATCGATTTTCTTTGTAATGTTCTTGAAAAATGATTCTTTAAGGTTCAAAACGATTAATTCTGCATAGAAAATATGATATTTTAACGTTATTTGTCTAATCAAAGATTGTAGTTTCCTTTCAGTGGTAAATGGATGACAACGACTAAGCCCCCTTAACTCTTTCAGTGCCGATGTCACATAATTGTGACAGATAGACTTGTCATTTTCATTCACCAACTGCTCGACCACAGGAAAGATATATAGTGGTCAATGTATATCAACATTATGAGCATAAATCAGGCATTCTAAATATATGATTATAATTATGCTACTACAGAAATTTTCAGAGAAAATTGCAGATTTTGAAAAAAGATATTACCTTATTTCAACATTAAACAATAGTAAACAAATGAGAAACCATAAATAATGGACAAAAAAGGAAACTCAAATGTAATTTTCAATCATTGTTATTCGTAAAGTTGGGTAAAGTAATAATGTGTGGTATCATAAGAAATGGTAATAGATTTTCTACAAATTTTGAACACAATATTTTGTGAAATAATAGATGACTAATGAAGTGCAGACATTTTAAAAGTAAGCATTGATCGCATTTTGGTAAAATTTTGAAGAGAGATAAACCTCTTGGCACAGTAAGAGTTAAAAGTGCATTACCAATATGATATTATTTATTAGACAAGGGCATACATTTTAGGGATGTGTTTTTGTAAATCGCTTTTAATCTTATTGTATCCAAAGCCTTTTAGAAAGTAGGGCACTATATACAGTAGTATCTATTTGCATGTAAGTGTTTCATACCACGGACTATTTAATGTTTATGTTCCATCAAACGTTTTCTCTTTATCCAACATCTTAACCTTAATTTTTAAAAATGAATATTCGATTATTTATTTGAAGAAATTATACGTTTCTCATCAAAGGGAGAGAAGCAATGAAATCAATTTAGTCTATTGGAATATAATTGTTTTCTATAGAAATAAGCACACCCCAAATTTGCATTTGAAGTGTACAGATTTGGAAGGAGACGTGAAAATCCCAATCACAAGGTTAATGTATATAAAAGGAAATACATATTCTGCCGGATAATTTGAAGATCCGTCCATGTTTTGTTTCAAATGAGATGAAGTGTAAATATATGAAATGAATTTCAACTTCATAATATCGCCTACGAGTGGATTTTCGTACCCAACGAGGATGAAAATTATTTTTACCTCTCTTTTTGTATCACTCTTAGAGTCGGAAGAAAAATATTAAACACCAAAGGTTATATAGTATTAGAATATTTACATTCATCAACTCAAGTCAATGTAATCTGGAGAAATTGTTTTTGGTGGATGCACACAAATTATGAGTTCAGGGGCCCGTTGCACAAAACTTGCGTTTAATCGCAACTCCTAAGAGTCAAACGCAAGTCATTAATGCGCACTTCAGATTGGCTGAAAATAAAGTTGCGTTTGATTTTCCTGAGTTGCGTTCAAACGCAAGTTTTGTGCAAAGGGCCCCAGAGTTTAAAATTTTGGCTCTTTTTTTGTTGGTTAGGTAAGATGTGCCAGCAAGTTTGCACAGCGTGTAGTTCTTTTTTATTATTTTTTTTTCCTATGGGGTTTGTCATTTCGAGGTTTATGCTTCACGTTTGATTGCTTGTACATCCTTATCAATGCCTTGCATAATGATAATGAAATGTTGTGTTGAAAATAAATATAAATAAATAGCCACTTCCATTAATTAATACTAATGTTGTATGTCTTTTAATGTGTCTTACAGTTTATTATGCTTTAGTCATGTACATTGTTCTTTAAAAAAGGAATCTGTACTAACCTCGTGTTTCCCTTTGTTTTCTGATGAATAATGGTGATGTTGAAAAATTAAATATTCAAATTTAATAATGAGTACAATTCTAATACAATGAATAAGATTTTGTTTAATCATCTAATTTTTGGTGTGTTTCGGGTTATTTCAAGAGACCTATTTTTGTCTTTCTTTTTTCTCCCATAAGGCTTGGTAGAAATTTCAACAACAACAACAACAAAAAAAAATTCTTGCGAACGTTTCCAGCATTCCGGGTCGTGATTGGTTAAAAAAAAAAAATGTCTAAATAGCTTCGTCGTGTGCGCACGACCTGCTCACAACGTGCGTCATGTTCGCAAAACCTTCGTGAAAGCCCAAACAGATTCCGACAGTTTCGAGAATGTCTCGTGCATGTCTCGCGAATGAGTGAAGTTCGTCCGATGATTTCTCGAACTATTCACGAATTGTTTGCGTACTTCTCAAGAATAGCTGACTTCGCCAAAGAAGCAAACGGGAGCCTTTCACGTCGAGGCCCTCTGTTTATTCGCCTACCGTTCGCGACGATAAATTTGCGAATGTCACGAATGATTCCGGAACTATTCACGAGCTATACACGAACAAAAACCGACATTTTCGCTAACGTTTTGCGAACGTTTTGCTCACGCGACATTCTCACGGAGTTCGTGCAAAGTCCTCACGAACGTTCGTCGCACATTTGCCGCACGTTTGCCGCATGTTTGGCAGCAAATCGGCACCACGTGACGTCTGGCCTACAAAGAGCGCACTGTTAATGAAGAGACCGATCAACTCAAGACAGCTGTCAACTCAGGTTCGCATTTTAGTCTAGTGCTCTTCGTGTATGTGGACTGACCATAATTCTGCAACGCAGAAAGGCGCGTATCCAGGGGGGAGGGGGGTGGGCGGTGGGGGCGGTCGCCCTCCCCAAACGCCAACTTAAAAAAATAAATAACTAAAAAAAAAAAAAAAAGCGAGAGCGAAAAGGGGGGGGGGGGTATTGAGAGAAAAAAGCCTAAAAAGGCGCTACGAGCCCTTGTCTTTCTCTCAAAATTTGCTAAAACTTCGCGCGGGAAGGGGAACACTATTCCTCCCTGCAGCCATCCCTGTTACATACGGTGCAGTATTGCGTCCAGATAACTGAAAAGCAGTCCGGGCGTCGAACTACTACTTTCCGCATAAAAAAGCTGGTACGAGCCGTTATTTTTCTCTAAAATTTGCTATAAAACGTCAGAGCTTTCGGCCTTCGCGCGGTAGGGGGAAACTCCCCTCCCTGCACCCACCCCTATTACATACAGAGCAGTATTGCGTCCAAATAACTGAAAAGCAGTCCGGGCGTCGAACTACTACTTTCCGCATAAAAAAGCTGGTACGAGCCGTTATTTTTCTCTAAAATTTGCTATAAAACGTCAGAGCTTTCGGCCTTCGCGCGGTAGGGGGAAACTCCCCTCCCTGCACCCACCCCTATTACATACAGAGCAGTATTGCGTCCAAATAATTGAAAAGCAGTCCGGGCGTTGAACTACTACTTTTAATGTTGGATTTTGCCATTTTTCGCTTCCTTCGCGAATTGTTCGCGTGCCCCGTAAAAACACTTTTAACCATAAACACGATCGCAAAGACTGTCGAAAAATCAGCCAAACGTACCACCTACTGAAAATAAATGTGCGAACTTTGCATCGAATGATTACCTAATGCGAACATCATTTCTACAGGGTATACAACATGGTATTGAAATTGTCTGGAGCTTGATTTCTAAATAAAAATTCTTTGTGGTCGTGTTTATTGAACTATTTCTTTGTGGTTGTTTTTATTGAACTAAAAAGTCACTGATGCTTTTCCCAATCAATATCACCCATTGACAGGTTTCCTAGTTGGCCCCTTTACTGTTACCATGGTTACAGCGTGGTTGCCGAACGACATTTCAGATGATGAAGATCTAGAGGGCAGTGCGGACTGGAAGAATGGAGCTCATGAAGAGGGAAGTGATGAAGAATTCTCTGGGTTTGGTCGTGTCATGGCGGATGCGTCCCTAAGGGTCCTGAGTAACCTTGATCTACTTCCGGCTGAAGTAAAAAACGCAGGATATTTCAGCAGAGACACTAATGATATCACATTTTCTGAACGAAGATGAGGACACACATTTAATTTAATTTTTTTTTTAGATTTAATATATTTTTTTTGTTGTTGATGATTTTCTCACTTAATTGTAATCATTATGCAGTAACTATATCACGAGTTACGTATCCAACTAAGACTGGTGCGTTATAGGAATTATATACTGTCAAATATACATTGCAGCCGGATGATAATAATTGATTCATCAGCTTCAACATGAAGTTAGTTTGGGAAACGAAAAAGTAAACCTAAATCACTGACGGACTTATGGGGGGGGGGGGGGGGGGACATCTGATACATTAACAAGTGAATAAAATATAACAGAAAGAGTACCCAATGATGTTTTAGTGTCCCTCTTTCAATTTTAGACTCAAAAGGCATTGCCAATATATGTACTTGTTATACTGTATTTCCATTTATGAATTAATCAACTATTTCATTTGTTATTTTCGTAGCTTGTCGACTTTTTTTTTCGGATAGTGCCCAATTCCCCTTTCACAAAATTCTTGCTCCACACCTGCTAAGGTGCAAGTGGATCTACCAGAACCTAAGGATGTTGAAATCAAACCACGCATAGAATAGTTTGCAGAAATATACTTCATATAGCTGGCGCTATTGGAAGTTGTTTTTTATCTATATTGATTAAGAACTATGAAAGGCATGTACAGGCTGATTGTTTTACCCTTCAAATGTCCAATAGCTTATAACTCAAAGAACGGATGCGCACTCCTTTATGAATATATCTATTTTAAAAATTTGATTGTCTTCAACTGGAAAAGACTAAGAAACGTACGGTACTAATGGAGAAAATGCTTGTGCTTTACTGACAAACATTTGCGTGGGTGTGGGTGTGTATGGGAAGGTAGATGGAGTGGTCGTGTGCACAGGCCAACGCCCAGAAAAAAAAGGTGGACTGTTTCCCTTTTAAATTTTCTTTTTTGTTGTGGAAAAGACTGAAATAGGTTTTCCCGGTCAAATACGCAATAGAAGCTTCCAAAATAATTTTCAAACGCTCGTAGTCAAGCCATTTGCTCGTCCTGTTTACTCCTGTTTACTCACATTAGTGTTCAGTCGTTCAAATATACTTTACAGAAAGAAAAAAAAACGTGCTTCGAATTCCCAAATTAATTCATCGTGGTTCTATTTAAAGCGTCATTCATATTAATCTGTGATGACTTGGTCGCGGAATCTAGCTCGATTTTTCCTTTTCATTATTAATAGGCAGCCCTGTTTAGGAAAACCTATACTAATATATAGAAAGATGTGTTCCTTCTAACAGTCATCACAATACCGTTCATCCGAGGGTTATCCGAAGGGGAGCAATAACGAAAACAAAATATTTTGCAATGGAAGTGTCGAGTTTTGTGATGATTTCGTGATGAATATACTACTAAACGCATCCATAGCGGCACGGAACCTAAGCCTGTCCCGGTTCCGTTTTAATGTTATCCATTATTTGCTCAATGCCCCTTAACCGGCGTGTACCCATGCAATGCCAGATTTTTAAAAAATATTATTTTTTTATTATGATTATCGTTGTTTTTATACTTACGAACCACATATATTCATTTTTTGTTAAGGTGATTAGAAACCTTTAACTGATCCGTAGCGCCCCCCCCCCCGCCCCACAGCTCATTATTAATTAGATTACGATTAGATGATGGCATGTTAACTGTTTTGTGTAGAGCTGAGCGGTGTAGTTGATGTGACATAGGACAACTTGACCTTTTAATCAATCCATTCTTCCAGGCCATCTGTAAAGGATCTTACGAATGGTATGTATTTTACACGTTTGTTTATGTCTAATCAAAAATATTGAGTTATACGTAAATGAAGATGTTCACAGTTTCAGAGCCTGAAGTTTCTGATAGAATAGAGCTTTCGCTCGAGTTTTTCTTTATTATTATCAGATTATATGTATTTGCAAACATGCCTGTGATACCGAAAATTCTAACCCGAGAAAGCTTTAAACACGACTGCAGTATGTATTTACATAACAAAAAGACAGTAATGAAACTTCCCCTAAAACTGAAATGCATATGTCTAACTTGAAATGAAGCTTCGTCCATATACGTGTGAACATGTAGGTATGCCAAGTGTATTCATATTTTATTTCATTTTGATTTGTCATGTTGTGTAGTCTTTCCAACACAAAATAATTCGTCTGTTTGGAGCCATAAGGGCATTAACTTGTATACTTTAACACAGAATTAACGCCCTTCTAGCTCTCAACAGACGAATTAGCCTCGTGTTTACAATACATTTAACATTTTGTTTTTTATTTTTAATCCCATGAGATATACAAAGATGTATCCACTCATCACCATTGGTGTACTTTGCTGCATTTTAACAACTGGTAAGTAATTCTAAATACTTTCAGTAATATCAAATACTAAACAAAGAGTGTGTGTGTGCGAGAGAGAGAGAGAGAGAGAGAGAGAGATAGAGAGAGAGAGGTGGGGGGGGGGGGGGGGGGTGGGAGGGCCTTGATGGTTCACAATAAATACTTTGCCTGCTGGGTTACCGGTAAAATGATTATGCTTTTTTTTTTCTTTGTCTTTTAACATCATTACATTTTATTTCGATAAAAGGCTAATTATGAAATGTAATGAGATACCATCTGTAATTCATCTATACAGTACCTTCACGTAATTTAAAGGTCTTGGAATATGCATTGGAGGAAAAGATTAACCGGAAAACACGAATTATATATTGTATATAGTTTGGCATGATACGTGTTGAGTATTTTCGAGAATTTTACGTAACAATTTATGATGCCTCACTTTTCACTGATATTGAGCAAAATATACCGGAGTTGCAGCCCCGTCATAAGATTTTTTTTATTATTATTTTTTTATTTTATTTTTTAAAGACTGGTGCGTTTTCATTAACGAAAATATTATACGATTATATGTGCGCACCGGCGGGAAACTCTCTTCAGACGTGAGGGGGACACATCCGATATTTGCTTACAAGAAAAAAAAGAAAGAAAATACAAAATAAAATGAAATAAAATAAAAAAATCTGGGTGTGAACGACCTGGAATTGCAAGATTCACTACTCTCTGAAAGTGTCTTGTATAATCATTAAGTTGCCCACATTTGTATGTTACCTATTAAACGTTACAAATGAGAAAATTTCATATTATTGTATTATTGACCGGAGTTTCTTTTGCATTGATTCTATCTGGTAGGGATTAGGAATAATAACAATTAAAGTCATACTACTACTACTACTACTACTACTACTGCTACTACTACTACTAATACTACTACTACTACTACTACTACTACTACCACCACCACCACCACTACTACTATTATTATCAATAATAATAATAACTATAATGACAGTAATCATAGTAGTAGTAGTAGTAGTAGTAGTAGTAATAATAATAATAATGATAATAATAATAATAATAATAATAATAATAATAATAATAATAATGATAATAATAATAATAATGATAATAATAATAATAATAATAATAATAATACTAATAATAATAATAATAATACTAATAATAATATTTTGTAATAATTATGAGAATTATTATGATAATGATGATAGAAATATCAAACAAATCTTAAAAATACGATAACAATGATCCGTCCATGTATAACACTTACCATGTTTAACAGCTATACACCCTTCCAAAGGGCTTTGGAGATCATTACCCGGCTATTGCCTGCTGCCCAGACAAGGCATTCAAAGAATTTCTGATGGTGATGTCATAGTGCTTGTATACTGTCATGTATTGCTACTGTCTCCAGTATCATCCAGTGGTATATAGGATCTCATACATGGATGTTGTTTTGTAAGTGCAATAACTTCATCTGTGGAGTTCCTACGCTCCTTGTATCTCTTCCTGCCCCCTCTCATTCCTCATGATGCCCCTGTAGAGAACCAGCTGTAAAAATCTACCACAAATGTAAAAAATAACCACAACAGAAAAAAATACTGTAATTTTTTTTGTTTTACCTCAAATTTCATAACATGTCAACCGTAAATGTAAAAAAAAAAATAATTGCTTCCAAAATGCACCTATGTAAGATCAGTTATTATGAGATGTATGTGTGTGCTTGTGTATGCATGTTTGTAAGTTTCCTGACCATTAAAATTTTTAAAATATCGAAAGGTCCTTTACCACAAATGTAAAGACATGTCAACTACGAATGTAAAAAAAAACCCTCATAAAACTAGTGGTTAACTAGTGTTTTCCCTTTTTCTGATCACTTTACCGTTTACAGGAGCGGGGAGGGGGGGGGGGGGCAGGATCGAGGAGGTGATCATAAACTTCAGTGGCAGGAAAAAATCACATACAACATTTTGTCGCAATAGAATAGCAATTTGTTTTATCAGTCTCAAGAGGGCGCTTCACATATATAAAATTTGAACGTAATTTCTACTCTTTATCTAAGCGATTTTTAATAATGAAATATTTAATGGTTGCAGTAAACTTCAATGCGTGAAGCTTGCATGCTATCGTATCAGTCATGTGAAAGTCAAAGATAGCACATAACTACACAATGCGGTGCATGTATAAAAAATAAAATAAATTAAAATTGCATTAAACTGGCAAAACCTGAACAGCGCCACCTTGCAGTAACTGCTAAAGTGAGATTATAATTTGAAAATTAATTGCATTTTATTTTGAATTTTGACTATCAGCTGTTTGGAAAATAGGCACATTTTATATTTCAAACTATTATTTTTGACGTTGCACATGTGGAAAATTGCCTACAGATACATTCTAAGCTTCTAAAAACTAGAATGGGGCATGATGGGAAAATTAGAGGCACAGACACTTTTCAAATCCTGTTGAAAGATGGCGCCAATAGGAGCTTCAATTTACTGTCACTTTAAAATAAAATAAAACATAAAATGAAATAAAATAATGTAAAATAGAATAAAATAAATCTGAAATCCGACCCACTACATGAGGGATGTGGATACATAAATATATATTCAGCAGAACAAACAAACAAAATTAATTTCAAAACAATTTTTAAAAAATTACCCAAAACAAAATCAATAATGCACTGTTCACTGAAATGACGCAACCTATACCCAGATGAGTCATGGTAGGGTCATTGCAATAAAAGCTATGACCCATACAATGCGCCATTTTTTCACCCTCTTTCTTAGGAAATTTTGAATAACAATGTATGTTTCGGCGGCAGCAGCTAGAGACTTTTGAAGAAAAAAACTTAATTAAATTGTCCCTAGTCATTTTCATTACAATGCAATGATTAATTTTTGAAAGAGTTGGATATTGGTAATCGTATCACTCCTCCATGTACTTGACAGCAATTTTGTAAATTATAAAAATAAAATTTGTAATTGATTTCTTCTCGGTTCGAGACATGTGCATCATTTTTTTGACACAATCATCATATTTGAGACGCACAAATGTAGCTCAAACTGGATCATTGTTCGTCCTTTTTTTGTGAGTGTGGTGTGGGTCAGGTTTAGTGGATTTATCAGTCACAAAACTGTCAGAGGTGTGCCTTAAGTTCAATTTCAATTTGATGAATGACACACTATAATAATTATGTTGGGTATAGCGTGCGTCATTACCATTGGCACTTGCAAAATTTTCTTGTAACTAGAAATTTGTTCTTTATTCTGAAAATCGAAGCCATCTTCGGTTAATAATACTTACAAGAGTCAAAATGAAATTATTGTCTATTCAGTTTGTTTTAAATATTGAATAAAATACTTTTTATATATATATATACACACACACTTATTAATTATCATCACGGGCCACGGGCACATTTTCGCGAGGGGGACTGACGTCTTTTCCCCGAATATCACCTTTGCAATTTTATCATCTTTGGGAGCGAGTGAAAATGTTAAAAATGTGGCACTTTATGTAATTTCATCAGAATTACATATCCGAGAACTTCGATGCCCAGATATAAGGACATTCGAGCATCTCGTTGCCAGCATACGAGGCGATTGTTGCCCCAAAATTGGAACATTGAAAATCCTGGGGGGGGGGGGGGGGGGTGAAGAGGGGAGCTTTAAAGAATAAAGTGCGCCATCTTGAGTTATCAACACGGCTTTGACTGCTGCACCTTATTTTGAATCAAAACAGCATTCAGCGTGCGAAGTATACACGGTAGTGTACTGGTTTATCACTAGTTTGAAACGATAGCATGCAAGTTTCAGGCAATTGCATTTTTCTTCAGCCATTAAGTAGTTCAAAATTAAAGATCACGTAAATAAAAATAAAAATTAAGTTCGAATTCAATTTATATGAATCTTGAGACTGAAAAAATAAATTGCTGTTCTATTGAGACTGAATCTTGTATGTGAATTTTTCCTGCCAATGAAATTTATGATAAGCTCCTCGACTCCCCCCCCCCCCCCCCCCCCCGTCCCTGTAAACGATAAACTGATCAAAAATGAGGGGGGGGGGGTGCTTAACCACAAGCTTCAATACATTTTTACATTTGCAGTTGATATTTTTACATTTGTGGTAAAGGGTCTTTCGATATTTAAAGGATTTTATTGATCTGGAAACCAGACACACATGCATACATAAGCACACATACATCTCATAATGACTGATCTTACATCTGATCTTACAAAGGTGCATTATGCGAGCAAATTAGTTTTTACATTTGAGGTTGACATGTTATGACAACCTCAAATGTAAAAACTAATTTGCTCATTTGAGGTTGACATGTTTACGTTTAAATATTTGTGGGCAATTTGTTTAATATTTGTGGTTATTTTTCACCCTTGCAATGTTTTTACATTTGTGGTAGATTTCTTAGATCTGTGGGCTATACAGCACACCCCCCCCCCCCCCCCGGTTTCCATGTTGCCACCTCTCTCTCCTTAACTCTCTTTCGCTCACTATCTAACCCTTTTCTCAATGTCCGCTCTCTATATCTTTTGCTCTCCGTGTTACTCTCTTCTCTTCTCTCCATCTCCACCTCCATCTCTCTCTTTCTATAACCATCGCACTCTCTATTGATCCGCCATCTGTCCCTTCAGATACCTCGTTCTTTCTCTCTCTCTATCATGCTCTTCCATCTCCGCTTTTCGCTTCCACCTCCGTCACTCCTTTCAAATGTATGTCCATAAATACCTCCTCCTCTCCCACTCATGTCTTTAAATCGTCTCTCATTCTCTCATTACCTTTGTATCTTTCTACTCCATCTTCATCTTTCTCTGTCCTTCTCCCTCTCTCATTCTCCCTCCGCCATTACGTCCTTGGACAAAGAGCTTTACCCACATTTGTCCCTCGTGACCTATGCACATCAACCCACTGCCCACTGGAACCGGATATTCCTTGTAAATAGGCCCATGGGAATGGGAAAATTCAGTATTCAACGGGTTAACTCTTACTGTGCCAAGAGGTTTAGCTCTCTTCAAAATTTTACCAAAATGTGATCAATGCTTACTTTTCCAATGTCTGCACTTCATTAAACCATCTATTATTTCACAAAATATTGTGTACGAAACTCGTAGGAAATTTATTACCATTTCTTATGATACCAAACATCATTACTTTACCCAACTTTCTGCATAAGAATGATTGAAAATTACATTTGAGTTTCTTTTTTGTCCATTTTTATTTTTGGTTTCTCATTTGTTTACTATTGTTTAATGTTGAAATAAGGTAAAATCTTTTTTCAAATCTGCAATTTTCTTTGGAAATTTCTATGGTAGCATATAATTATGATCATATATTTAGAATGCTTGATTTATGCTCAAAATGTTGATATACACTGACCACCATATACCTTTCCTGTGGTTGAGCAATTGGTGAATGAAAATGACAAGTCTATCTGTCACATATACGTGACATCGGCACTGAAAGAGTTAAATGAGAACCCTGCGTAATAATAATTGCAGGGCCCTTTAGGGGTAGCAGTGCTAATATCAATAAGGCTACCCTGGGTAAATAAGACAATACTGAAAGTGGAAGTCCAGTCCGAAAATTACTTGTTTTTAATTGAAACAGAAAAAAATAAAATTACTGATCAAAAAAAGTTGATGAAAATCGGACAAACAATAAGAAAATTATGATATTTATTAGTGGCATGAAAAACTAGGGTAAACAATGAATATCATAAGACAAAATGACAAATCAGTCATGAGTCTGTGACGTCATTGGCTCATAAATGACCAATCATTCTGTTTATATTGATACTACAAATTCTCAATTTTTGTCCAAGAATATGATTTTCACATAACTTGAACCAAGTTATATACCTATATTAATATGTTTTTTCATGTATAACCCTTTACAAAATATTTCACGAACCCCAAAATGTTGAGATCGATTTTGAAATATTACATTTTAATAATTACTAATTTTTTGTTTATATTGAATTAAAATTCATATTTTAATGATTTTTACAGAAAATTATTTACCCTGTATTAGTGTATACATGCGAAAATATACATAATACATGTATTGTTATAAATATAAGTTGGTTTATGTCATGGGGAAATAATGTTCTTGTACAAAAATTTAGAATTTGTATTATGAATATAAACAAAATAATTGGTGAGTTGTGACCCAATGACGTCTCAAACTTATGACTGAGTTGTCAATTTGTCTAGTGATTTTCATTGTTTTCCCTAGTATTTCATGAAAATCCATATCCTTCTTATTAGTTGTCCAATTTACCTCAAACTTCCCTTTTTTTTGTGTGTGTTTTTTGGATCTGTTTGTCTGACTTCTCTGTTTCTGTGAAAACCAAGTAATTCTTGAGCTGGACTTCGCCTTTAACAGACCATGAAATATCCATGTGCAATAGCTTGCTTTCTATGCTTTTATTTCTTTGAATGATACAGGTAACGCGATAACCTGCAGCCAATGCGAGGAGCTAACGTCCACCAAAGAAGTGGCTTTTAACCTAGCTAGTGCCAATTTTTCCGGTTGTTCGGGTACCCTCGAACAGACTCAATGTAGTGAGGAAGTCACAAGTTGCATGACACGGATCACCACTGCCCACCTGCAACACTCAAGTGAGAGACGGATACACACTAGTTGCCCGGTATTTCATAAAAAGTGAACTTTGGTCTCGGTTTAACCTCCGATTAGGAGGTTTAGTTGGTTAACTTTATCCTGACAAAATTACTTCGGTTCTGTATTAATGATAAACAAAGAAATCATGCCATCATAAAATCAATAAAATTTCAATTTCATGACATTTTTTTTTCTTCTTAGAAATACATCAATTTGTACCTAACGAAATCGAATGAAAAAAAAGTACGAAATTTGATGGAAAAAAAAGTGTTAAAATGGATTAAAACCTGTAATTAGCGAAAGCAAAAAAGAAAAAGTCCGTACTTAATTATATACTGAAAAGGTTATGGCAGACACTATGTTTGGGAACTGAAAATAAAATGATGTGTTAATGGTCAAACTGGTCTCATTCATTGTCTCATCTCTTTGCAGCGGGTGCACTCGTCAACGTGACGTATAAGCATCGTGCCTGTTCACTCCCTGGAGCTTCGATTTCACCGGGGGACGTTTGCTTAGACCAAGACAGAGTAGTGGCCATTGCAGCACTTATGCCCGATCCAGCTTCTTTTCTTCCATCCAATCTCAATTTCACTTTCCTGGGTTCCAACACGAGTGTTTGCATGTGCGACAGCTCCAGCATCTGTACTCCGCCCTCTCCTGGTCCTGTGACCATGGTGATCAACGTGACTGACCCTGCACCAGGTAATGGAATTGACGAAGAAGCGGGGAAGCATTTTGAAACCATGGTTGAAACCACTAAGTCAGCATTGGTCTAGTATTTTTTCCCCCATTTTGTGGTGCGGCTCCTCAATCGTTGACTTCTCAAAATCCCAGTCTTTAATAAAGCTTTCACATGCAGAAACACAACAATATATAGCAATACCTATTAATTTTCTTTCCAGAGTTCGACAACAAATTTGAAAAATTTAGAGATTTATTGAATTTGGCAACATATTAATATAGGAATTTCCAACCATCCACAAATCTTTGAATTAAGTACCAAACACAATATTTTCGATGCTACGTGTATAATTCCAACCGTTTTTTATTGAACAGGAACAAGAAAAATCAATCCCACATGTTGTGCTTTAGCACCTCAACCCTTGTCTTCTTTATTCCCAGTCCTTCATTAAAGCTTTCACATGCAGAAATACATCAATATATGGCAATACCTTTTGATTTTCTTTCTACATAGGTCCTCACTTGACAATAAATTCAAAAAAGGTATAAATCTATTGTAATTGGTAACATACTAATATAGGAATTTCCAACCATCCAGAAATCTTTGAACTTCTTACCAATCACAATATTTTCAATGCAACGTGTATAATTCCAACCATTTTCTACTGAACAGGAAAATCTAGAACGTGCGTCGAATGCAAGGAGTTAACTTCAGATGATGTGAGCTTAGACGATGTTGATGCCGACCTTGTCTCCTGTTCTAATAACCCTGGTGAAATGGACTGCCCAGAAGGTGTCTGGAATTGTATGAGTGGGGTTGTGAACGTCGCCTACAGGCTTGATTCCGGTGAGCACAAAATCTTGAAATCGTAGAAAGTAGTATAATGACTCCCTTAAAGAGGAAGTCCAACCTGATATTTATTTTGTTTTAACAAAGAGATGAAAATAGAGAGAACATTATTACATGGGTTGATTTTTTTGAAAGTAAACAGGTAAATTTTGATCTTTTTTTTTTATAAAGCGCATCTTCGTGGACATAGGCGGATCCAGAGGGGGGGGGGGTCGCGGGGGTCCGGACCCCCCCTTTTTGGCGCCGGTTTTTTTTTTTTTTTTTTTTTTAATTGGCGCCGTCTTTCTTGGCGTTCCCCCCCCCCCCCCAGAAATTCTGCCGACCTGATCATGCAAGATACTGCGTAGGCCCTATTCATTACCCATTGTTTCATTCTCCGTCGCAAAGTAGGCCTAAGTACTGTACTGCCATGCCAGATCAGATATGCGGCGCGGCACGCATAGGTTTATGCATGCGACTTTTGATCGTACGTACGCTGTCTTGCAACTATGCTTGCAACCCTCGAGGAAGCAGGCTGCACGCGGCATCATTCAACTTCAAGTCACTCATTCGAGGCAACTCGTCATTCTAGACCCCCTGTTCTTAAAGTGCGGCCCACGGGCCACTTGTGGCCCGCGAAACGATTTCATGCGGCCCGCCAAAAATATCTGAGTAAGAAGAAAAAAAATCTTGTTTTAAGAACTATGTTGATACATAATATATCATCCTAACTATTGGTAAGAATAAAAGTATCAAAATTTTTTGCTCGCTCGCAAATAGCGTATCATATTTATCTGTTCCCTGCCCTACCACATATTATTATAGTTTGGGTTTTTTTTTTAATCAAACAAAGAAAAAATAAGGAGGGTGTATTCTAAAATCGTTTAACCGTCCTTAGATGAGCCATTCGGGTATGTATGCATTAACGTATGTGGCGGGGGATGGGGCCTGGAGCCCTCTCCCCCGAGAATATCAAAAATTTTCCTGCATTCGGGCACCCACCATTTCATTTTTGGGCAGTGAAATGGTCTCTTTGTAATTTTTTATATCTAATCTAAATTAGCACATTTTGACGATGAAATTACATTTTCACCATTCTAAAGTGTCAATTTTTTTTTGCTCGCAAGCTTCGTTCGCTCGCTGAATGATGATAATAATAATGATAAAAAACAAACAAACAAAAAAGAAAGCTAATACACAATGTCTTCGGGCAAGATTCGTGAGTCCCATGCGTCTTTGTATGTATATATCATACTCTGTGGCCCGCGACGTAATTTCAAGAATATTTCTGGGCCTCCTAACAAAATGATTAAGAACCCAGGTTCTAGACAATACCAAAGCACAAGTATCCATATAGGTAAATAATTTTTGCTTGGCCCAAATATATAAATGCAGCTCTGCTGCAGGTTAATTGATAAAAACTTTCGGCGCTAGTGCAGTTGATTAAGTAGTGGGGACATGCATCCCCGCCGTGGCCGGGGCGCGGGCCGGGCGGGGCCCGTTCGCTCCGTTCGGCCGCGAAGGGAAAGCATGCCCCCACTAGCTACTTACTCAACTCACGGGTGGGCGCCGCACTGCGTGCGGCGGCTGTCGCAGTTAGGGTGGGCTCTGCAGTGACTGGATCTGTTTATGATGATAGGAATTAGTGATTATTTTTGACATTCTTTGTCACTCTTGTTCAAGGTCAAGGTCATCACCAACAAAGTATGATTTTGACATAGGGTAGGTGTAGGGAATACAAGACCGTAATACAGGACCATCAGAAGAAAACTGTCCTGTCTGCCCTGGCTTTGGAATAAAATATTGCTCTAGCGCCATATAGGTACACTGTTACCATTTCTGCTTACTTTGTCAGTAAACTTTTCATCAACAAGTCCATATTCACCAATCTCCTAAGATAAGAGTTTGTCGTGCTCAAAATTTCAGTAGATATAAATACTGGTTTTTCAAGGAACGTAGTGGTGTGTTAAACTTATAAAGAGGTGTGCTATAAAAATGGTATTAATAACATTATTATGAAGTTGGTGAACTATTGTACTGGTCAGTTGACCATTGTGCACAGTGTAGAGTGCGTAGAGTGAACCTTAATGAGGACATCCAATCAATTTGTGTAGGAAATACAAGACCACCAATATGGCGACTAATGTTATGCATAATTAATGTGTGCACTGTGTATTGATAATTTGTGTAAGCTTGCTGCTAGGGGTTTTTTATGTTTATGAAACTGAAAGAAAATATCAAATAATATTCAGAATATTGGCGATAAAGAAATATCCAGGCAATTAAGCAATATTTGTTGGTACACGTTGAATTTAGATCTGAAATTTTAAAAGCCTTAAGGTCATGAAATGGAAATTTTTGACTCATCATGAAATTACATGCATCCTGTTATTTCATCTAATCAAATTAAACATTAAACAACAGTAAATTTCAACAAATTCAAACCTGCATGAAGAAAATTTTCACCTTTTTGCACTGCATTATGAGATTACTAGAGTTTGGTTGGATGTGTTAAGTTGTTTTAACGTCATTTTACATCTTTCTTTTTAAGACGTATTTCAATGTCATTTTACAACTCTCTGTAATCTTTAAAATTATCATTGTCAATTGTTCAGTATTGATGTACTTAAAATCATCAACAACAAAATGTAAAGTTTGCCGGAGGCAAAAGTAACGGCACATTGAACATTTTGAAAGCCTTTTAAATGGTAATTAAATTTATCCGATGATAAATGCTATACAATTTTTGGTTAAAATTGCAACAGATTTTGATGAAACCAAAACATACTCTCCAAAAAACAATTCTTTATTGGTATTTACATTTCCAACGAAATATCATTTTCCTCAACAAATATTTGAGATTTCGGTTGAAAATGTAGCGGTCTCGTATTACTTTCATGGGTAGGGAATAATGGACCATTTACCTATGACGTCATTAAGGAGATTATTTCATTAGGTAAACAAATTTTTGTCATTATTTCGGTACCCTGAGAAATAAAAAGAGTTGCTGAAAGCATTGGTAAACCTTACTAGTGTGTGTCTGTGTTCATGTTTATGCAAATTATGCAAACGTGCTTAAGGGTCTGGTATTCCCTACACCTACCCTATGGTTGTACATCGCAAGAAGTGAACTTCATGTGTCCATATAAAGGTTAAAGTTGTGAAGGTCAAGACTTAAAGTCACACAAAAGGTCAAAGGTCTGTCAGAGTCAACAAAAAGGTCAAAGTCACGAAATTCAAAGGTAATGACAGGTGCTCGGGGGGGGGGGGGGGAGGAGGTTTGTTTTCTCCGAGGACTTTTGATATATTTTTTCTTGTTGTTGATTGGGAACGCTTGAATCTGATGCATTGCACCATGACTAGTTTTGTGATAAAAAACTTATTTATTTTGCCTAATGAGTAGATGCTGTGGTTGATTGTTAAATCCTGTGAATTTTCAGCAAAACTGGTATTGGTACTGTTGTTGATCGGCCTTGATTGTGAACTCCTGAATCTAAGGAACTTTCCCTTTTTTGTGTTCTTTTTGTGATTTGTGATTTATAACTCGTGATGATGTAAACACTTGCGAATTGTTATCTCAGGGATGGGAGGAGATAATATAGATGATATTTAGTGAATAATTCTTCATTGCTGTAAAATGTGTACATGTATCACTAAAATTTACTAAGTGTGTTTGTACAGCATGCGCACACCCAATTCCTAGGTTATCAACATAGTACTTCAACATTGAAGAACCAATCTCAAGTAATAAATCTCCAGATTTTATTCTTATTTGTCTCACTGGACTGTTTGTGTTGATGCCACATGCCATCTGAGGTCCTGCACAGCAATGCAGACTGGAAAATCTGGGAAAACTTTAAAAAAATATATATATACATATATATATCAATACAGTCCAATGGCGCAAATCCCGGAGGGGATGGGGGTATGCATTAACCCCCATCCCAGTTCTGATGTACGGGGGGGGGGGGGGGGTGGCCTGTACAAATATACTCGCACTTTTTGATAAAAGATGGTAATTTGCAATCATTATATATGTATTTTCCATCTCAAATAAACAATAATTCCATGTAATATTAATAGATTAAATGTAATTTCAGTACAAACTAAGACATTTTCAGGCTCGTATTATCAAATTTCTGTGGCGCGCTCCGCGCGCCCAACTATATTTCAACATTAAAATAGTCAAACAGGCAATATATATATATATATATATATATATATATATATATATGCCTATAGAGGCGCTTGCGTTTGCCAGAATGATAACTTCTCACCCTTTGGACCCCCCCCCCCTTTTTTTTAAAACCTGGATCCGCCCTTGGTGGATGATTTTTTTCGATAAGTTCCACTCAAGCCTGAAAAAAGGGGGATTGGTATGGATAATTCAAAATTTGCAAGCCTTATTAAGGACGGGTTTTGAAGGTTCCTAACCTTTCAATAATTAATCATAAGCTAATAACGGAACCCTGTCAAAGTTACATTTTTATTGATTACTACTAAAATTAATAGGGCAGAACGTGATGCTGGTGGATGAGCGACGTGCTTGTGCACCCGAAGAAATTGCCTCCATGATTCCTCCTGGAGACCTGTGCTTAGACCAAGCCGTGGTGGACGCCTACTTTTCAGCCAATGATCCGGCTGACACTTACCCCAGTGGAGAGGGTATGACATTTGATGGCATCTTAAACGCTACCTTCTGCGTATGCGATAGTGCTGACAACTGCGACCCACCTTCCCCTGATCACGTTGCAGAGACCGGGCCGAATGCTGGAGGGCCGACCACTGAAGAAGGTGATAGTTTGATCGAATTGACCACACTCAAGAGCAGAGCAGCAGTGAACCTCAGATCTACTTTCGCACTTATTGCCTCACTCAGTCATGCTTTTCTCTAAGTGTTGGCCTTACCTCCCATTTGGCCTATGAACATGATGAAACATAAACCGTGACCTTTACCCCCTACCTATATATTATCCGAGTCATCGGAGGAAAATAAGGTGTTCTTTTTTCTAAAGAAATAGGGGGGGGGGGGGGGAGGGGGCTGTAATATTTTGAAAATCGAGAAAATCCACTACATGTACTATCAGAGAGGTTATATCGTTTCAAATGTCTGTGTGTGTTTGGGGGGGGGGGGCGATGCCTCCAGACCGCCCCCTTTAGATCATCCTACAGACTTTTGAATTACGTTTTGTCAAAGCAGGGAAGAAGTAAAGGATTGATGAAAAATTGCTTACATGTAATGTCTAAATGTTATTGTCCTGAATTATGACAAATACAACTAATCGCGTGTGCGGCAGCTCCGACAGCTAGAGCTGTCAATTAATTAAAAAAAAAAATCAATCCCACATGTTGTGCTTTAGCACCTCAACCCTTGTCTTCCTTAAGTCCCAGTGCTTAATTAAAGCTTTCACATGCAGAAATACATCAATATATGGCAATACCTTTTATTTTCTTTCTACATAGGTCCTCACTTGACAATAAATTCAAAAAAGGTATAAATCTATTGTAATTGGTAACATACTAATATAGGAATTTACAACCATCCAGAAATCTTTGAACTTTGTATCAAGCACAATATTTTCAATGCGACGTGTATAATTCCAACCATTTTCTATTGAACAGGAAAATCTAGAACGTGCGTCGAATGCAAGGAGTTAACTTCAGATGATGTGAGCTTAGATGATGTTGATGCCGACCTTGTCTCCTGTTCTAATAACCCTGGTCAGATGGACTGCCCAGAAGGTGTCTTGACTTGTATGAGTGGGGTTGTGAACGTCGCCTACAGGCTTGATTCCGGTGAGCGTAAAATCTTGAAATCGTAGAATGTAGTATAATGACTCATTTGAAGAGGAAGTCCAACCTGATATTTAATGTGTTTTAATAAAAGATGAAAAGAGAGAGAAACGATCAGTGAAAGTTTGAGCCAAATCCAGTAAAAAAAAAAAGAAGAAAACGAAATCGTGTTATTTTAGCAGTTGTAGTCGATCGAACACAAGTTTACAAGTCTTTGACGTATCTTTAGAGGTCCACTATTTCAGTTGTTGATGAAGGAATAGGTTTGAATAGTACATGAGTTGATTATTTTAAGTAAATGGGTAAATTTTCCTCTTTTTTGTTTTGTTTTGTTTGTTTGTTTTTTTTTTTGATGAAGCGCATGTTAGCTGATGATTTTTTTCGATAAGTTCCACTCAAGCCTTAAAAAAAGGGGGGATTGGTATTGATAATACAAAGTTTGCAAGCCTTATTCAGTACAGGTTTTCAAAGTTTGTTACTTTTCAATAATTAATCATGAGCTAATAACGGAACCCTGTCAAAGTTACATTTTTATTGATTACTACTAACACTAATAGGGCAGAACGTGATGCTGGTGGATGAGCGACGTGCTTGTGCACCCGAAGAAATTGCCTCCATGATTCCTCCTGGAGACCTGTGCTTAGACCAAGCCGTGGTGGACGCCTACTTTTCAGCCAATGATCCGGCTGACACTTACCCCAGTGGAGAGGGTATGACATTTGATCGCATCTTAAACGCTACCTTCTGCGTATGCGATAGTGCTGACAACTGCGACCCACCTTCCCCTGATCACGTTGCAGAGACCGGGCCGAATGCTGGAGGGCCGACCACTGAAGAAGGTGATAGTTTGATCGAATTGACCACACTCAAGAGCAGAGCAGCAGTGAACCTCAGATCTACTTTCGCACTTATTGCCTCACTCAGTCATGCTTTTCTCTAAGTGTTGGCCTTACCTCCCATTTGGCCTATGAACATGATGAAACATAAACCGTGACCTTTACCCCCTACCTATATATTATCCGAGTCATCGGAGGAAAATAAGGTGTTCTTTTTTCTAAAGAAATAGGGGGGGGGGGGGAGGGGGCTGTAATATTTTGAAAATCGAGAAAATCCACTACATGTACTATTAGAGAGGTTATATCGTTTCAAATGTCTGTGTGTGTTTGGGGGGGGGGGGGCGATGCCTCCAGACCGCCCCCTTTAGATCATCCTACAGACTTTTGAATTACGTTTTGTCAAAGCAGGGAAGAAGTAAAGGATTGATGAAAAATTGCTTACATGTAATGTCTAAATGTTATTGTCCTGAATTATGACAAATACAACTAATCGCGTGTGCGGCAGCTCCGACAGCTAGAGCTGTCAATTAATAAAAAAAAAAATCAATCCCACATGTTGTGCTTTAGCACCTCAACCCTTGTCTTCCTTAAGTCCCAGTGCTTAATTAAAGCTTTCACATGCAGAAATACATCAATATATGGCAATACCTTTTATTTTCTTTCTACATAGGTCCTCACTTGACAATAAATTCAAAAAAGGTATAAATCTATTGTAATTGGTAACATACTAATATAGGAATTTCCAACCATCCAGAAATCTTTGAACTTCTTACCAAGCACAATATTTTCAATGCGACTTGTATAATTCCAACCATTTTCTATTGAACAGGAAAATCTAGAACGTGCGTCGAATGTAAGGAGTTAACTTCAGATGATGTGAGCTTAGACGATGTTGATGCTGACCTTGTCTCCTGTTCTAATAACCCTGGTCAGATGGACTGCCCAGAAGGTGTCTTGACTTGTATGAGTGGGGTTGTGAACGTCGCCTACAGGCTTGATTACGGTGAGCGCAAAATCTTGAAATCGTAGAATGTAGTATAATGACTCATTTGAAGAGGAAGTACTACCTGATATTTAATGTGTTTTAATAAAAGATGAAAATAGAGAGAAAACGATCAGTGGAAGTTTGAGCCAAATCCAGTAAAAAAAAAGAAAAAGAAAAAGAAATCGTGTTATTTTAGCAGTTGTAATCGATCGAACACAAGTTTACAAGTGTTTTTTTTTTTGATGAAGCGCATGTTAGCTGATGATTTTTTCGATAAGTTCCACTTAAGCCTAAAAAAGGGGGGATTGGTATTGATAATACAAATTTTGCAAACCTTATTCAGTACGGGTTTTCAAGGTTTGTAACTTTTCAATAATTAATCATGAGCTAATAACGGAACCCTGTCAAAGTTACATTTTTATTGATTACTACTAACACTAATAGGGCAGAACGTGATGCTGGTGGATGAGCGACGTGCTTGTGCACCCGAAGAAATTGCCTCCATGATTCCTCCTGGAGACCTGTGCTTAGACCAAGCCGTGGTGGACGCCTACTTTTCAGCCAATGATCCGGCTGACACTTACCCCAGTGGAGAGGGTATGACATTTGATCGCATCTTAAACGCTACCTTCTGCGTATGCGATAGTGCTGACAACTGCGACCCACCTTCCCCTGATCACGTTGCAGGGACCGTGCCAAATGCTGGAGGACCGACCACTGAAGAAGGTGATAGTTTGATCGAATTGACCACACTCAAGAGCAGAGCAGCAGTGAACCTCAGATCTACTTTCGAATTTGTTATTGCCTCACTCAGTCATGCTTTTCTCTAAGTGTTGGCCTAACCTCCCATTTGGCCTATGAACATGATGAAACATAAACCGTGACCTTTACCCCCTACCTATACTTTATCCGAGTCATCGGAGGAAAATAAGGTGTTCCTTTTTTCTAAAGAAATAGGGGGGGGGGGGCTGTAATATTTTGAAAATCGAGAAAATCCACTACATGTACTATTAGAGAGGTTATATCGTTTCAAATGTCTGTGTGTGTTTGGGGGGGGGGCGATGCCTCCAGACCGCCCCCTTTAGATGATCCTACAGACTTTTGAATTACGTTTTGTCAAAGCAGGGAAGAAGTAAAGGATTGATGAAAAATTGCTTACATGTAATGTCTAAATGTTATTGTCCTGAATTATGACAAATACAACTAATCGCGTGTGCGGCAGCTCCGACAGCTAGAGCTGTCAATTAATAAAAAAAAAAATCAATCCCACATGTTGTGCTTTAGCACCTCAACCCTTGTCTTCCTTAAGTCCCAGTGCTTAATTAAAGCTTTCACATGCAGAAATAAATCAATATATGGCAATACCTTTTATTTTCTTTCTACATAGGTCCTCACTTGACAATAAATTCAAAAAAAGGTATAAATCTATTGTAAATGGTAACATACTAATATAGGAATTTCCAACCATCCAGAAATCTTTGAACTTCTTACCAAGCACAATATTTTCATTGCGACTTGTATAATTCCAACCATTTTCTATTGAACAGGAAAATCTAGAACGTGCGTCGAATGTAAGGAGTTAACTTCAGATGATGTGAGCTTAGACGATGTTGATGCTGACCTTGTCTCCTGTTCTAATAACCCTGGTGAGATGGACTGCCCAGAAGGTGTCTTGACTTGTATGAGTGGGGTTGTGAACGTCGCCTACAGGCTTGATTACGGTGAGCGCAAAATCTTGAAATCGTAGAATGTAGTATAATGACTCATTTGAAGAGGAAGTACTACCTGATATTTAATGTGTTTTAATAAAAGATGAAAATAGAGAGAAAACGATCAGTGGAAGTTTGAGCCAAATCCAGTAAAAAAAAAGAAAAAGAAAAAGAAATCGTGTTATTTTAGCAGTTGTAATCGATCGAACACAAGTTTACAAGTGTTTTTTTTTTTTGATGAAGCGCATGTTAGCTGATGATTTTTTCGATAAGTTCCACTTAAGCCTAAAAAAGGGGGGATTGGTATTGATAATACAAATTTTGCAAACCTTATTCAGTACGGGTTTTCAAGGTTTGTAACTTTTCAATAATTAATCATGAGCTAATAACGGAACCCTGTCAAAGTTACATTTTTATTGATTACTACTAACACTAATAGGGCAGAACGTGGTGCTGGTGGACGAGCGACGTGCTTGTGCACCCGAAGAAATTGCCTCCATGATTCCTCCTGGAGACCTGTGCTTAGACCAAGCCGTGGTGGACGCCTACTTTTCAGCCAATGATCCGGCTGACACTTACCCCAGTGGAGAGGGTATGACATTTGATCGCATCTTAAACGCTACCTTCTGCGTATGCGATAGTGCTGACAACTGCGACCCACCTTCCCCTGATCACGTTGCAGAGACCGGGCCGAATGCTGGAGGGCCGACCACTGAAGAAGGTGATAGTTTGATCGAATTGACCACACTCAAGAGCAGAGCAGCAGTGAACCTCAGATCTACTTTCGAATTTGTTATTGCCTCACTCAGTCATGCTTTTCTCTAAGTGTTGGCCTAACCTCCCATTTGGCCTATGAACATGATGAAACATAAACCGTGACCTTTACCCCCTACCTATACTTTATCCGAGTCATCGGAGGAAAATAAGGTGTTCCTTTTTTCTAAAGAAATAGGGGGGGGGGGGCTGTAATATTTTGAAAATCGAGAAAATCCACTACATGTACTATTAGAGAGGTTATATCGTTTCAAATGTCTGTGTGTGTTTGGGGGGGGGGGCGATGCCTCCAGACCGCCCCCTTTAGATGATCCTACAGACTTTTGAATTACGTTTTGTCAAAGCAGGGAAGAAGTAAAGGATTGATGAAAAATTGCTTACATGTAATGTCTAAATGTTATTGTCCTGAATTATGACAAATACAACTAATCGCGTGTGCGGCAGCTCCGACAGCTAGAGCTGTCAATTAATAAAAAAAAAAATCAATCCCACATGTTGTGCTTTAGCACCTCAACCCTTGTCTTCCTTAAGTCCCAGTGCTTAATTAAAGCTTTCACATGCAGAAATACATCAATATATGGCAATACCTTTTATTTTCTTTCTACATAGGTCCTCACTTGACAATAAATTCAAAAAAAGGTATAAATCTATTGTAAATGGTAACATACTAATATAGGAATTTCCAACCATCCAGAAATCTTTGAACTTCTTACCAAGCACAATATTTTCATTGCGACTTGTATAATTCCAACCATTTTCTATTGAACAGGAAAATCTAGAACGTGCGTCGAATGTAAGGAGTTAACTTCAGATGATGTGAGCTTAGACGATGTTGATGCTGACCTTGTCTCCTGTTCTAATAACCCTGGTGAGATGGACTGCCCAGAAGGTGTCTTGACTTGTATGAGTGGGGTTGTGAACGTCGCCTACAGGCTTGATTCCGGTGAGCGCAAAATCTTGAAATCGTAGAATGTAGTATAATGACTCATTTGAAGAGGAAGTACTACCTGATATTTAATGTGTTTTAATAAAAGATGAAAATAGAGAGAAAACGATCAGTGGAAGTTTGATCCAAATCCAGTAAAAAAAAAGAAAAAGAAAAAGAAATCGTGTTATTTTAGCAGTTGTAATCGATCGAACACAAGTTTACAAGTCTTTGACGTATCTTTAGAGGTCCACTATTTCAGTTGTTGATGAAGGAATAGATTTGAATAATACATGAGTAGATTTTCTTAAGTTCATGGGTAAATTTTCATCTTTTTTTTTTGTGTGTGTGTTTTTTTTTTTGATGAAGCGCATGTTAGCTGATGATTTTTTCGATAAGTTCCACTTAAGCCTAAAAAAGGGGGGATTGGTATTGATAATACAAATTTTGCAAACCTTATTCAGTACGGGTTTTCAAGGTTTGTAGCTTTTCAATAATTAATCATGAGCTAATAACGGAACCCTGTCAAAGTTACATTTTTATTGATTACTACTAACACTAATAGGGCAGAACGTGATGCTGGTGGACGAGCGACGTGCTTGTGCACCCGAAGAAATTGCCTCCATGATTCCTCCTGGAGACCTGTGCTTAGACCAAGCCGTGGTGGACGCCTACTTTTCAGCCAATGATCCGGCTGACACTTACCCCAGTGGAGAGGGTATGACATTTGATGGCATCTTAAACGCTACCTTCTGCGTATGCGATAGTGCTGACAACTGCGACCCACCTTCCCCTGATCACGTTGCAGGGACCGTGCCAAATGCTGGAGGACCGACCACTGAAGAAGGTGATAGTTTGATCGAATTGACCACACTCAAGAGCAGAGCAGCAGTGAACCTCAGATCTACTTTCGAATTTGTTATTGCCTCACTCAGTCATGCTTTTCTCTAAGTGTTGGCCTAACCTCCCACTTGGCCTATGAACATGATGAAACATAAACCGTGACCTTTACCCCCTACCTATACTTTATCCGAGTCATCGGAGGAAAATAAGGTGTTCCTTTTTTCTAAAGAAATTGAGGGGGGGGGGGGCTGTAATATTTTGAAAATCGAGAAAATCCACTACATGTACTATTTGAGAGGTTATATCGTTTCAAATGTCATTGTGTGTGTGTGTGGGGGGGGGGGGGGGGGCGGGGGCTGCCTCCAGACCGCCCCCTTTAGATCATCCTACAGACTTTTGAAATTACGTTTTGTCAAAGCAGGGAAGAAGTAAAGGATTGATGAAAAATTGCTTACATGTAATGTCTAAATATTATGGTCCTGAATTATGACAAATACAACTAATCGCGTGTGCGGCAGCTCCGACAGCTAGAGCGGTCAATTAATCAACAAAAAAAAAAAAATAATAATAAATAAAAAATCAGTCCCACATGTTGTGCTTTGGCCCCTCAACCATTGTCTTCCTTAAGTCCCAGTGCTTAATTAATGCTTTCACATGCAGAAATACAACAATATATGGCAATACCTTTTGATTTCCTTTCTACATAGGTCCTCACTTGACAAAAAATTCAAAAAAGGTATAAATCTATTGAAATTGGTAACATATTAATATAGGAATTTCCATCCGTCCACAAATCTTTGAACCTTGTATCAAGCACAATATTTTCAATGCGACGTGTATAATTCCAACCTTTTTTTTTTTATTCAACAGGAAAATCTAGAACTTGCGTCGCATGCAAGGAGTTAACTTCAGATGATGTGAGCTTAGACGATGTTGATGCCGACCTTGTCTCCTGTTCTGATAACCCTGGTGAGATGGACTGCCCAGAAGGTGTCTTGACTTGTATGAGTGGGGTTGTGAACGTCGCCTACAGGCTTGATTCCGGTGAGCACAACATCCTTAAATCGTAGAAAGTAGTATAATGACTCCCTTAAAGAGGAAGTCCAACCTGATACTTAATTTGTTTTAATAAAAGATGAAAGTAGAGAGAAAACGATTAGTGAAAGTTTGAGACAAATCCAGTAAAAAAAAAAAAGTGTTATTTTTGCAGTTCTAGTCGATCGAGCACAAGTTGACTATCTTTAGAAGTCCACTTTTTCGTTGTTGCTGAAGGAATAGATTTGATTAATACATGGGTTTAACTAAATGGGTAAATTTTGATCTTTTTTTTATAAAGCGCATCTTCGTGGATGATATTTTTTCGATAAGTTCCACTCAAGCTTGAAAAAAGGGGGATTGGTTTGGATAATTCAAAATTTGCAAGCCTTATTCAGGACTGGTTTTCAAGGTTCCTAACTTTTCAATAATTAATCATAAGCTAATAACGGAACCCTGTGAAAGTTACATTTTTATTGATTACTAAAATTAATAGGGCAGAACGTGATGCTGGTGGATGAGCGACGTGCTTGTGCACCCGAAGAAATTGCCTCCATGATTCCTCCTGGAGATTTGTGCTTAGACCAAGCCGTGGTGGACGCCTACTTTTCAGCCAATGATCCGGCTGACATTTACCCCAGTGGAGAGGGTATGACATTTGATCGCATCTTAAACGCCACCTTCTGCGTTTGCGATAGTGCTGACAACTGCAACCCACCTTCCCCTAACAACGTTGCAGGGACCGGGCCGAATGCTGGACGGCCGAACACTGGAAAAAGTGATAGCTTGATCGAATTGACCACACCCAAGAGCAGAGCAGTGAATCTCGGATCTACTTTCGCCCTTGTTATGGCCTCGCTCATTCATGTTTTTCTCTTAGTGTTTGCCTTACCTCCCGTTTGGCTTAGGAACATGACAAAACATATACCGTGACCTTTATACTTTATCCTAGTCATCAACGGAAAGTGTTCTTCCTAAAGAAATGGCGGGGGGGGGGGGGGGGGGGTGAGGTGTGAATATTTTGAAAATTTAGAAAATCCACTACTGTTAGAGAGGGTAAATCGCTTCAAATGTCAATGTGTGTGTGTATGTGTGTGTGGGGGGGGGGGGGAGGGCGATGCCTCCAGACCGCCCCTCCCCCAACTTTTGATCCGCCTAAAGACTTTTGAATTACGTTTTGACAAAGCAGGAAAGAACTTAAGGATTGATGGAAAAGTGCTTACATAAGTATCACGGGTCCTGGATTATAATACAGCTCCGACAGCTGTTTGGCTATGACTTAAAATAACCAGGTATGGAGTTGTTGAAATAGAAGCATTTGGAAATCCAGCTATACCCGCTAAGTCAATCAATATAGTAAATCAGTCCCACATGATGAGGTTTGGCACCATTACTTTTGTTTAAACAAAACCTAGTTCTTAAATATTTATATATTGGTGTTGGTATTTTGAAATTGTTAACCTTTAATCTAAGAAGAATTTATCAGTTTAATAATCAGGTATTACTAATGAAAAAAACTTTTCTTTCATTGAATAGTGTAGGATTTGTTGTGGATTATCTTCACAAATAATTAGTTTTAACATTGTATGGGATTTTAAAGAAAGAGGAAGAAAAGAAAACACGATAAGCTACTAACATAGAGTTTGTACATAACGGAGCAGCGGGTATTCTTTAGCTAAAATGTAATACATGATTACAGACAAATACAGAACTGGTGTATTTAAAGGCCAAGTCCACGCTAATATCAAGTTGATTTGAATAAACAGAGTAAAATTAAACAAGCATAACAATGAAAATTGTATTGAAATCGGATGTAAAATAAGAAAGTTATGGCATTTTGAAGTTTTGCATTATTTCTTGAAACAGTGATACGCATAACATGGGCGGTATGCAAATGAGTGAACCGATGATGTCACACACTCACTTTTCCTTATGTATTTTATTATATGAAATATCATATATTTCAGTTTTGCTTCAATAATATAAAACATGATTTGACTCCTTATGGAACATGCAAAATCATCATTATTGTATTACTGTTAAAATTGCTGGTGACTTCAGTATTCATGTTGATATCATTGATAATCAAGAATCAAGATCTTTTATGGGTTTACTTGACTCACTTTCTTGTACTCAACATGTTGACTTTAGTACTCATACCGACGGTCATACTCTAGATTTGGTTATATCTCGTATTCCAGATGACATAATTGTGGGCCGACCCTGATCTGGTTCTTTGATTCCCGATCATTTCCCTGTTATGTGTCAGCTGAATTCATGCAAATCACCTTTGATTTCTAAAAAAATACCTTTTCGCAAATTTGGTTGCATAGACATGGATTCACTGAAGAGTGATGTTGCTAATAGCTCCCTTTGCACAAACGCTCCTGATGATCTTATGGAATTGGTTTCTTTTATACACAGTAATACTCTTAATTCAACTTTAAACAAGCATGCACGTTTGATAACCAAGACTGTAACTCCTCGTCCACAGGTACCTTGGTTTACGGATGATGTTAGGACAGAAAAAAGAAAAAAAGAAGGAAAGCAGAGAAAAGATGGTTGAGAACAAGATCCCCTCTTGATTACAATAAGTTTAAAGCTGCTCGTAACAAGACATTATTTGTTATGAATAGGGCCCGTCGTATATATTACTATGAAATGATAAAGGAGAACAGTTCTGATCAAAGAAGTCTTTTTAACGTCACTAAGTCTTTGTTGAATATGACCAGGCTTAATCCTATGATACCTCCTCATGCTGATAAAAGACAATTTGCAAATGATTTAGGAAACTTTTTCTGTGATAAGATAGTGAGGATCCACTCTGACATTAAGACAACTGTAGATGACAAAACTTGTACTCTTGATGATACTCTTTTGGATTGTACAGATCTTCAGATTTCAGTTTCTCAGTTTTTCCTTCTTTCAAAACATTATCTGAAAATGAGGTTGAGAAATTAGTCAAAGGCTTGAGTAAGAAATCATGTTCTCTTGACCCAATGCCTACAAAGCTTTTATTGCATTGCACTGAATCACTGCTTCCAGTCTTTACAAAAATTGTTAACTTGTCTCTCTCAAAGGGCCTTTTCCCTTCGGATTGGAAAGTAGCTTTAGTTAAGCCACTTCTTAAGAAACCTCGTACGGAGTTGAATTTCAATAATCTTAGACCAATCACTAATTTACAGTACATATCAAAATTAGTTGAAGGAGTTGCTACACAGCAAATTCAACAACACCTCTGTCATAATTCATTGTTCCCATGTATGCAGTCAGCATATAGACAGTTTCATAGCACAGAAAGGCCTTGATCAGAATAAAAAATCATATTCTATTGGCCATGGACAATCAAAAAGTAACATTGTTGGTACTTTTGGATCTAAGTGCCGCGTTCGACACGTTTGATCATGTAATATTGTTGAATATACTGCATTCTTCTTTTGGTTTAAGTGACTCTGTTCTTTCATGGATTGAATCTTATCTTACACACAGACAACAAAAAGTAGTACTTAATGATGTCGAATCGCAGAACTTTCCTGTTCCGAATGGGGTTCCACAAGGGTCACGTCTCGGCCCCCTTCTCTTTACACTGTATACTAGTAACTTGATCAATCTTGTTCAAAGGCGTTTTCCAAACGTATCTTGTCATTGCTTTGCTGATGACACGCAGTTGTACATTTCTTTTAGCCCTGATAAGGATCAACAAGAGCGTAATATTTCAATTTTGGAAACATGTATAGGATACATTCGTTCTTGGATGCTCCAACATAAGCTAATGCTTAATGACAAAACCCCCCCAGAGTTTCTCATTGTTGGAACATCCAGACAAGTAACAAAACTGAATATTAATCATATAACAGTTGGAGATGCAGAAGTGAAACCGGCAAGCACTGTGAGAAATCTTGGTGTATGGCTAGATTCTCGTTTAAACATGGAGACACAGATATCCAACACATGTAAATCTGCTTTTTATATGTTATATAATTTGCGTCACATCCGTAAATACTTAGATCAGAAAAACACTGAAAGCCTTGTCCATGCATTTATTAGTAGTAAACTTGACTATTGTAATGGATTATTGTTTGGCTTGTGAGATTCACAAACCATGAAGTTGCAGCGAGTTCAGAATGCCCATGCAAGACTTGTGACCAAATTCCTCAAAATTTTCCCACATCACTCCTGTTTTGGTTGCCAATAAAGCACAGAATCACATTCAAGATACTTTTGCTTGTTTACGAAGCTTTGAATGATCAAGCCCCAAATTTCTTGTCTAAATTATTATCTTTTAAATTGCATCCATATACACATAACTTACGAAGTTCACAAGACAAACTGCTTCTAAAGTTGCCTCATGTCAAAAAGAAAGCAACTCTTGGAGATTGTGCATTTAGCTGTGCTGCTCCAAAACTCGGGAACCAACTTCCTCTTGTAATAAGGAAAGCACAATCAGTCCCCATTTTTAAATCTCTACTGAAGACCCATCTGTTTTCAGAGGCTTTTAAGTAGATTAAAGTGTAAGCATATACATAATATAGCAGTCTCCATCAAGGGGCAGTAGAGTATATTCAAATACTAGCTGCGCTATATGAATTAATCTTATTATACTCTAACTTATTTTGATACAAGGGAGAGATTCTTTATTATCACATCCATAAAAATTGAAATATTTGAAATTTCAGATAATAAAATACATAAGGAAAAGTGAGTGTGTGACATCATCGGTTCACTCATTTGTATACCGCCCATGTTATGCACATCACTGTTTCATGAAAAAATGCAAAACTTCAAAATGCCGTAACTTTCTTATTTTACATCCGATTTCAGTGAAATTTTCACTGCTATGCTTGTTTAATTTTACTCTATTTATTCAAATCAACTTGATATTAGTGTGGACTTGGCCTTTTAAGGGGAAAATTTATCATCATCATCATTACAATTGATTTAAAATTTCATATCAAAAATTATTTTCCTTATTATTGGGATGTCAAAACATTTTGTTTGAATAAATTATATACATTGTCATCCGTTCAACGTTGTTTACTTCAAATGTCATTATTTGTATCATTCTTTGTTGGCAAGAAAGTACTGATATTATTAACTACGTTCAGTAAATACAATGAAATGCATTTAAAGAAAGCTTTGATAATTCTCTTTATGGGGATAAATCTCTTGGTTAGAAAACAGTTTTTCACATTTACCCATTGCCTACTAGACCTGGTGGTCCCTTTATTAAGATTATAGGAATGAGCGAATTCAGTATTCAACGGGTTAACACTTATCGATATTGGTATGTATAGATAACGTTGAAAAATAAAACAAGACTACCGAAAGCAACAACGGATTATCCCCACAATATACATTAGACCAGTTATAACAATATCACGGCTAGATTGTTCAGTGATTCATAATAATTTCGAAAAAACACCATAAAAAAAATCAATACCAAGTAAGAACAAGATTTACCCAAAAATACACTCTAAAAAGAGTTAGGTACAATTTTACCCATGTTCGGTAAAAAGGGAACATTCATGTTTGTGGTGTAAAATTATACCCAAAATTTTTGGGGGTACCTGTTACCCAGTGTTGGGATAAATGTTACCCAATAAGCATGCGTGTTCCCCCCCCCCTTTTTTTTTTTTAGTTACACTCATTTGAGAGTGAATTGCATGATGACAGGATTATGACTGATCTTAGAGATTTTACAAGGATTTCAGACAAGAGCACCCCTGAAGAAGTAGTTAGAAATCAGCTATCTGTTAAGACGAACCCTTTTTTTTAAATACAACTTGCATTTTCTCTTTATCATTTAAAGGACCTTTGGTTATAGTTAGTTTGTTTCTTCTTCGTAACTAGCCAGCTCTTCCGCAACTTTTCTCTCTCCACCGTTAGAGCATTGTCTACAACACACTCCACATGCAGCAACACTTGTCATGCCAGACTTAATGCAACGACATTTTATTGTATGACACTGCATATCTCCTTCCTGACAGTAACATCAAATTCCTTTGAGGAGGTTTTGGGGAGCGATATCGCCCAATAACACCTTTTTGGTCTGAGTTTCTTGTTATTATGAGGCTCCCATCTTTTTCTGACAGGTAATTAAGAATCTTCCATACAACAACCTGCAGATGATCATGAAACAACCATGAGTGATCTGCATTGCCTTAATTCCAGCTTGTCTAATTTCTTAGTGAGTTGCAGTACTGCCTGAGAATGTTTTGATAATACTTCTTGGAAATTTATTTGTAGCGGGCAACCTTGGAGTCCATGAATACAAGAGACCGTGTCATTTGCATACCAGATAGTTGAAAAGAAACTCTTGTCTGTAAGTGATGTAAATTGTTGAAATGTCGTATGAGGCCATCCATTTCTGATTGCATGAACAAATTTGTACAATATTATTGTTTGGTCGATGGTAGATGAGTAATATCCAAAAATCAGTATATTGGGCAACAACAACAACAACAGGAGTATGCAACTCCTGACATCCGATGCATATGTTCGTGATCCTTCATTGATGGTTATTATCCGTAGCCATCAAACACTACAGTAGAATCCTTGAACTTGACTTGAACATATCAGACATTGGTATCAAGACTATATAGTCTTGATGCTTGCACCGCTGGTTCATTTTAGCAGGTGAAGTAGCCATCCTGTATCAACAAAGGACATCTTGCTGTTCATCTCCAAGTCAAGTTTTGTAGTTGGATTCTTCAGCAATTCGCCAAATTCATGCTTTTTGGGTTTCCTCATCATGCTTTCCATAATAAAGAGTGATGCTGGAACTGGGGTCAGCAGATAATCAGCTTTTGTTCAAGGATTCTACTGTATATTGTTTGATAGCTATCGAGAAGAATCATCAACGAAGGATCACGAACATATATGTCAGGGAAATAAGTTCTCCTGACTTAAGAGCAACCCCGGAACTGGCCATATCATGTGACAGCTTATTTCTAGCTAATGAAAAGAACAAAGGAGATCTTATCAAGATATATCTACAGTGATGGCACGCCAAAATATCACTGTAAGTCAATTGAAAGATGATGGTGACATAATGGTTGTATAGAGACTGAAAATGATTTATTCAAGAGTGTGCATACTCCAGTTGTTGTAGTTAAAAAGATAATGATGTTTAGGTATTATTTATCTACCATCAACCAAACAAATTTACAAATTTGTACATGAAATCATAAATGGATGGCTTCTACCACATTTCAACAGTTAACATCACTAACAGAGAAGAGTGTCTCTTTAACTATGCCTGGTCTGGAAATGACACGGGTTCTTGTATTTGTTTATGGACACGCAAAGGTTGCCATCCACAAATACACATTTCCAAAAAGTATTACAAACACATTCCTCAGGAGCACTTCAACCTACTCAGAAATTAGACAAGCTGGTGTAAATGCCTTGCAGATCACTAATGATTGTGGGATACTCTCCTCGAAAAGGCACGCTTCCTGATATTTCAGAAGCATGCAGCAAAAGGAAGAATCGACCCTGACAGACTACCCCCTACAGAAGATGCAACAACTCTACACTTTCTCCCTGTTTATCTGTAGGTTGCAATGTGGAATAATATTAATGCAGCAATCACTGACACTGTTGGAAGACGATCGTAGCCTCACATTAACAAGACACTCAGACCAAGGATTCTATCGAGAGATATTAATCCCCAAAACCTCTTGTGAGGAATTTGTTGTAATTATCAGGAAGGAGATAAGCAGTGTCAAACATTGAAATGTTGTTGCATTAAGTCTGGCAAGACATGTGTTGATGCATGGGAAGTGAGTTGAGGACAATGCTCTAACGATGGAGAGAGAAAAGTTGCGGAAGAACTGGCTAGTTATGAAGAAGAAACTAACTATAACCAAAGGTCATTTAAATGATTAGTTTTTGACCTATAACCTCATATTCAAAAGCCAAGATTTCGTTCTGACCATCAGATTGAATACTTTTGTGTCATTTCGGTACAATTCTGTGCGCTTGGCAGAAAGATACTCCATAATTGTATCTTGTCTCTCAGATTAAGCGTATGGTAGCTAAGCAGTGGTTAATGACTTTGACCCCAAATGTAATTTTGTGTAATCTTTTAACAGTTCTGTGCATTTTAACACCAAGATAATCCACATACCATGTTTTATTCCCGGTATAGAGTTTTTCATGTTTTCAGCAAAGGGCAATGACCTTTGACCCAAAAGCTGCCCAAAAAGTAGTTATCCATCCCCTATACATAAATGTGGATCTACATAAGTGTGTAAAGTTAGTTTAAATTGTTTGCTTATATTTATGTTTGCAAATTGATGGAAATATAGTAAATAACACGTGATTTTTAGTGTTATTTTTTTGTTTTTGACATTTGACCTCATTTTGGAGGTCACAGCTTGGTAATCGGTGTCAACTTTTATTTTTGATGTCCTTTTTGACAGTTATGTGCATTTTGACACCAAGATCATCCACATACCATGTCCTGTTCCCGAGATACATTTTTTTTCATGTTTTCAGCAAAGGTAAATGACCTTTGACCCCTAGAAATAGCACTTTCCCCACCTAACTTCTTTTTGGTAAATGTTGATACCCGTACCTCAGTAAATCAGTTGAAATTCGCTTTCATATTTTTTTTTCACAGATTGGTAATAAATATGGCTTATTAAGGGTTACTGCGTCTTAAAGCAAGTGCAAAGGTTGATTATGGCTACGTAAGAATAGGCGTATAATGTGAGGTCTTGGAATCATCGAAATGATAAGAAATTGACAAAATCTCGCTGAAAATCACATGCACAGCTCACATAAATGGTATATTGGACTGCACACATAGGTGGAATGAATGTTCGGCCCGGACTTTTCAACTATTTCTCCTCATATTTTGAATATGAGGGCATTTGAAGAGCAATCCTTTTCTGGGGACATTTTTACTATGATATTCTTCAAACTGACATAAAAGGGATGAGAAAGCTCACAAACAATATTTCACCTTTCCCAAAACTCAACCTTCTCTTATAGATATAGGGTTTTTATAGTTATACAGTGCCCCCCCCCCAGAAAAAAAAAGTTAACAGTTAGAAACATTCTCCCCAAATATAATATATTTCATAATATTTTCCATAAATTTTCATTAATATTGATAGATTAGGGTCTCTCCTGTCCAATAACCCCAACGAATTCTGACTAGTTTTTACGCTTGAGTGATCAAAAACCACTTTTGTGAAAGGGTGCAAAATTCAGACTTGACAAGAATTAATATTTGTTCTGGCTGGTATCAACGAAGTTGAAAACCGTGTAAAATTGACATTTGAAACAAGTCTCCCAGATTTAATATTTCAAAATATTTTCAGGAAATGGTCATACAGTCCTGTGGAAGGCTTCTCTTCTATTAAATGACACCAAAATAATTCACAATATTTTACTCTTTAGTTAGCAAAAACCCCTTTTGTGAAAAGGTGCAAAATCCATACTTGAGAAATGTTTGCTTATGTTGTGACTAGTATCAGCAAAGTTGAGAGTCATGTTATTTATTATATGTTACTACGTTGTTATATGCGTTTATATGTTCATTGCGTGTACTCATTCAACAATTCTCTTAAATGTTACCGTATTATGATTATATATCTGTATACCCATGATTTTTTAATTGGAATTGAAAATAAATGATACAAAGATGATGAATAGGCTTAGAAATTTTATATTCTGATCATCAAAAGACAAATAATAAAAGAACAGACTTCGTTCACTGTATGTCCTGATATATCCAATCAAAAATTTATGCTTGAGTTAGCAAGCCAGGTGAAATTAAAGGACTCACCAAAAGTAACATTTTGAAACACTCAACAAAGTAGTTAATTGCTCACTCAAGCATAAGATGTTGAAGGAATGTGTAAGGATATACAGAGAACAAAGCCTGCTGTTTCATAAATCGCTTTTTACTTAATAGAATATGGAAATTTCTAAGCTTTTTCATGACTCTCAGCTTGGCTGATACCATCCAGAGCCAATATCAATTCTTGTCAAGTCTGGATTTTTTCATCCTTTAAAAAAATTGGCTTTTTCTCACTCAAGCGTAGAATATTGTTCAATATTTGATGTCATTTGATAGAAGAGACCCCAAGCTAATCCATAGAAATCAGGTTCGGATTACGTAATACACCATTGTAATGTTCGCACATTTCTAAAGGTGATAGACAGGGCTATTGAAATTGTCTTGAGTTTATTTTTCGAAAGTAGTTTTTATCGTGTTCTTTATAGATGATAACCGTATCTTCTATAAATTTACACTCTCTTTCTGGCTTTTCACATTACATTGCGGTATGTCACATACGACTTCATGGTTGACAAAGCAGGAAAGAAATTGGAAAGTATCTATAAAATTAGTAAAGGCCTAGCAAATGCTTCTTCTAACCTTTTGCTTCCAGCTTCAAAAATGTTAATGTAGAAGTAACGGGCCGAATAAAATAAAGAGCATTTACTTGGGTTTCAAGGAAACTGGCTTTTACTCAACAGTCAGGTCTCGGCACGGCGTGATTTGGTCGCGCGATTGGTCGAAATTAGCCCCCCCCCCCCCTCCTTTATGATTTTTTTAAAGGGGACAAATTGAAAAAGTGTCCATCCAGTATGATTTTCCTGATTTCAGGCTAAAAACGAACAATCCGGGAAGAAAGAGAGCATATCGAAAGGTACAGAGAGACATGAAAGAAGGATTATCATAACGAGTAACATAATGAAGATTGAAAAGAAGATGTCGAATGTCTATAAGAATGTCTAAATTCTGTCTAAGCAATTTAAGTGTAAATTAATGCACGTATTTTCTTAGCACGTAGGAGCACGTAGAACACGCAAGGAGGCTGTTAGACATGCTGTTGGACATGTCCAACAATCTCTGCATGTGGCTACTTGATGTTCTGGGGAGCGTTTCATCAAGTGTTTTGTCAGTGATTTTACCGACTAATTTGCTCTCAGCCAATCAGAGGCAAGGATTTCAGTAGCTTATAACAGTTGTCGGTAAAAAAAAAAAAAAAAAAAAAATCACTGACAAAACATTTGATGAAACATTCCCCAGATGAACGCACGTGATACGCGCAGCAATCGTACTTCCCGCACGTGCTTCTTGCGACCATCGCACGGGCTCCTTGAGGTGGTCTCACCAAACGGGCGTCGGTTGCACGTCGGTTGCACGTCGGTTGCACGGTACCTGTACGGGGCTATACGTTCGCCTCAAGAGTTCTTGCAGGTAAGAAAGGGTATGTTAGAAGACTATTTTTTTTTTTTTAATTTGATATATATTGTATTGTATTTCTGTTGAGGGTTTATATGAAAGTTATGAACAATAAGTAGTGTCCACTTTCTTTATTGCCTGAGTGTATAGGGTGGTTGTGTTTTAAAAAAAAAAATTGTTGCAATATTTTAAACTTAAATATTTGATATATTTATGATGTCAATATTAAACGCTCAATTATTGTAATGTATTTCAACGGGGGAAAAAAATTTTGTTCCACAAGAACGTAAATGAATAAAATAATCTAGCAATACAAATCGCAATGAGAGTATTATGTAGCTGGCGCTACTCGATATGACGCTAAACAGGAAGATTGATTTTATCTACAATGTGTAATATTTCGGAAAGCACACCAAGGCTCTATTCTCTCTGTAATTATCATTGAATATGATATCATTTATACTTGTCATTTTGAATATTTGTAAGGTAAACAAACATAGGTGGGTGAGGGAGGAGCTTCTTTATGAAATATGATTTTACCATGCACATGTTTATTGATGTTGACAAAATAAGAAGATAATGATAAAGATACATGTATATCCTCTTTCACTAATCACTATTTGATTGATTTGTATTTGCGTCTCAGGGTATGCGTGTGCGTGTGCATGTGTGGGGGCGGGGAGGGGGATGGATGGGGGCATTAGAAATTAGAAATCACCCAGAAAAATGGAAATGAAAAAATAATAATAAATTAATACTACTACTACTACTACTACTACTACTACTACTAATAATAATAATAATAATGATAATAAATAATAACAATAAAAATTACTAAATGCATTGAAAAATAACAATTGAACATAAAGATTTTAAAAATTGTAAAAGAAAAAGAAAGAAAAAAAAAGATACATAATAATTATAAAAAAATATATTTTTTCTTCACAAATATTCAAACACCGTACATCTGTTGCCTTACCCGCAGTTAATTACGTAATCAGTAGCCCCACCAGCGGTTTTTACGGGGGCACAACCCTCCAATGCCTCCTTTAAAAATCCAATGTTGCATAGCTCACGTACTGTGACCCCCTAATTGTGTTCTTTTTACCCCTAATGTTTTAAAACCAAAGAACATCTAAGGATGTATTTTTTGTAATATCTCCTTTTTTCTTTTTTTGCTTGTCAGAGATTTTTTCGGTGTTACGCCGCCCCTCTCCCCCGCCGCCATTTACAGAATGCTTGAGCCTCCCCTGTGTAGCATCAAAACACACGTCGACAGAAAACGTGATATGTTTAGGCGTTGGCATTTCCTGTAAACCGCTGACTTGTTCTTAGCTATTCAGGAACATCGTTGCAGTTGAGGTCCAAAGTAACAATTCAACTTTTAATCCAACTCTCCAGAAAAAGCTGTAAGTGTTAGATCGGATTTTATTTTACCTCCTGTCGAACAAACTTCCTATTTTAAAGTAGGTAATTTCAGGATTTTCGCATACAACGTTTAGAACTTCTAATAGAACAGAGCTCTCGTTCCAGTATTAGTTATCCTTTGATTCCTCTCAACAGTTTTAGGCGCAATGTGCAAACACAAATTAAAGTTGTGAATAATTGTAAAAAGTGCAAAAAAATCCCTACGAGGCTGTAATCATAGGTGTAACCTAAATTAGGCTTTGTGCATATTTAATGCAAAAAAGGTGAAATGGAGATTAGGAAACACAGGGCAATTCAAAGATAAAGTAGAGTTCTGGTCACGATATTGAATTGCGAAAGAAACTGTCTCTAAGCGATTGGGAAAGGCTGATTATATAGCACATAAGAATTGGTGTATGCTGTAAGGTCCTGTAGCAAAGACTTTTAATAGTATCAAGACGCAGACGTAAATTGCTGTGTTAAAAAAGACTCGGAAAAATACGTTCGCCATAGGTATAACACGTGAAAAGATGTCTCATTTTTTGGTGATATTTCATATCTTTCTCTAGCTTTTTCAAATCTGATTTTTGCACGAGAGAAAGGATGGATAGTTCAAAAAACATTTCTTGAACCTTTATTGTCAATAAATGCCACCATGAATCCCCGGGATCATGCCTGCTTTTTGACAGAGTCATCTTCCATAGGGTTAACACGTGAAAACATGGATTTTAAGAATGATTATAATTCCTCTAGTATTTCCTTGAATTTAGTGTAAATGTGGCTTATATGTAATTTGAGACTCTGAAAAAGGTTAATGAAGGCTCTAAAAGTGGAAGGGACCCCGCATAAATCCCCGGGAATATGCATGCTTTTAGCCTTCCAGCTCCCATAGGTTAACACGCAAAAAAAGGGATTTTTGAATGATTATAATTCCCACAGAATTAAATTAAAATTTGGAAAAATGTGACTTAAATAAAATTTAAAGCTCTGAAAATGTATAATTAAGACTCAACTAGTCGAATAGACCCCGCATAAATCTCAGGGAATATGCATGCTTTTGACCCCCAAAAAGTCTCGCCTGCCATAGGTTTACACGCGAAAACAAGGAATTTTAGGATGATTATAATTCCCATATTTTTTATTTGAAAATATAAAACATGTGATTTACATGTAATTTGAGGCTTTGAAAAAGCTTAGTGAAGGCTTAAAAATTTGAAAAGACCCCACATAAATCCCGGGGAATATGCATGCTTTTGACCAAAAAAGTCTCGCCTGCCATAGGTTTACACGCGAAAACAAGGAATTTTAGGATGATTATAATTCCCATTGTTTTTATTTGAAAATATAAAATATGTGATTTACATGAAATTTAAAGCTCTGAAAAGATATAATTAAGGCTTGATCAGTCCAGTAAACCCCGCATAAATCCCCGGGAATATGCATGCTTTTGGCCTTCCAGCTCCCACAGGTTAACACATGAAAAGAGGGATTTTGAAATGATTTTAATTCCCCTAGTATTTATTTGAAATTATGAAAAATGTAATTTACATGACATTTAAAGCTATGAAAGCGTATAATTAAGGCTCGATGAGTCCAGTAACCCCCGCATAAATCCCCGGGAATATGCATGCTTTTGGCCTTCCAGCTTCCATAGGTTAACACATAAAAACAGGGGTTTTGAAATGATTTTAATTCCCCTAGTATTTATTTTAAATTATGAAAAATGTGATTTACATGAAATTTCAAGCTCTGAAGGGGTATAATTAAGGCTCGATGAGTCCAACAAACCCCCCATAAATCCCCGGGAATATGCATGCTTTTGACCCCCAAAAAATAATTTGTCATATAACACGTGAAACCGTTTGTTGTTATTGATGACGTAATGTGGGCGTGTAGTATCGATCACGTGAGATCGACGACATCCAATTAGATCGTGCGTTAGCAGACGACCATGTAGCAGACGTACGCCCGCCCGAAGGCAAGCCCAGCCTAGCCGGCATTAGAAGAAACTTTAACTAAATTCCAGTTCACTATTATATTTCTAATGTACCAGAGGCAAAATTCAATGTATTAAATTCATAAATTCATATAATCAATGTCCTATCACCGAATTAAGCCTAGCCAAATGACTGATGTTAGATCATGCAAGCAGAATGGAATAGCTGAGCTGAATAGCGACCGACAAGGTGTCTAGCTCTAGCTAGGCTAGGTCTACCCCTCTGCGATCCCGACCGAGGTGGTGGCGTTGCCGATGGAACTATATGTCAGTTTGCCAAAGGTGTTCTCCTCAAACTTGGCTCATCAAAGTTTTTTGCGTGCTGATCATCGTTTACTTTGGCTTCAGCCAACGAGACTGACAGCCCCGAGAGACCGACAATGTAGTGGGAGGGGGCTTCTGAACCCTATTATGGATATGAGTCTGACACTGACAGTTCATGATAGGGGCGAATGCAGGATGTAGTAAAAAGAAAAAAAAAAGGGGGGGGCACAAATGCAGCGCTGTCAAATTTTGTGAACTGCTTGAAGGGAGATTCGTATTTTTTTTCTTCTCGCCAACCCTCCAACCGTTGCTCAGTGGGGGGGGGGGGGGGGGGGGGGGGGGGGGGGGTTATCAGATTTTATGGGGTCCAGTTTTCCTCTAAAATTTTCTGACAAGCAAAATATCAGATGCCTTCTATTCTGAATTTTCGGACAAGCAAGCAAAACAAAAGTTATCACATGTTTCATGTTCTGGGGGGGGGGGCACACATTTCCTTTCATTCGATGTGTAACTAAGATATGTCAGATTTGGTTTTTGGCTGGCACGTAGGGGCACGTGCATTCCTGGATACGCCACTCTTAATTAATCTTTATATTTTATATAAGGAATTGCTCGCACTCAATCTTATTTTGATAAAGCATTTTCTGTCTTGACTTTTAACAGAATAAGGCCAATAAATTTACATTATAGGTCTATAATCCCTATAATTTGCATAAATCATGATATCAAATGAGATATTCTGATTTAGAAAAATAAAGATATCATTTTATTTATTTTTAAAAATACTTTTCTCGACATTCCCGTCAGATATCGCAGTGTTTGCTCATATAGAGCTTAATATCAGGGAACATGTTTGGACCATCCCCCCCCCCCCATCACATAAATATTAATAGACATTTCACAGCAAATAACTTTAACAAAAATACAAACATCTCTCCTAGCTCCCCCTCCCAACTCTCTCCCTCTCCTCCTTGGTGCAGTTAGAGTTGATTCCTATCTGTTTTGGGACATAAGTTTGTATTTGAAGGGACAATATCAAGATTATGCCCTTTAGGCTTTACCAAAAGCGATGTATAGAACAAGAAGAAAAAATAAAGAAAATAAAAAATAAAACATCTTGATAAAGACTATAACCTTCCCTCTCGGCCGATCGACATGTACCACAATATATACGCGTGCTTAATTTCGAGACTGAGCACTCTTCGTATTTAAACTCTTTGCGTGTAGTCACCATAATGATAACAGATTTACTCAGTCCTGCCGAGGGTCACATTCACTGCACACAGAAATGTGTATATGGGACTACAACAAATGTTCGGTCCAAACATTTCTAGCCTTTTCTTGTCATATTTTGAATGTGAGGGCATTTGAAGAGCAATCTTTTTTTCAGGGGACATTTCTACTATGATAATCTTCCAAACTAACATAAAAATAATAAGAAAACCCCCATTCCCCCCGCCACCTTTCACAGAACTCAACCTTCCCTTTAACTATCAACATCATAAAGTTTTGTCAGTACACGGAGACAATCAAGATATGTAGACAAATGTAATATGCAGTTATGGACGTATGTATAATTTCCTTTATCATGTTTATCTCTCTTATTGTGTGTAGAGTCATTCCACAGCATAATTGATAGCCTAATTTTTTTTTCTCGAATCCATAACAAAAACATGTTTTCATTTCTTATTCCTTTAAAAGATTGCAAGATGAATTCGCTTATCGTCATCGGTCTACTTTGCTGCATTTTTACAACTGGTAAGTAAATGTTTAACACATTCATCTTATTCAAAATAATTTCACAGTCGTCTTGGCAGCTGGATCGGTACTCTAAAAAAAAAATGTATATATATATATAAAAAAATAAAAAATAGAGTGATCACTGACGTCACTCCCAAGGGGATTGAAAATAGAGTGAAAATAGAGTGAAACTCCACTCTTTTCCTCTTAGCACTCGATAGTCACTCGATATTCACTCCTAAACAAGTGGTCACTGACGTCACTCTAGATTTTGGGGAGGTTTTGATACCTGGCAAATAATAGCGCTGTAATAAACATAAACTCCTCGCATTTCGATCCAACTATTGAGTACAGTGTGCACAGGTATATTTTGACTTAAAAGGGAGAGTATCTTCTCCCTTCCACTGGTTACCTAATTTGAATTATTCCTTTTTATATATTCTTCAATAAATGTTGGATTCATTGTACTTTCAGAAGTTTTAAAACAATGTTTTATTCCAGCTACACAAGTTTTACTAGGTTCACACCAACGAACCCATTAAGCAAAGTCATGGACATTACTTTTTATGGCCTTTTCATGCCCTGGTCACAATAGTTTGCATGTATATATTTACTTAGAATCGTGTATAGGTTTTTTCTTATTTGAAAAAGAACAAATTGTCTAGAAACCATCCGGAAACAAGAATAAACAAGTTTTTGTTAAAACAGATATTAATGCATGTGTATTTTAACGTAAGAACCGGGCAAAGCATTAAAGAAAAATCTTCTTAATCAGTAGATGTTGCTGAAAATCAAACGAAATATGAATAACAAAAATAAAATGAATAAACAAAACTAATGCGCACAACATATAAGAGCTAAAATATTTCCAAAAGAGCTTTGTCTACACTTGACCCCAAAGATAAACACTTTCTCGTTGTATCTCAGGTATCAGCGAATATAAACTACGAAGAGATATCCTTTTCGTATTTAACCCATTGCATGCAGGAACCGCATGGTCCCTGTATTTACCATATGGAAATTTAAGAATGTAGTAGTCAACGGGTTAAAAATTTCGATCAGTAGCTAGTAACACACATGAGATATACCTTATTTACTTACTACTTATAATTTATCAGTGCTCAACTTTCATTTTAATGGTAATCAACAGCTGTGCGGGTTTGCGGTTAACATTAAAACCAACAAGAACAATGTAAGAGGATACTTTTTCAGTCACTGTCAAGGATGCTGGGTGGAAAGTTGCTGGTCTTCATTTCATGTATAAGAAGATGGTGAATGAACTATCATTGCATCGGTCTTCCCTACTGTCAAGTTTTTCTTGAAATGCTATTCGTGCATTACCTTATAATAGTTGCCTTATAGATTCAATAGGTTTCTGATTTTGTTGGATATCATGTTTTATTTTCTCTCTATGTTTGGTTGATATTATGCACCTTAGCCAACCAAAACAAAAATAATACAATTTAGTATCGTTAATGATATGTGGGTGATTCGTTCATGAATAGATATAGATGATTTGCTTCAACCATTTGGTATATATGAACAACATAGGTATGACAGGTATCTCAACACAGTTCTGAGATATTCAAATTACATTTCACTTTATCATGTTTATAGGTTAGTGTTTTTTACTGTGTAGCTGTATTATGACCTACAAACAGTTACAAAGTTGTAAGTTAGCTGTATCTGGCTCACCTTTTTTCGGATAAATTATATATGTGTAACTAGATATACCCAGAGAAAAACAATAAGAGGAGGGAGAAGAAAGAGAAACACATCTACAAGCACCAACGTAACCGTTACCTTACTATGTAAAAAGACCCCCCAAAAATGTACGGAAAAGATATTTTTGCAAAAATAAATCGAATAAGTCGTTATGAAACAAACTTCAAACTTCATTGGACAGTGTGGACGAGTTTGATGAACAGTTGCGGACATTTCCCATCCTGAATCTTATTATGTATTCTGCATTTAATGAGAAAAATAAAGCGAATAATAATAACAATGAAGGAAAAAATTTCAACTGAAAAAATACCTTTTAAAAAAGTAAAATAGACCCCCCCCCCCCCAAAAAAAAAGGAAGAAAAGAAGAAGGGTCAAAAAGACATCTGTAATTTTAATTTGGAATAAACTGTTTTACTTTTTTGACTTCATCAATTGATTCATGGTTGTATCCATCATCGTGTGAAATATTCTGTTGGGTTGCTGAAAATCCAGTATGGTCATCATTATTGTCTGTTCGTGTATCAGTTACATACCTATAGCGGTTGCATTATTTATCATGTACAGCGCATCCGCGTAATCTTATTTTTACCAGCTTAAAGACTAGTTTACTTTTATATCTCTTGTCTCCTGCTTCCGGAATAACCGACCTCAATTTGTCATATTGGAAAAGTACTGCTGCAAAAGTAGTTTCCAGTAATAAAGCATTATATAGAAACAATAATAATGATTAACATTATTATAATTATTGTTATAATTATACTAATAATAATAATAATTATTATTATTATTATTATAATTATTATTAAAAATGATAATGATGATGATTATTATTATTATTATTATTATTAAAAATAATAATGATGATGATTATTATTATTATTATTATTATTATTATTATTATTATTATTATTTTTATAATTTTTATCAATAATAGTATTAATATTATTACTATTAGTATTATTATAAATACTATTATTATCATCATCGTCATTATTATGATTATTATTACCTTTCAAATTATCAATTTAAAAAAAATCGACAGTGGGTTTGAATAATTTAAAGCAAAATGATCAATTATTCCTAGCGGAGAGGTGGGGAGCGTATCTGTTGTCACCCTCCTCCCATATGCATTCTTTATTACTTTATACCCTGTGAGTAAAAAAAAAAGTAAAGTATACACTTAGTGTAACTGTATGTGTATTTTGATATGTGTGTCATGTTTAAGTTTTGGGGGGACGGTTTGAGCGTTATTTGTACCTGCAAAGACCGAATTAATGCCCCTATTCAAAATGTTTTGTTCAAACATCACATAATGATAAGGAGTACGTTGGCGCAACATACAGTAAGTTACACACACCCTCACACTTATACTTATTTTTTTAATCACACGGTATAACTATGAAGAAATTAAGAAGGTGTATACGATAGTAAGGAAAGCACCAATGTAAATGCTCATTTTTCATAAACAGGGAATGCTTTAACTTGCATCGTTTGCACGGAAATAACGTCACAAGATGATAATGTCACCATTAACATAGACACCAGAATTCCCTCCTGTTCGAGTAACTCCTCTTTCAAGGCATGCCCTGCCGGGGTCTCAAGCTGCATGACATTGGTAACCAACTCCACCGTTGCTCGACAGTCAGGTAAGCGCCAAATCTCTCCATCGCAGAAAATTAAGTCCGTTGCACCCGTTCATTGACACTCCATTTGAGAATAATCTCGTTATGCCCGTTTCACATGAGGCGTTATTATTATTATCATCATTATTATTTTGCGTTATTACCTACGCTAATTATGAAATCCATTCATCTATTAATTTACTTATTATTCATTCATTAATTCATCATTTAATTTCCAGGCATAGAGAAAAAAAAAGTAGGTAAGAAATATCACCGACTAGTGCCCGAGAATAGCCATTAAAAAAAAAAACAACAACAACAACACCTGATCCTGTTGTAGAGGCAATGAAGACATGCCAAATAACCTATACATCAGTTTCCATTTCATTTTTATTCACCTCTCGTGTATAATGATAATACGCAGTCTCGTATAGCGCATATCACATATTTATTAGTTCCTCTATGCGCTTGGGATTATTACCCCGGCTCAGCCTAGCTTCCCTAATGAGGCGGGGAGCTGAAGCTTCAAGGAATAAATTCATTCCGGTACCCATTTACTACAGCTGGGTCGAGAAGGGCAAATCAAGATTAATGTCTTGCCAAAGGACATTAATGACGGGTTGGTATTCGAACCCCGTACCTTGTGTAGGGGCCGCGGAGCGTTTTTGAAAGTGTGTGTGTGTGTGGGGGGGGGGGGGGTCAGCAGTCCCCCCCCCCCCCCCCCAGCTCCGCGGCCCATGTTGTGATCTACAGTGCGGTGACTTATCCACTAGACCACAACACCTGTAAACACCGCGTCAAAAAGCATACAAGTTAATGACGCAGTTTTAAGTCGGCAAATGACATCTTGGCCCTGTTTCATAAAACTTGTCATCAATGACAAGTTGCAATAATTGTTATAAGCTACTGAAACCCTTGCATTTGATTGGCTGAGAGCAAGTTTGTCTGTAAAAATCACCGACAAGACACTTGATGAAACGCCTCCCTATTTCATGTATGTACAACGGGCGTGAAGAGTGCATGCAAAAATGAACAGCGCCAACACTGCGTAAAACTACTGGAAAATGCGAGCATTGCGTTTATAAAATAGGCTTTTCTTGCTTAGGTAATAACGCGATCAAAATGAGGTCTCGCGTACAGCGGGAACAATTTCGTGATGGCCTCGACTGGGAAGTTTTTTTTTTTCTGTCTCGTCTACTTTCCGTTAGAAAGTAAATTTATGCTCGATATAAATAAAAACAATACTGAAAACGAAAGTCTGAACAAGTTGTAACTCAGAGTATGATATCTTTCAAAGAGATTGGGTAAAGAGTATGTTATCATGGTTATTGCTGAGTAATAATAGAAGAAAGATAGGAAATCAGGCTTGTAGTCCTGCCCACTTGCATAATAACAACAACAACAACAACAATAACAACAATAAGAAGAAGAAGAAGAATAAGAATAATAATAAGAATAATAATAATAAGAATAATAATGTTCATGATGGTAGCTTCTGTATAGGACGTTAGTGCCCTGAACCTTTTGATTAAAGGGTCTCTGAGGCCCCCAAAATAATTTTTTTATACAGTTAGAATGTATAAAATTAACCCCAAATAACTTTACCCGGCATTCCACAGGTTAGCGATTAAGGAGTTTGAAGAAAATAAAGGACAGCGTAATCGATCGACGCGCGGAACTCAACTGGAGTTGAGTTCCGCGCGAGCAGTTTTCTATGCGTGTGCGTTTTTGATGCGTGCACGTTCGGCGAACGCCAAGACGCGATAATGGAATTATCGCGATCGCATTATCGCTTTGTCGTCTGCTATGTGCAGCGCCGGGGTTGACAAATATTCGAAAATTGATTTGGGTTGGAACTTACGGATAATATTCAACCCTAATGAAACAACAAATGAATGAAGGATACAACGCAAAATGTTTTTATCAAAGTAGAAATTGATTTGGTGTGAACTTATGGATAATCTACAACCCAAATAAAACAACAAATGAATGAAGTCATACAACGGAGAATAATTTTAAAGAATAAAAAATTGATTTGGCGCTTAAATTAGGGATAATATACAACCCAAATAAAATATGAAATGAATGAAGTATACAACACAATGTGTTTTTTATCGACTGGAAATTGATTTGGCGCGTAACTAATGGATAATATACAACTCAAATAAAACATGAAATGGATGAAGTATACAACGCAAAATGTTTATATCGAATAGAAAATTGGTTCGGCGCATAAATTACAAAGAATCTGCAGACAAAATGAAACAACAAATAAATTACAACTAAGACGCAAAATACATTTATCGAATCGAAAATTGATTTGGCGCTTAACTTAGGGATAATGTACAACCCACATAAAATATGAAATGAATGAAGTATACAACGCAAAATGTTTTTTTATCGATTGGAAACTGATTCGGCACGTAACTTATGGATAATCTACAACGCAAATACAACAACAAATGAATGAAGTCATACAACGGAGAATAATTTTAAAGAATCAAAAATTGATTTGGCGCTGAACTTAGGGATCATATACAACCCAAATAAAATATGAAATGAATGAAGTATACAACGCAAAATGTTTTTTATCGACTGGAAATTGATTTGGCGCGTAACTAATGGATAATATACAACTCAAATAAAACATAAAATGAATAAAGTAAACAACGCACAATGTTTATATCGAATAGAAAATTGGTTCGGCGCATAAATTACAAAGAATCTGCAGACAAAATGAAACAACAAATAAATTACAACTCAGACGCAAAATCCATTTATCAAATCGAAAATTGATTTTGCGCTTAATTTAGGGATAATGTACAACCCAAATAAAATACGAAATGAATGAAGTATACAACGCAAAATGTTTTTTTATCGATTGGAAATTGATTTGGCACGTTACTAATGGATAATATACAACCCAAATAAAACATCAAATGGGTGAAATATACAACGCAAATTGTTTATATCGAATAGAAAATTATAAATTGGCGCGTAATTTATGGAGAATCTACAACCCAAATAAAACAACAAATGAATCAAGTATTCAACACAAAACGTTTTTGTCGAATATAAAGTTGGTTTGGCGCATAAATTACAAAGAATCTACTGACCAAATGAAACAAAAAATAAATTAGAACTAAGACGTAAAATACATTTATCGAATCAACAATTGATTTGGCGCTTAACTTAGGTATAGTATATGAAATGAATGAAGTATACACCGCAAAATGTTTTTTTTTTATCAATTGGAAATTGATTTGGCGCGTAACTAATGGATAATATGTGACCCGTCACATCAAAATGAGACAGAAGTTGTATTTTTTCAAATTTAACTTTATTAATGATTATTATTCTCCATTTCATAAGCGTTAATTTGATATAGAGATCAACTCTAGAGAGTGGAGATAATGGCTTTTGAAACTCGAGAATAGTAGGGCTCTGGAAAAGTATTTCTTCCAGAAAGACGCTTCCAAAGTTTGACTTCCATTTTGTCTTCATTTACCAGTTGTTCATCTTTAATGCCAACTAGATTTTTTTAAAGTCCGTAGTAACCGTTTATCAATTTGAATAAAACCCAGTTCCTACGTTCCTTTAGGATCTCTTCTCATGAAAACATAAGTTTTAATTCATATAAGTCATGATTTCTAACGCTTTAATGGGTAGGTAAGTAAGTAGTTTCAAGCCGCTGAAAAGGCTTCTCGCATCGACTTATTCCGTCTTTACTGTGCTATTTGTTATGATTTTTTTTAATGCTTGTATATAGTCGATTTTACATTTTAAAAACCTAGAAAAGTTCTTTTCGTTTAAGTTTTTTTTTAATAGATCCGTGATTGTGGTCTTCGAACAGTTTCAGCTTTGTTGCCGAAAAAGCTACTTTGGGTTTTGCATATGCATAATTAGCATAAATTCATGGCAAATTGACATAATTATTAAGCAATCCAAGCCAATTTTCCATGAAAGCTCTACATGTACTTTCATTCAACCAGAAAATTGTAGGTCCATGTTCTAACTATAAGAAAAAAAAATCACTTTCCTTTGTTCAAATATAATTAAATTGGTATTTACATGAACTTTACGTGATATCTAATTGAAAAAAAAGTACATTAAAATATAATTGTGTATTTCTTACAATTAGAACACGGAACTACAATGTAATGGTTGAATGAAATTATATTTGATGGGAAGTTCGCATAATTATACCCGCAGCGTTTTAAATGGCTATTATTGAATCTCTTTTCCTTCACCCATCTTGAAAGTGACACTTGACACAATGCTACTGGTCGCTGCTCTCTCTTTGAAAGCTAAGATTCTTTTCTCTTTGCTTTCTAATGATGCAGTATTAAAAACCAGGAAGTATTTAAAGCCACGCTACAACAAACAAATCTTTTGTTTGACATTTTCCTTTCTTCCTGCAAGTTATCTCCAAACTTTTTCAAAAGTGCAATACAAATTGCAGTTGCAGCTTTCCTATAATATAAGGTGTGCTTAAGAGCATGGAGTTCATGTCCTGGCGAATATTGATGGTACCCCCCCCCCCCCCCCCTACGAATCACGCCTTTTTAAGCTTGACATAATAATTTGCTGTAATGTGCTATTTCATATTTCACGCGGTCTTAGCAGCAGTTAAAGAGGGCTATAATCAACTGATATAGTGTTCATTTGTCTTTTTTTTTATATTAGAGATAGGGATATTTAAAAGCAGCTCTCTTTCAAACATCCGTTTTGTTTTAATGCGGAAGGGAAAATCTGAAATCCTTAAAACAAAATCTAGTTTTCCCCCCGTACATGTAGGCATGCAAGAAGGCACTAGCCTGTCTAGCACACGGCATAACACGGCGAATATTTCGGAAAATATCAGGTGACCTGGAACATCCAATGAATAAAAGCCTCGCGTAGCTAGGGGCGTGGCCTGGGGTGTAAACAATTGTTCTCATTCACTTTCCGCAAATTCTATAACGATTTGACCCCCCCCCCCCGAAAAAAAAAAAAAAAAAAAAAAAAAAACACTTCCAGAAAAACTTATTTTTCTACCTCTTCCAATAATATTTAGGACTAGAAATTTTTACAGGGCATGGATGAAACATTGGGAATTTATAGACATCAAGAATAACAATTTCCCCAAATTTGGATTTTTTTTTACGATATCCCCTTTTTCTCGAGCTCAAGCCCAGCTACTTCTGTCTCATTATTATGTGAAGGGTCACATATACAACTCAAATAAAACATGAAATGGATGCAGTATACAACGCAAAATGTTTATATCGAATAGAAAATTGGTTCGGCGCATACATTTCTAAGAACCTTCAGATCAAATGAAACAAAAAATAAATTGGAACTAAGACGCAAAATACATATATCGAATCGAAAATTGATTTGGCGCTTAACTTAGGGATAATATACAACCCAAATAAAATATGAAATGAAGTATACAACCCAGAATGTTTTTATCGAAATGAAAGTTATAAGTTGGCGCGTAATTTATGGAGAATCTACAACCCAAATAAAACAACAAATGAATCAAGCATTCAGCACAAAATGTTTATGTCGAATATAAAATTGGTTTGGCGCATAAATTACAAAGAATCTACAGACCAAATGAAACAAAAACAAAACAAAACAAAATTACAACTAAGACGCAAAATACATTTATCGAATAAAAAATTGATTTTGCGTTTAACTTAGGGACAATATACAACCCAAATGAAATATGAAATGAAGTATACAACGCAATTATTATTATTTTTTTGTATTTATTTTATTTTTTTTATCGAATTGGAAATTGATTTGGCGCGTAACTTACGGATGATAAACAACTCGAATAAAACATGAAATGGATGAAATATACATCGCAAAATGTTTAAATTGAATGGAAAATTGGTTCGGCGCATAAATAACAAAGAATCTACAGACAAAATAAAACAACAAATAAATTAGAACTAAGACGCAAAATACATATATCGAATCGAAAATTGATTTGGCGCTTAGCTTAGGGATAATATACAACCCAAATAAAACATCAAATGAACGAAACATACAACGCAATATATTGCTGTTGTTTTTTTTTTTATCGAATTGGAAGTTGATTTGGCGCGTAACTAATGGATAATATACAACCCAAATAAAACAATAAATTGATGAAGTATACAACGCAAGCTATTTTTATCGAACTGAAAATTCAGTTGGCGCGTAATTAATGGAGAATATACAACCCAAATAAAAACAACAGATGAATCAAGTATTCAACACAAAACGTTTAAATCGAATAGAAAATTTGGCGCATAATTTACAAAGAATCTACAGACCGAACGAAACAACAAATAAATTAGAACTAAGTAACAAAATACATTTATCGAATCGATATATCGTTAGGTGAGCTATGTGTGTATGTGTGTGTGTGTAATTGGGTTTTTACAGACGTGTATCAATCAGATATGATTATTTACGTCTGGGACCGACCTTTAACGTCACCATCCGAAAGACGTGACTCAGTCTCGAACCTGAGTCCGCTGAATCAGTTTATAACTTCCACTCTTAGCTGGATTACAGACGCACGCCACAACGCCCAGTTGTCCTGATCAATCGATTAGTCTTTGCTCATGTCTTATTTATATTAATTTTGGGGGGTAATTTATTTTCAAAAATCAATATCTCCTGTATGCTGTCACCGTTGAATGTCGTGTTAAGTTTTCTGGGGTTGATTTTGTGTAAGCTAACTATACACAAATTATTTTTTCAGGCCCCAGGTACCCTCTAAAAGTCAAGTGGTTGAACCAGTATACCACGACACCTCCGCACACGGTCTAATCACGGGGTGTGCGTTTATCGATGACTCTGACTTCCAACATATTTTAGTTAGTATGTTTATAATGTTTTGACTGTCGAAACAACCCGCCTGTAGGATAAAACATAATTGAGTATCTGAATATAAAAACGACCCAAGTCCATGGCAGGTCATTTCGAGTAAAAAAAACAATAACATTATGTTTGGCTATGATGGTAACGCAACATCGTAAATACAAGTTTAAATGTACATTGCTATCATAATTAACATTCACGTTATTGTGGGGGGGGGGGGGGCTTTTGTTTGATGGACTTTGGTCGTTTTTTTGAATCATTATGGACTTGGGTCATTCTTTGAATCATATACAGAGTAGGCTCCTGTAGTAATAGTTCTTCTACAAAGAATACATAATAGAGTTGTGTTATTTTTTTCAGCTTTTAATCAGTATGGCTTACAAATATTTGGTTGCATACTACGGCACAATTTCCCTCATCACCTAGCATGTTAATTTTTGGGATTGTGTGTGTGTGCGTGCGTGTGTGTGTGTGCGTGTGTGCGTGGAAGTGTCGTGGTCCAGCGGTTTAAGGCGCTTAACTGGAGATGCGAGGATCGGGCGTTCGATCCCTGGCACGGCACTTATGCCCTTGAGGAAGGCATTTTATCTACATTGCTCTTTTATCGTACATCAAAAATATGAAGTGCTATAGGCATATTGATACCAGCGTGTGCATGTGTGTTATTTAAAAAAAAAGAAAAAGGTACGCTTTATGCCAACAGTTCAAAAAATTGCAAAACCAAGTACTATGCATGCATAACACATTTCTTTCTAGACACCCTGACCCAACTCCCCCAACCCATTGCCTCCGAAAATTACATACGCACACACACACCCACTCGTCCACACACACACCCACACACACACGATTCAACATTATCTTTTTACTCTTGCATGTATATGTACTATCGCACCATATGCAAACTACGTGTATGTATGACCAGCAATGATGGTAAAAAGCATTTCCTTTGCAATCTGCAGCACCCTCATAGACCATAACTTATTTTTACTCCTAAATTCAAAACATGCACTTTACTGAGTCACATGCGCTCTGAAATCATGAACCATACCACATGATGATGCCCCCAGGCCACAATACCTCTGTATTATCCACAAATCATTGTAAGATTGAATTCAGTTAAAATTCAATTTAAATTTGTTCATCTGTTAAAACAATGCAAAAACGGTTTTGTTATTTGTATCAAAATGTCAAGAATTTCAATTTTGACAAGAGGTAGAATATATACAAGTAATGTAGAACTATTACTGAATTGTTCAGACAGGTTGCATTTGAAGAGTGCTCAGTAGGTACTGAATGAGGTCTAATAAGGTTCATGTTATAATAGTTTGATAATTCATCACAGCGGCAGATCCGGGATGGGGGTGTAAAAGTTTGAGTAGGCTGTCAGCTAACTCGATTATAATATGTACAGAGTTCAGTCAAAAGGAAATGGGGACGTGACCCCTTCGCCCCCCCCCCCCCCGCCTTACCGATCTGCCAGTGCATTACAAATAACATATTTACATGAGCATCAATAGATTTGATGTCTTGACTCCAAGGAGTTACAATAATGCAAGAACACACAACGTTATAAAGATCTTGAAGGCCATACAAGTTTAGCCTGTTATACAGTTTCTCCAGTTTTTTTTTTCTGGCAGGAACTTGGTTTCCTTTGCAATTGATGTGCTCTTCCTCCTCTGCTTCCATTCTGATTAATTTCCGTGTCCCCCCCCCCCCCCCCCCACTTACCTCCTCATAATAATAATAATAATAATCTTTTAAAGTCCACTCCAAATTTTATTAAGTTAAATCGAAATGAAAACTGAGCAGCGCCAGATCGACGTTGCTCTATCCCTTATTGTTGAACGCCAAACAAGGCAGCAGCAACTCCCATCTTTTAACGTCTTTTGGTATGACGCGGCCGGGGTTCGAACCCACGACCTCCCGGTTGTGAGGCGGACGCTCTACTGACTGAGCCAACACACCGGTGACTGTCCAACAAGTCATGTCCATTATGTATGCCAGCCATCTTTGAAGTTTGGGAGTAAGCTTAGACAAGGAGTGATGAGAGAGGGCGCTATGATATGAATGTAAAACTGACCCAAGTCCTGGACTTGGGTCATTCTAACATTCATACTAAATTTCACTGATTTATTTTAGGCACTTCCGGGGGGAATTCAGGTATATCATTTAAACACAAAATGGGCTCATGCATAAGCAACAATTTCCCATGTTTAACTCAATTTGGCCAAAAACTGGACTTGGGCCGTTTTTATATTCAGGCCTTCAATTATAATTCATCTGAACCACATTTTGCTTTATGCAGACTCCTCAGCTGTATATTTAATTTGGATCTGTACAAATTAATTATTATATCGTATGATTGTCCCTATTTGAATTCTAATAAAATCTGGAAACTTCTGTTTCCTAATTGAATTATAATAAAACGCAAATGCCTTATGAGGGGTGGATTTTTAATGCTCACCCATTTTTAAATTTCGTCAGTATCTTCGCGTTTTCTTCTTTCTCTTCTTTTGATTGATTACCATATTTTATCTTCTGATAAAAACGATAGAGCCCAACGTGGTGTTGACGAAGAAACAGCGGGGTTGTTTACCCTCAATCGTTGCTGCTACTGGCTTGATTCCGCGGGGAGACGTGTGCCTTGACAAAACCAAGGTGGACTTGTTTTTGTCGATGAATGATTCGGTTGCCAGGATCTCAACTGGAGGCGGTCTGACGTTCGATCGGATTGTAAACGCAAGCTTCTGCGTCTGCGACAGCGCCGATAATTGCACACCACCTTCCCCGCCAAAGGTTGCAGAGGCCGGACCGGATGCAGATGGAGACGGCAGCTCTACGACACCTTCCCCACCAACGATTGGGAAGACCGGACCGGATGCAGATGGAGACGGCAGCTCTACGACACCTTCCCCACCAACGATTGGGAAGACCGGACCGGATGCAGATGGAGACGGCAGATCTACGACAAAGAAAACACCGAATAATGGATCAGTGAACCTTGGAGCAAGGTTTGCTGTTAATGTAGTCTCGTTCCTGTGTGTTTTTATTTGCATGGTTAATGCTATGCAGTAAGAGGGTACCAATAGTTCCCCATTGGTCCTAGTTCGAGAAATAATCAGGAATGGTCCAGCCTAACTAAGCGCAGCTTCAAAAGTACTAACCCATAGGCACCACAAGCCTATCAAACTCGACCATCGGGATAATCTTGGTCTCGGGGAAATTCCGGCACCAATTCAACAGGCCCTGTAGTGATAGGGAACCGGGGTGTTCAATCACCATCAGTACATGTACCCATGGCTGACTGAAATCCATGAAAAATAGGTTCTTTTCAGGCTATTCAAATATATTCCGTTGACCATGATCATTTATAGTACTCGTACTTTGTGACAACCATAAACACATAAAAGCCTGTGGTATCATTTGGGGGGAGATTTTCGGAAGCAGAGTATTAAGTATTTTCTCAGCCCCCTTGAAACCCCAAAATATTGCATGTATATTCCTTTGATAATTACTAAAAAAAATGTGCCAGTTTTAGGGTCTTTATTTTCCTTGTGTTTTTGCCTTGTATAGGGGGTCATTATTGTGTTTAAACAAAAAATCTAATGGGTTCCTCCAAAATAAAGAGTCTTTTTGGAATTCTGGAAAAATCAACTGAGCTACGCATTTTATATAAAGAGTGAACACCCGATGGTATAGTACTTTATTTCTCAAAGAATCTTGTTCTATGATTGGTAGGAGCTATACATTCTTAACATCAGGGGCGGCGCCAGGGTATTTTGATAGGAGGGGCAAGACGACCTAAAGATGACATCATATTTTTTCTCCATTAAATAACAGGGGTAATATAGAGTTATATGTTTATATGTTTAACACCTCTCTTACTCCTCTTTCTTCTTTCTTCCCTTTTCTTCCCTTTTCTTCCTCCTTTTCTTTTTTTTTTCTTTTTTTTTCTTTTTTCACTACTTGAAAAATCATAGGGGGGCGGTCGCCCCTCTGCCCCCCCCTGTAGCGCCGCCCCTGCTTAACATGTTACTCTGCATCTCAGCCACCTACCACGGTGTTTACAGATAACTAAGTGTTTGCAGCACTTTGACACGTAGATCTGGGAATGGGTAAGAGTTTGAAATTTAAAAAAAGTGCCCATCTTTGGTTAGACAATTACAAATTATTTGTGGTTGATATTCCTTATTTATTCATGTATCTGTTTATTTTTTTTAAATGTATCTATTTATTTATTTATTTATTTATTTAATTTATTTAATTCATTTATTCATTTATTTATTTCAATGAAAATCGAATTCCGGGGTTGTTTATTGTATAAATTCCAAACATAAGCAAATATGTATGTGTCTATCCATTTCTATACAGAGAGAAGGGGGCGGATTGGGGAAGAGGCTGTAATCACATTAAACAATACAGAAAACTGCTGCAGTAATTGACGGTCCTTTTATATAAGTTTGATGTTACTTGGTAAAATGTATAAGAAAATTTGTATATATTAGCGTAGGCCTACATTATTACGTAAGCTATTTTCTTGATATAAATATTTCACTATATTTTGCTATTTCAGTCTCCGATAATATTATTAGATATCTATACCGGTAATATGATTATTTTCACGCATTACATTATATATTAGAATAAATACTAACTCCTTTATAAATAGCACTGGAATATATATTTATCACGTTGTTGTTGTTATTATTATCAATATCATTATCATTATCGTTATTATTAGTAGTATTATTATCATGATATCATTATTGTTTTTTTTAATTGATTGTATTGTACTATCATCAGTGTAGTAAAATCACGCAAAACCGTTATAACGCAAACCCGTAATAAATTGACGTCAAAATAGTTAATCGATTACCAGGAGATCACTCTCCGCGCTCCACTGTGCAAGAGAATTTGCACGCAAACCCTATGTGAATGGGGAAGGCATAAACGATTCCAAGATGCGTTTTCAATCTTTAAATTCACAGGGACGGTTTTAAAAGCAAAGGGACGGCTGCAAAATACGATACTTTTAAAGAAAAATTTATACTTGATCAATCTATCCGCGCCGAATTTTTTTTCCCCGTGGCGTTTTGCTATAAATCAATCAAAATCATAATTCATCTTTTGCAAGCAGCTGAAAAGAACGCCTGATAGATGCAATGACAGTCGTTGTTTGTCAAATATCCACGTGTGTATGATGACCAACACGGCTAACGTGGCAGCAGTACTATAGTATTTCTTTGTTTTTCTTCTCTCTATCTTCATTCTTTTCTGATGAATTTTTTTGTTTCTCTTCTCTCTTGTCTTCTTTTTCTTATGTATTCCTTTGTTTTTCCTCTATCTGTCTTTTTTCTTAATGTATTTCTTTGTTTTTCTTCTCTCTGTCTTCCTTTGATTTCTTAATGTATTTCTTTGTTTCTCTTCTATCTTCTTTTTTCCTTATGTATTTCTTTGTTTTTCTTCTCTCTGTCTTCTTTTTTTCCTTATGTATTTCTTTGCTTTTCTTCTCTCTTCTTTTTCCATTATGTATTTCTTTGTTTTTTCTTCTCTCTTCTTTTTCCCTTATGTATTTCTTTGTTTTTCTTCTCTCCGTCTTCCTTTCCTTATGTATTTCTTTGTTTTTCTTCTCTCTGTCTTCCCTTTTTTCTTATGTATTTCTTTGTTTTTCTTCACTCTACTTTTTTCCTTATGTATTTCTTTGTTTTTATTCTCCATATCTTCCTTTTTTTTCTTTATGTATTTCTTTGTTTTTCTTCGCTCTTCTTTTTTCCTTATGTATCCCTCTGTTTTTCTTCTCTCTGTCTTCCTTTTTCTTTATGTATTTCTTTGTTTTTCTTCTGTCTTCTTTATTCCTTATGTATTTCTTTGTTTTTATTCTTCATATCTTCTTTTTATTTCTTTATGTATTTCTTTGTTTCTCTTCTATCTTCTTTTTTTCTTATGTATTTCTTTGCTTTTCTTCTCTCCGTCTTCCTTTCCTTATGTATTTCTTTGTTTTTCTTCTCTCTGTCTTCCCTTTTTCCTTATGTATTTCTTTGTTTTTCTCCGCTCTTCTTTTTTCCTTATGTATTCTTTTGTTTTTCTTCTCTCTGTCTTCCTTTTTTCCTTATGTATTTCTTTGTTTTTATTCTCCATATCTTCCCTTATTTCTTATGTATTTCTTTGTTTTTCTTCACTCTACTTTTTTCCTTATGTATTTCTTTGTTTTTATTCTCAATATCTTCCTTTTTTTCTTTATGTATTTCTTTGTTTTTCTTCGCTCTTCTTTTTTCTTATGTATTTCTTTGCTTTTCTTCTCTCCGTCTTCCTTTCCTTATGTATTTCTTTGTTTTTCTTCTCTCTGTCTTCCCTTTTTCCTTATGTATTTCTTTGTTTTTCTCCGCTCTTTTTTTTTCCTTATGTATTCTTTTGTTTTTATTCTCCATATCTTCCCTTTTTTCTTATGTATTTCTTTGTTTTTCTTCACTCTACTTTTTTCCTTATGTATTTCTTTGTTTTTATTCTCGATATCTTCCTTTTTTTCTTTATGTATTTCTTTGTTTCTCTTCTATCTTCTTTTTTTCTTATGTATTTCTTTGCTTTTCTTCTCTCCGTCTTCCTTTCCTTATGTATTTCTTTGTTTTTCTTCTCTCTGTCTTCCCTTTTTCCTTATGTATTTCTTTGTTTTTCTCCGCTTTTTTTTTTTTTCCTTATGTATTCTTTTGTTTTTCTTCTCTCTGTCTTCCTTTTTTCCTTATGTATTTCTTTGTTTTTATTCTCCATATCTTCTTTTTATTTCTTTATGTATTTCTTTGTTTTTCTTCACTCTACTTTTTTCCTTATGTATTTCTTTGTTTTTATTCTCAATATCTTCCTTTTTTTCTTTATGTATTTCTTTGTTTCTCTTCTATCTTCTTTTTTTCTTATGTATTTCTTTGCTTTTCTTCTCTCCGTCTTCCTTTCCTTATGTATTTCTTTGTTTTTCTTCTCTCTGTCTTCCCTTTTTCCTTATGTATTTCTTTGTTTTTCTCCGCTTTTTTTTTTTTTCCTTATGTATTCTTTTGTTTTTCTTCTCTCTGTCTTCCTTTTTTCCTTATGTATTTCTTTGTTTTTATTCTCCATATCTTCTTTTTATTTCTTTATGTATTTCTTTGTTTTTCTTCACTCTACTTTTTTCCTTATGTATTTCTTTGTTTTTATTCTCAATATCTTCCTTTTTTTCTTTATGTATTTCTTTGTTTTTCTTCGTTCTTCTTTTTTCCTTTAATATGTATCCCTCTGTTTTTCTTCTCTCTGTCTTCCTTTTTCTTTATGTATTTCTTTGTTTTTCTTCTATCTTCTTTATTTCTTATGTATTTCTTTGTTTTATTCTTCATATCTTCTTTTTATTTTTTTATGTATTTCTTTGTTTCTCTTCTATCTTCTTTTTTTCTTATGTATTTCTTTGCTTTTCTTCTCTCCGTCTTCCTTTCCTTATGTATTTCTTTGTTTTTCTTCTCTCTGTCTTCCCTTTTTCCTTATGTATTTCTTTGTTTTTCTCCGCTCTTTTTTTTTCCTTATGTATTCTTTTGTTTTTATTCTCCATATCTTCCCTTTTTTCTTATGTATTTCTTTGTTTTTCTTCACTCTACTTTTTTCCTTATGTATTTCTTTGTTTTTATTCTCCATATCTTCCCTTTTTTCTTATGTATTTCTTTGTTTTTCTTCACTCTACTTTTTTCCTTATGTATTTCTTTGTTTTTATTCTCCATATCTTCCTTTTTTTCTTTATGTATTTCTTTGTTTTTCTTCGCTCTTCTTTTTTCTTATGTATTTCTTTGCTTTTCTTCTCTCCGTCTTCCTTTCCTTATGTATTTCTTTGTTTTTCTTCTCTCTGTCTTCCCTTTTTCCTTATGTATTTCTTTGTTTTTCTCCGCTCTTCTTTTTTCCTTATGTATTCTTCTGTTTTTCTTCTCTCTGTCTTCCTTTTTTCCTTATGTATTTCTTTGTTTTTATTCTCCATATCTTCTTTTTATTTCTTTATGTATTTCTTTGTTTTTCTTCACTCTACTTTTTTCCTTATGTATTTCTTTGTTTTTGTTCTCAATATCTTCCTTTTTTTCTTTATGTATTTCTTTGTTTTTCTTCGTTTCTTTATTTCTTTGTTTTTGTTTCTTTGTTTTTATTCTTTATATCTTCTTTTTATTTCTTTATGCATTTCTTTGTTTTTCTTCTCTCTGTCTTCCTTTTCCTTATGTATTTCTTTGTTTTTCTTCTCTCTGGCTTCCTTTTTAGTATGCACAACACTTGGGTCAAATACGGGCGAACGACTAATAAGAGACTAGGAAAATCGCTGGACCGTTCGACCTTGCTCTGCGGGGCTTACGTAACAATCAGCAAATATAACGCTAAACCGTTATAACGGTTTTGTGTGATTTTACTACACTGATCATGATTTCAATAATGAATTTCATTATCAGGCTATTTAAAGTAATAGTTGCTGTTAATGCAGTCGTGTATTAAGAATGCATATAATGAACACCATACATATGTTGGGTAAAAAGGGGAACATGGATATTTGTTGGGTAAAACATAACCCAGTATGGGATAAATGTACCCAAATACTGGTAAAATTTTACTTAACAAAAACGCATGTTCCTTTTTTTAAAAATCCCATCTCTTTTTAGAGTAAACATATAGAAATCAAACTCTTTCACATATCAAAGGTCACACTGCTATTCATGAACACAATGTAAAGAGTGGCGGTTCATAAAACAGCTGTAATAACTAAAAATATAATCTATTAAACAAATAGTAATCACATATAAATGAACATTTGTTGTCTAAATTTATTAATATATATATATATATATATATATATATATATATATATATATAATATTTCAAATTAACCATAACGCATAAACAGAAAAAAAAAATCAATGAAATTCCGTACACACAATTTTTTTAAAATCCTATAAACCTCAATTTCATCCAATTTTTTTTTTCTTTTGATTTTGCCGTATTAAAGCCTATGCTTCTAGCTAAATTGCCCTTGTTCTGATTTTGGCCCTTCGCTCAAGTAGTCGAAGTGTTATTTCATTTATTTATTTATTTTTTGTATAAATGAATAAATACATAAATAATCAAATATATAAATGAATAAATAATAATAATATATACTTCCCTCCTTATGTTTGGGTACACCTGTTTTCAGAAGTGATTTCACCCACATTCCATTTATCATTTGATTTGTGGCACTGTAACAATTTGGTATCAAACTGAAGGGTAGACATCACCCTTCAAGTTGACACCAGTTTAACATATAAAAAGTGTTTCAGGAGGCAGTCATGCATTGCCCCTCTTTCTCTATTCCACACTCTGTACCATTCTGCTTTAAGATTTCAGCGCGAATCACTGGGTTTATCTCACATTCCTACCCCCAATCCACATGATCACCACCTTTCTTGTGATCACTCTCTAGCAGGGGGGGGGGGGCGACCGAAAAAGTTGGGGGCGGCAAAATGCATTTTCGCCCCCCCCCCCATAAAAAAAAAAAAAAAAAAATCAGTAGTAAAGGAGTAAAATTGGAGGGGGAACCAAAAAGAAAATAAACAAAAATAAAACCTGAATTGAATCACATCGCAAATGTTATTCCATTCAAATAAAAGAAGAGTATGAACCCTTGAAGGTGAGCCCCCTTGAATGTCTGCCCCCCCCCCCCCATCCCAAACTGCTTCCGGCGCGCCTGGTCACACCCTCTACTGAATTCTCTTGTAGTGCAGGTGGCAATGAATTTGCTGTTAAAGACAATGACACTGACCCTGAAATGTCCTCTTTTGATCTCGACAAAGACTTGGTAACGGCACATGATGGGTTATAAACTTCAGGTACCACTTCAATGCGAATTCAGGATTTAGGAATATCGCGTAAGCGGAAAACACATCGTGGAAGTAAGGGAAATGGAAGGAAAATAACTCAACTTTTTAAAGGAACTTCGAAGATATCGCAAAGTCCAACTCGACAACCTTTATCAGTACTAATACGATCGCGTACACCTGTAATTTCCAGTAGGGTTAGAAGATCAAATTGCAATGTAAAAAATCTTATTTTCATAAAATCTGATACTAAGTTGGTTAAAAATGTAAGGTACGACCTACCAAATGTTTATTTAGCGAACGTACGTTCACTTAGAAATAAATTCGATGAGATAGCTGTTACTGTTGATAAATACGATGTTGACATTCTTGCCATAACAGAGACCGGGTTAGATGAAAGTACTCCGATTGATTATTTTCCATTATCTGGTTTTAGCTCATTTTCTAAACCACGTACCAACAAAAAAGGAGGTGGAGTAACATCATATATAAGACACAATTTTAAACCGAGATTTCTCTCTGTTCAAGTACCTGATGATATTGAAATCATTTGGATATATATGAGACCTCCTCGACTACCTCGGACAATTTCGGGCATCATCTTTGCACAGTGTATTTTCCTCCTAAACACCCAATGTCAGAACTTTATATTGATCATATTTTGTCTAGCTTAGATTATTTGTCAACAAAATATACCAATGAAGGTTTTGTAATTGCTGGAGATTTCAATGACTTGGATCTTAGTCAGATACTTTTGTTAGACAATTATACGCAAGTTGTGATGAATAAACCTACAAGAGGTCAGAATATATTGGATAAAATCATTACAAATTTTAGTTATGCTTATGATCCAATTAAGATTTTGTCACCACTTGGGTTGAGTGACCACAACTGTATTCTCTGGTGTCCATCATCTCACTATCGCAACCCTGGGAATCTAAGCAATAAGAAAAGAAAAAAAATTGTACGTCCCTTAACTGATAATGGTATTCGAGAGTTTGGAAGTTGGATAACACAGCACACGTGGGAGGAACTTTATAATATCACTGATATTTCTGAAATGTGCAGCATGTTTTTGCAGGTTTTGAAGCAAAGTATAGATCAGTTTTTACCTACCAATGAAATAAGTTTTCATGAAAATGATAAACCATGGATAAATTGTGAAATTAAGTCATTAATGAACAATAGGCAAAAAGCATTTATAAATAAAAGTGAAAAGTTATGGAAATATTTTAGGAACAAAGTTCAAAGAGCAATAATTTCAGCCAAGGATAAATTTTATAACAAAAGAATACAAAAGTTCAAACTTAACAAACCTGCTGATTGGTATCGTGATATTAAAGTGATGACCCATGGGCCTCAATGTCAAATGAAAATTGACATACCCAATCTAACTGATAGTGAACTTCAAAACTTTAAGTGTGTAGCGAATTGTATTAATGATAGGTTTTTATTTGTAGCATCTGATCTTCCCAAACTTGATAGATCAAAGTTGCCTGCATACTTGCCATCACCTAGTGAATGTCCAACAATACAACCACAAGATGTGTTTAATAAGTTGCGCAAATTACACTTGCAGAAATCAACTGTCTCGGGTGATTTACCTGTTAGAATAATTCGGGAATTTGCTTATGAGATGTGTTTTCCATTATGTCATATTATTAATATTGCTTTTAAGCAAGGCATCTTCCCACAAATATGGAAACTTGCTGAAATTGTTCCTATTCCAAAATCATTTCCACCAGTGGTGTCTGAGTTAAGACCAATAGCTCTAACGTCTTACTTTGCCAAGACTGCTGAGTCTTTCATTGTTAAGTGGCTGTTGGAGGACATAAGTGATCAAATTGACATTAATCAATTTGGTAACCGTCCAGGACTTTCAACTTGCCATTATCTTATTGCAATGCTTCATAATTTGTATAAAAATGCTGATAAGCAAAAAACCATTTCAACTATGATCTTGACTGATTTTTCTAAAGCTTTTGATCGTATTGATCACAACATTTTGATTCACAAATTGATATGCTTAAATGTACGCCCATGTGTTGTTTCTTTGATTGTTGACTTCTTACATTGCAGACAGCAAGCTGTAAAATATAATGGCAATATTTCTGATGTTAAAGATTGTAATGCGGGCGTTCCGCAAGGAACAAAACTTGGCCCGGTGCTGTTTTTGATCATGGTGAACGATGCATGTAATGACTGCCCTCTCCCTTTTTACAAGTATGTTGATGACCTGACAATTGTAGAGGCTAGGAATCAAAATCAACCATCTCAGATGCAAAAAGAAATTGATTCATTGGCAACTTGGTCTTTGTCTAATAATGTGAAACATAATCCTCAAAAATGTATTTTTATGACAATTTCTTTCATGAAACAACCAACTCAGCAAAGTTTGTATATTAACGAAACACCTTTGAATGAAGCCAACATTGTCAAGGTTCTAGGTGTTTATTTCCAACAGAATCTTAAATGGGATACACATGTTGAAGAAATGCTGAAAAAGTGCAATAGAAGATTGTTTATGTTACGTAAATTAAGACATTTTAATTACCTGTATGTGATCTTATCACTGTGTACACAGGATATGTTAGACCCATTTTAGAATACTGTGTTCCTCTTTTTCACTCAAGCCTTACAAAAAAACACACAGATGATATAGAAAAAATTCAGAAACGTGCAATTAAAATTATACTAGGTTTCAATTACATTACGTACAAAAAAGCACTGGAAGTGTGCAATTTGTTGCCCTTGAAGGAAAGAAGGATAAAGTTGTGTGTAGATTTCGCCTTAAATTTGGAGAAGCACCCCATGTACTCATCATAGTTGCCTGATCAAAGGAATGTTAATTTGAATTTAAGATATATCAAAAAATACTCTCAATTACTTTGTAAAATTGACCGGTTAAAAAAAGTGCAATACCATATTTTATCAACATACTGAATGATTATCATTCTAACAATTCTTAAGCATTCATCAGAATTGAGTTTATATTTGGCAGTGACTTTATTAACCAGATATCAGGCAACCATGATGATATACTTTTACAGTTGCTTAACCCTAAGTTTATGTATTTGTTTTGTATTTGAATAGAATTTCAGTATATTGATTCTCATATTTATGTATGAATTTGTTTTTCTTTTTATGTCCATTTATATCTTTTTTGTAACCTTTATCAATTTTCAATTTTTTTTCAAATTTATTTCCACTTTAAAAAACACATTACAAAAATCATTATCAATTCATTGTTATAAATAATAGTGGCGGGATCATGAAAAGCACAAGAAGGCTTGTTAGAAATGATCCCTTAAGAAAAAATACATAAAACAAATCACAATTATCAGAGTCAAACAATATAACAATATACATGTAACATAAATATAACGGAATAACATGGATAGAAAAGCAGGAAGAGAAGAAAAGGAAACTGCAATAATCTTACAATTAAACATTTAGATTCAATACAGAAATGATATGTCTTTTATACAGTCTTTTGAATTGACTTACTGTCTTACTATTCTTGAATATTATTGGTAGGCTATTCCACAGAATTGGACCATTGTAAAAGATTGAATTTTGTGTAACTGATGTGCGATTTAGAGGAAGATGAATATTTTGGGCATTCCGAGTATTATAATTATGGATGGAACAATTCAAAGTAAAATAATCATTAAGAGCTTCAGGAAGAAAATTGTTAGAAAGCTTGAACATAAAAATTGCAGTATCTAGAGATAATAATTCATGGATAGGAAGGATTTGCATTTTCTTAAACAGAGGTAAACTGGGTGAAAGGTAAGGGGAGTGTGTTATAATACGAATTGCACGTTTTTGTAATTTGTGAATACGTTCAATATTTCTTTTTGAAGTAAAACCCCAAACAACATTACAATAATTTATATGAGAAGAAACAAGTGAATGATACAACATTTTTAGAATATTTTGTGGCAAGAATTGCAGTCTATACAAAACCCCTATATTTTTAGCTAAGGTGTTACATATATAATTAACATGGTAATTCCAAGACAGTTTTTCATCTACGAATACCCCTAAGAATTTGACATTAGATACACGACTTATTTTTTCATTTCTATAATACAAATCCACATTAGAAGGAATATTACTCTTAGTTCCAAACATAATATAATTAGTTTTATTAATGTCTAAGATCAACTTGTTCGCTTTCATCCAGTTACTTATTTTATTTAATTGAGTATTTACAAGATAAAACAAATTCTTAGGATCGGGACCTTTACAAAAAACACTAATATCATCTGCAAATAATATATAACGTAAATGTTGGGTTGAATATGGCAAGTCATTGATAAATATTAAAAACAACAGAGAACCAAGAATGGAACCTTGAGGAACTCCATAACTGACTGCCTTAAGTTGAGATTTAACTCCATTAATTAATGTTAACTGTTTACGATTAGTTAGGTAACTCGATAATAGTTCAAGTGGTCTGCCCCTTATTCCGTAATATTGCATCTTTTGTAATAAAATAGAATGATTAATAACATCAAAAGCTTTTGTTAAGTCTATGAAAATAGTTAAAGCGTATTCCTTACTGTTTATAGCTTGATTTATGTTATTAATCAGATCCAATATTGCTGTCGTTGTAGAGTGCCCCTGTCTCAAACCGTATTGGTTTTTAAGAAGAATATTATGTTTATCAATAAAATCAATAAGTCTATTATAAATACATTTTTCTAGGATTTTAGAGAATATGGTTAAGACTGAAATTGGTCTGTAGTTATTTACATCGTTACGTTTACCCTTTTTGTGAATTGGAGTTACTCGAGCAATTTTCATCTTTGTTGGGAAAATACCATTCAAAATACATTTATTAAATATCAAACTTAACGGCTCACTTATCAAATGAATAACTTGTTTTATAACTTTTATATCAATATTATCTATACCTGCACTCGTATTATTTTTCATGTTATCGACTATTGTTATTATTTCATGTTTACTAACTGGCTTAAAAAATATTGAGTGGGTATTTGGATATTTTAGGTAGTCATCAAAAGAATTATCAGGAGTGATATTATTAGAATCTTGTAAATTTATGCCAATGTTCACAAAAAAATCATTAAAAGAATTAGCAATATCTTCCCTTTTAGTTATATTTACATTGTCAATTTCTAGTGATTCGATTTGATTATCTTTATTATTCTTTTTACTGTTAAGAAGACTATTAATCACATTCCATGTGGATTTGATATCATATCTTATTTTATTAAACCTTTTATTATAATAATCTCTCTTAGCCTGTCGTAACTTTACAGTTACAAAATTACGAAATTTCTTGAATGTTTGTTTCCTATATAAGGTTGGATTTTTAAGATATTTTTTATACAAAAGCGATTTTTTATGACAAAGTTTAAGTAAATCTTTTGTTAGCCACGGATTACTTTTCTTTTGTTTTACAATGTAGGATTTAAAAGGAAAACATTCTTCATACAATTCTTTAAACACTTGCAAAAATGTATCATAGCTTGTGTCAACACTGTCTTTACAAATATGTGATTCCCATTTGACATCAATCAGTTTAGTAAAAAAGGAATGTAAATGTGGTTCATCAATACAACGTTTTTTAAGAGTAATAGGCAGATTATTGTTTACATTAGTAAAAGATGAAAATATTGAGAAAACTGGTAAGTGGTCACTAATATCGCTCAATAAGATACCTGAATTAATTTACACCAGTTTTTGTTAAGTCTATGTTTATATCACCCATAATAAAGCAATTGCATGAATTTAGATTAATTCTATTCAACAAATTCGTAAAATCGTTAAGGAATAAGTCTATGTCATATCCTGGTGGACGATAAATGACACCAATAATTGTTGTCTTACATTTACTACTATTACACAATTCTAGGAAAATACATTCAAAAGATTCAGTTATAACTGATAAATCATTTCTAATAAAAAAGTGTAATGATGTATGAACAAAAATTCCTGTTCCTCCACCACGTTTGTTTTCTCTATTTTTACAAATAAACTGATAACCATCTATATGATAAACATCTGTGGGAGAAAATTTATTCAGCCATGTCTCGGTTAAACCTATTAACTTAAAACTGTGGTTAATACTATTAAGGTACACAATCAGGTTATCAAAATTTTGTGGTAAACTCCTACAGTTAAAATGAATCAATGAAAAGGAATTTAAAAATTCATCCCCAATATACTTTGAATTGAAAGAAGGCACATCAAGGTAAGTATCTGGTAATTCTTCTTCACTTATATCATTAGCCATAGCATAATAAAACATTTCTTATGGAAGTAAGACACAAGAAATTAAGTAGTGACATATTATAATACCCATTAGAAAAAATATTAACATGTATTGAATTGTTCAGTTTCAAGAAGAAATAATGAAATTGGAACAAGCAAAGAAATGACAAATAAGACATAAATTCAGTATATATACAAGAATAAGTAAATGACAAAATATATACAAATTCGAACACAGTTGTGAAATAATCAGTGGAGTAATGGATCACTCAATATATAATGTGAATATGATTAGCACAAAGCATGATTATTGAGTCATTTCATTTATATGATATTCTTCGTAGTTCATGGAGAATGTAATTTCTTGAGATCCTCCTCACATGTAATCAGTTTTGTAATGTTTTTACATTCGGCTGTAGTACCAAGGAGAGCAATTATCCGACCGTCGGATGACCAAGCTGCTTTGGTGCTCTTTGAAGACCGAGTCATTGATAGAAGTTTTTGGTTCTTCATAGTTAAATCCTCTACTATCACGATTTTTGATCCTTTCAACTCTTTTATACATGTATATTTTGTGCAATTCGACTTTTGGTCGCCAGTCAGAATCTAATAAAGACCTTTTTCAAATCAAAACCTTTTTCAAAACACTGACCCTGAAATGTCATCTTTTGATCTCGACAAAGACTTGGTAACGGCACATGATGGGTTATAAACTTCAGGTACCACTTCAATGCGATCTGACCAGCCATGAAGCATGGAGTCACTACTGTCTCCAAGATGTGGCATCACTCTTTCTCCTGCCAAGTCATTGCCAAGAAGCAAAGTGACATCCTCAACAGGAATTGCGTACTCCAACCACAACAGGACCTGATACAATTTCTGATTGCAAATGAATGTGGTGAAGAGGAACCCTAATCGTTTTCTCTCCCACACCTCGAACGTATACCTCGGAATCAGCTGACGAATCCCTTGAAAAGGGGAGGGTATCTGCGTGAAGGAGACTCTGCACAGATCCTGTGTCTCTCAAGACAGTTACAGGTAATCTTTGACAAAACCTTCCGAAATGAAAGGCTTGAAATCGTCATGCACATTTCATTCCTTTGGAACCGTACTTACGACTTTCATTCACCAACGCGCTCGGGTAGACATCACTGGCATTATTCTCCGCATTCGAATTTTTCTTCATCAGCAACGAGCACTCCGATATCACATGACCATCTTTCTTGCAACAGAAGCATGGTCCCATTCCTTTTCTCTTAGATGTTGGGCTCAAGGACCCATCTCGCTTGTGATTAGTATGGAGGGGTCTTTTATTATCATTACTCGCATCGAGATTACTCCCGCTCACACAACAACTAGCCTCAGACATGTCAGAGCTTGCCCTGTGAGTTAGCATACTCATCAAGGAGGACAGCTCCCTGTTTCACATCTTCTACCCTTCTCTCCTCCAAATACAGCCTCATATCAGGCGTAATGCATCTCTTCAGCTCATCCAAAAGGGTGAGGTCCTTTAATTGCTCAAAGTCCTTCATACCACTTGCGACAAACCAGCGATCAAAGTGCATTTGTTTCTCATGCCCAAACTCAACAAAAGTCTGGCCTTCACCCTTCCGGGAATTCCTAAACCTCTGCCTATAAGCCTCTTGCACCAACTCATAGGCCCGCAAGATAGCACTTTTCAAAGTGTCATACTCAGAACAGTCATCGACTGAAAGGAAAGCGTAAACCCCCTGTGATTTCCTGACCAGAGAACATTGTACCAGTGTTGGCCATGCAGGCTAAGGCCAGTCCAAGCTAGAGGCAAGCTTCTCGCAATGATGAAAAAATTCATCCACCTTGTCCTCCCAAAACTTTGGGACCAATTTGGCGTGTCTAGAAACATCAAAGCTTTGTGGTTTATCCCTATCTCGACTCCTATCAAACTCCATCTCCTTCATCCTCATCTCAATATTTTTCATTTTCAAATCGATCCTTCTTCCCTTGTAACTCGAGTTCTTTCAAATTTAGCTCCGCCTCAATGTCCTTTTCATCACCGCTCTTATTCAAAGAATCCACAGATAAAGCAGAAGATTCATCATCCCTTACATCTATCTCCTTCCAGACCTTATTGTCATAAAGCCACGAAATTACCTTTTCTCTCACTTCTGCTTTCCGTGAAGTGGAAGAAACAGCCACACCCAAATGCTTTACAGCCTCAAGCAACTCAACCTTTCCAAGAGTATACAACACTTCTAGTGTAGGATTATCCAAAAACGTTTTCACCTTATCCTCCGCCATTGTTAGTTCAGAGGACACAACAAAACTAACCAAGCCTTGACACAAGACTACCCCAAAAGAAAATTCTGCGTGCCCCGTGCGCAGACAACCGAAATTTACACGTATACAATAAACAAGTTGGACTGCGCATCCAAAATCTGCACACGGTTTAATCATTTAGTCAACTTAACTAACCACATTTTTAGTCCACACGCAACGTGCAAACATATCCATTCAACATGCTAATACTACGCAAAGACCATACAAGACGGAGTCTTTCCTGCATAGTTAAAAAACAAATGATATCCCACCTAAGGACGAAAGAATCCACCCAACACCTTTGCGAAAGGTTTCTCGATATGACTAAAATGCGTATGCCCTGTATACACAAGATCACCACATAGATCTATATCTAGACCAAAACAACAACAACGTACCGTACTGAGCTACGCAAGCTTCTGTAACTAGATCAATTTAGAATGCCAATTCCAGGTCCTAAAATATAAATTTTAGGAAACTCCCGGACGTGCCCCCATGTTACAATCAACTCCATTCAAAATCCTTCCTGTCATACTTAACGTTTCTCAAGGACCTCACAACATCTTACAAAAACACGATAAAAACTACTTTCGAAAAATAAACTCAAGGGCGATTTCAAAGGCCTATTGAACTGCCCATAGAAATCAGGTTCGGATTACGTAATACACCATTATAATGTTCGCACATTTCTAAAGGTGATAGGCAGGGCTATTGAAATTGTCTTGAGTTTATTTTTCGAAAGTAGTTTTTATCGTGTTCAAACTAAACAGTTAACTCCAAATCACGACACAAGACAGGCTCAAAATGTGGATTGCCGAGAAAACTGCTTTATTCTCCCTTTAAGTCGCTAGGGCTTCAAAACCCGTAAAAGTAATAAAGACAACTCCTGCCGAGTAACATCATTTCAATTTCACTTACTCCTGTTGATTTATGTTGCCAGCTTTATGACAATTCTGTTCTGTTGTCTTTAGTTTTGTTTTGGCGAGTAACATCTTTTCAATCTCACTTACTCCTGTTGATTTATGTTGCCAGCTTTATAATAATTCTGTTCTGTTGTCTTTAGTTTTGTTAAATTGCTTATAATTATTATAACACGATAAAAACTACTTTCGAAAAATAAACTCAAGACAATTTCAATAGCCCTGTCTATCACCTTTAGAAATGAGCGAACATTACAATGGCGTATTACGTAATCCGAACAAGATTTCTATGGGCAGTCAATAGGCCTTTGAAATTGCCCTTGAGTTTATTTTTCGAAAGTAGTTTTTATCGTGTTTTATTCGTTTCATTCTGTTTGATTTAGCAAATAAACTTGAAGGCCAAGAGCCAAAGCTTGTTAATACACCGAACGACCTCCTTCATTCTGTTCCATCATTCTCTGTTCACATATCTAAATTTAACATGGTTCAACCGAACGGTACACACACCCACACCTCTCTCGCTATATATATATATATATATACATATATATATATATATATATATATATATACATATATAGCGAGTATAACTATATTCAGAGAGAGAGGGGGGGGGGGAGAAAAAAAAAGAGCGTAGCGATATCAGACAACATCGTAATACATATTGAGCTATCGCGTGCGTCTCTTTACACTGAATGTTGCTAACTGCTATGTCGATAGGACACTTATGCGCTTGCGACATCTAAAAGCAGGTCTAAAAACTGATAGATTCTTGAAATACAGCTCAGCATTTTAGTATTGTGCAAAAATATATAATTAAATAATCGAGAGAGACATTTCATTCAAAAATTCCTTAATCGCAATCTTAGTAATGAACATGGATTACAATTAGAAGTATAAAATGCTTAATTGACAACAGAAATTATACAGAAATTAAAATCTTTGGAAAACAAATATCTGCATTATTTCAAGTTCATCATGACTTCTGATGAAAACTGTAATCACCGACTTTTATGACTGTTTGCAGATTATTAGATTATGTTACGTTCATTCACAAAAGTAAAACAAAATTCCAGATACATGACGCGTTACGTCAAAATGAGACAGAAGTCTATTTTTTCTAATTTGATTTTATTATTGATTATTATTTTCCATTTCATAAGCTTTAATTTGATATAAAGATCAACTGTAGAGAGTGAGTATTAGTGGAGATAATAGCTTTTGAAACTCGAGAATAATAGGGCTCTGGAAAAGTATTTCCAGAAAGACGCTTCCGAAGTTTGACTTCCGTTTTGTCTTCATGTAGCATATTTTCATCTTTAATGCCAACTAGATTTTTGAAAAGTCTGTAGTAACCGTTATCATTTTGAATAAAAACTATTCCTTACGTTTCTTTAGGATCTCTTCTCATGAAAACATAAGCTTTAATTCATTTAAGTCATAATTTCTAACAAATTAATGGGTAGGTAAGCAAGTAGTTTTAAGTCACTGAAAAAGCTTCTCGCATCGACTTATTCCATCTTGACCGTGCTTATTCGTTGAGCCTTTTTATGCTGGTTTATAGTCGATTTGATATTTTAAGTACCTAGAAAAGTTCTTTCCGTCAATTTTTTTTCTTTCTAGATTCGTGATTGTGGTCTCGTAACAGTTTCAGCTTTGTTGCCGAAAAAGCAACTTTGGGCAATTTTCATAATTATCATAAATCTAAATAGCCCCTTCGAACCAATATTTAGCAGATAAAGACAGGTTACACAGAATGTATAAGCCGATCTACGTACTATTCTTTATGCTGGATGATACCCAAATGCAAAATACATCTTTGCTTGCAACCTGTGAGACAACGAAAAGACTTAACACAGTCACTGTCCGATAAGAGTGTATGATAACTCTTTGTATGGGTTTTGTGGGGCTAGAATCCACTTTAATGCTGTTTTTTTTTTTTCAATTAAATGTCATGGACCTACAATTTCCTGGCTGAATGAAAGTACGCCTACTCCTGATGTTAATATAATATGTAAGTAAACAGGATTTTAGAGTGTTTAAATATGACGTTGAATTAAAGGGGAATGAACTCTTTCATAGAAAATTGGCTTGGATTGCTTAATAATTATGCCAATTTTCCATGAAAGGTCTATTTCCATTCAACCAGGAAATTGTAGATCCATGTTCTTACTGTAAGAAATACACGTTCAGTTGTTCAAGCATAATTAAGTTGGTATTTACATGAACTTTACGTGATATTTAATTGGGAAACAAAAGACCCATTAAAATATTATTATGTATTTCTTACAATTAGAACACGGACCTACAGTTTCCTGGTTGAATGGTAATAGACCTTTCATGGAAAATTGGCAAAATTATTAAGCAATCCAAGCGGATTTTTCTGTGAAAGGGTTAATTTCCCTTTAATTAAACGTCATATTTAAACACTTCACAAACCCGTTTACTTACTTTATTTTAAACATCAGGGTAGGTGTACTTTCATTCAACCAGGAATTTTTAGTCCATATTCTAACTGTAAAAGATATACAAGTTGTTGAAGCATAATTAAGTTGGTATTTACATTAACTTTACGTGACATTTATTAAAAACATAACATTAAAATGGATTCTACGCCCCACAAAACCCCTACATAGAGGTATATCACACATTATCATCGCACATTATCTGTGTATCCTCCTTTCGTTGTCTCTCAGGTTGCATGTAAAGACGACAACAATTTCAGTTGGGTATTATCAAGCATAACAATGGTACGTTGATCAGTTTACACATTCTGTGTAAGTTGTCTTTCGCTGCTAAAAATCTTTACTTCAACGGAAACAACTTTTCTGGGTTCTTAAAGTGTCAAATCGACTAAGATGTGTTTGAAAGGACATTAAAGCATGTTAAAGTTGTTGAATAGACTATCTTAATTAAGTATGAAATCGACAAAAATCGTTTCTGTTTAATCACAAAGGGTTAAGGTTCCTTTTGGGGGGGGGGAAGTTATAGAATTTTCTGCTTTTTAAATACAAATAATGAATACATACCCTTGCTATTATTGACACCCCCCCCCCCTTTCCTTCCAAATCACGCTCCTGTTCATTAACTCGTCATTTTACTTTTAATGTCTCTTTTAAACGCTAACTTTCCTTTATATTCCTTGTTAAATATATAGCTGAAGATAAACAGCATCAGTGTTTGACCATCATCTTTTATCAGCACTCCTTAAGTCGACCTTTTCAAAGAAAGGTTTTCAGCCTTCAGGTTGTTTTGTAAGAGTAAGAAGTAATAGACGCTCTGAGGATTATTGATTTTTTTTTCTCTCTCTCTCCTTTTAAATCACGCCTCTATTAGAAACTTGAAACAATACTTTTCCTCTTTCCTCTATATAGACGTAAAGCCAAGTTTCTTTTTTTCTTGGAATGATGCAGCATAAAGAGCAGGATGCATCGAAGTAGCGCCCTGGTGAACTGAACTTTTTTTTAATGATATTCCTTTCATTATGCGTTTCAAATGGTTATTATCAAAATTCTTCGGTATCACTCCCACCTATAAATTTAAAATCTGCTTTCCTGATCGTTGCTCTCTCTTTGAAAGCTAAGTTCTTTTCCCGTTGATTTCTAATGATGTAGTATAAAGATCAGGGGCCCGTTACACAAAACTTGCGATTAATCGCAACTCCGAAAAATCAAACGCAAGTCCTTACTGCGCACTTCTGATTGACTGAAAATAAAGTTGCGTCTGATTTTCCTGAGTTGCGTTTAAACGCAAGTTTTGTGCAACAGGGCCCAGGAAGCATTCAAAGCCACGCTACAACAAACAAAACTTTTTTTTTGACATTTTCCTTTCTCCCTGCACACTGTTAACTCCAAACTTTTTCAAAAGAGCAGTACAAATTGCATTTGCAGCTTTCCTGTGCTTAAGAGCATAGAGTTCATGTCCTGACAATTATTGACCCCCCCCCCCCCCGCCCGAATCACGCTTGTTAAACTTGCCACAATAATTTGCTGTATTTTCCTATTTTATACAACACGCAGTGTAAAAAGCAGTTAAAAAGGGCTATAATCAATAGAGCTATTGTTCATTTGTTGTTTTTTTTTTTAAATATTAGATATAGGGATATTTAGAATCAGCGCTCTCTCTATCAAACATCCGGGGTTTTTTTCATGCGGAAGGGAAAATCTAAAATCCTTAAAACAATTTTTTTTTCATACGTACGCATGCGAGAAGGCATGGAGCATCAGACCTTCACACACAACTGCTAATCAGGAAACCTGAAACAGTGTCCAGAACCACAATAAAAGGAAAAAGATGATGCTTGATAATGTATTAAACATGTTAATTAGACTGTAGGGTAATACCAATTAGGTCACAAAATTGTTTCTCCTTTTTTCGCTTTATGTTCACCCCTTGTAGGTGCCCCCCTTTTCCCTCAAAGTGCCTTTTGTGCTGGTGCCCCCCGCCCCACTTTGAAAGAAACTCCGCCGAACCTGCTTTCCTATGCATCTCTTTGACTTTCTAAGCTCCTGCTCTTTCAGTCTATAACTTGTTATTCTTTCTCTTTAATTTGATATGATTTTGTTTTCTTTCTTTATAGTCTTTCCATATGTTATTCTTAGAGGTGATATTTCTTTCATCATCTCTAATGACGTCATAGAATCATGATTGAGATCTCCGTTGCGTACAAGCAATTCCAGCGAACGTGTTTCTGGCAGAAACGTGCTACAAGATGCATATATTTATGCGTTCCAGTTTGGCGATCTCGGACAGATTAGTTTTTTTACGACCGAAGAAAATTTTCATTAACGCAAATGTGTTTTATACTAAAGGTCTTTCAAAACCGTGATTGAAATAATGTTCGCATGAACGCAGCCTGGATGTGCGAAAGCTACTCCTAGACGCATTATCCAGGTGTTTATAACGACAAACGTACTGCGTTTGTAAAGTGTATGGCACAGAAGTCTGGTATATAGAAACCTAATTCGTCAATCAGCTGTTTGCGAGTTTGTCAGGCTTTCGACTACTACACTTTGGATGTCAGTTTGACTTCGTTCATGGCGTTCAGCACGCTTTTCTTAACCAACATCGTTTTTACATAAACGTTGGTCTTACAACCACGGCATCTTCTCAAGACACAGACACTCCTGGAATTGATGATTCTTTTTCAAAATCCTTCATCCTAGAAGTCAGAATTGTTGAAGTGGTCGCTCCAAATCACACTGCTGTCGATTGGTCCTTGCCTTTTTTTTTGCGAGAGTCAGTTGCACCCGAAACGTCTAAATTTTCCTTTTTTCTCTCCCTCTTTTAGAAAATTTATGAATACTGACTCATTCGTTGGGTGTACTACTAATTATGATATCAATATCAACGCTCGATTATTTTAATGATTTTCAAGCAAGGGTAAGCAACAGGACATCGATCGTTTGCGGGATAGCCAGATGGGGAGGGGGACCTCGCTAGTCATGAGGACCGCTAGTCATAATGACCGCTATTCATAAGGACCGCTATCCATAACGCGTGAATGAATGAATGAGCGGTCCTTTATGAATAGCGGAGCAAACCATATAAAAATTACTTCACTAAAACTAAGGACCGCTAGTCATAATTACCGCTGTTCATAAGGACCGCTATCCATAACGCGTGACTATAAAATGAATAGCGGTCCTTATGAATAGCGAGCAGACCCCGATTTTTTTTGGGGGGGGTCCCAGTTTAGCCAAGAAAGAGCTGCTTCAGGGATTATTTCTTCAAGGTTCAAGGTTCAAGGGTGTAATTCCAGTCAATGCACCATTGAACACAAAATTTATACCAGAATTGTGAGAGAGGGAGTTGGCTACTGCCGCCCAAATTCAGTGATTGACAACCCTTGTTCTTATGAATTAGGGCCCGACAAAGAGATACACCAGTACCAGGGGTACAGTTATACAGGGTAATCGTCCTGGGGCGGGAGTCGAAACCAGGAAAGGAGTTGTCAGTATAGATAGTTTTCGTACAATCCATTCAGTGTAAATGCACTATTTACTAATCCACTCCGTGTACACTTTCCTTGCAGTAACACAGTGATTAAGCTTGCACGATATGTTAGTCTTTATGGTTAGTTTTGTCCCTTCAATTAAGAGTGTGTTTGAAGGAATGCATCATACCACAAGTGTCTTTAAAAAATATCGGTCTTGCCGGCCATCTTGCAACATATTTAAGGGTTGGAATCCTGCCGGTCTAAGTGAAGGTTTTGTCCACTGGGACGACCCTAACGTAACGATAAGAGCACCCCCTACCAGTTTCACAACCCGCCCATGCCATCTTTAAAAATCCAATGCTGCATAGATCACACACTGTGTTAACTGTGTTAATTTACCCCATATTTTTTGTTTCTTTAATCAAAGAACACCTACTTTTTATTCATTCATTTTTTGTCATAATATGTTGTATTTTTTGTTTGTCAGAATTTTAATTCGGTATTACGTCCACCCCCCCCCCCCCCCAACGCCATTTTCAGAGACCTTGATCCGCCCACTGTTTAGCTACAAAACTTACGTCTTAAGATCACATGATACATGTATATTAAAGCGGTAGCATTTCCTGACACCGCTAAGTTGTATACAGCTATTCAGGAGCATCGTTGCTGTTGAGGTCCGAGAGAACAATTAAACTTGCTAATCCATATTTCCAAGAGAAGGCTGTAAGTTATATATCGCATTTTATTTTACCTCCTGTCGAACAAACTTCATATTTTAAAGTAGACATGATTTCAGGATTTTCGCTTAGATTGTATAACGTTTCGAATTTCTGATAGGACTGAGATTTCGTTCGAGTATTAGTTATTCTCCGTATCCTCTCAAAATTTGTATAGGCGCAATGTGCAAACAAATTGAAGATGTGTAGAAGTGTTTGGAAAGTGTGGAAAATTCCTGCAAAGCTGCAATAATAAGTTTAACCTAAATTAGGATTTATAATTGTAATGTGCACAAAGAGGAATGAAGATTAGAAAAGGGTCGGCTATTTACTCTTAACATTTAAAAGTTTTGACAGTGAAAAGGGGTTTTAAAAAATTATTTAAAGATATCATGCAGACAGTTCTGTATTGTGTGTATATATTTTATTCCATTCGTTCATCAAGTTATGTGTACAGTCTTTCCACAGCAGAATAAATATTCTTTATCTCTCAAGAACTTTGAAAACATGATTCACTTGTTACTACCTTAGGAAACACCAATATGAATTCGCTTATCGTCATCGGGCTATTTTGCTGCATTTTCACTACTGGCAAGTAAATATTATTACTTTCATCTTATTCAAATACTTTCAGCTGGGTTGTTTAGATTTCTGCTTTATCAATACTGCTATTTCATTTCGATACTACGACAAATATAAGATATCAGACATAACATTTAAACATTAACTTTAACATAACATTGAAATTATCAAGAACGTTGTATCGCATTATTATAGTCTTGTGTTATACCTAGAAATTTTCGATGAATTTGTAATCGAAGACATTTATGAAACTGCCTTGGCTATTTCACCATACAGTACACTTCGAGGCAATCTGATGCAATTTATGTGTACACTATTTGTCCAGATTTTGGGAGGCATTTCTACTTTATGTCTGGAAAATTATAGTGCTTTAAAAAACATAAACCTAAAAATACATATTTCTATCCGACTTATAGTTGTAAAGTCAATTGTTCATAGTCGTATTTCGTCTTAAAAGGGAAAGTATTTACTCCCAGTCATTCATTGAATAGTTTGAGAGATTTCTTTGGTATATTCTTTAAAAAAATGGTCGCATGAATTGTACTTTCAGAAGTGTTAGAACAATGACCAGCTACACATGCATTCTTTTTTTTTTAAATCTATGTTTACGTCAACAGACCAAGCAAGCCAAGTCATTTACGTTACTTTTGATTCATGTCCTTTTGACATTAGTTTGCATGTATCCACTTAAGTAGAATCGTGTGTGGTTTGGTTTGATTTTGAACAAAAAACAAAAATGTCTTGAAACCACCCGGCATGTCCGGAAATAAGGTTAAACAAGATAATTGATCGGGGGGGGGGGGGGGGGTGTTTCACAAAGAGTTAAGTTTGACTTAGAGTCGCACTTAAATTCCTAGTGGCGTGCGGTATATGACACATCACCGCATTGGTCAGATCATGCTCAGGGGACGCGCGGTATTGGGTAATCTACCAATGAGATTACGCGTTTAATACCGTATGCGCATTGGCACTTACGCATGACTTTAAATCAAACTTAACTCTTTGTGAAACACCCCCCAGTATTGTTAGGTTACGATGGAAAAAAATATTGTTTCTTAATCAGTAGATATGGCTAAACAGCACATAAACTTAAAACAAAAACTCCCGGAGCGCACAAAATATAAGAACTAACATGTTGCTGAAAGGACTTTTTCTACGCTTACCGAAGAGATAAACCTTTTCTAGTTCATTATCTCAGGTATGATAGAATAAAATTTAAGAAGAGATATACTTTTCGTATTTTTAATACTTCAAAGTATTTTAAAGAGTAGCTGGTAAAACACGTGCGATATAGTTAACGACTCACTACATAAATGTTAGCACTACTCAACTTTCATTTTATATGTAATCGTATTATTACAATGTAATAATACAAAACAAAAAACAATGTACGGGTTTCCATATAAACATAATGACCAAGAGAGAAGTAAGAAGATACTTTTCAATTAATGACCCCAGTGGTTTGGAAGTTGCTGGTCTTTCTGACAAGCATAAGAAGATGGTAAATGAAATATTGCATTGGTCTTCCCGACTGTCAATTGTACCTGTAAATGTTAAACCGTTGTTTTGTTGTTGTGCTGTTCTTTTTGTGTTCTATTTTGTATTGTAATGTACTACTATGTACTGTGTCTAATTTTATGAACTATTTACCATCTATCGTAATTTTTATATGAATATTTTTCTGGGTCGATCCCCTACTATTGTCTTTCCCTTTTGGCTGCTACCCACTTTTTTCAATAATAAGTTTTATTATACTGTCTAAGTAACGATTTTTTATTCAGATCGTCTGTACTTTTTATTGTAAAGTGAAATTCACATGAATGTAATTGAATCGAATATAATGTACGCACTCGCACGCACACACACAAATACACACACCCACATATGTTTACAATGTATATATATATATATATATATTATAAACATATGTGGGTGTGGCTGTTTGTTTATTGCCTTATATCACTTTAGACAATTAGGAGATTAGCAAATATATTTACTACGTATATGACTTTGTTCAATATTTTTCTATTTTTAACATACATGTATATCAAACTTGAATTGGAGAAACATAACAGAAAGATACGGGCGTCTCCAAACCTTCAACCTTCAAACTTGAGCTGGCATTTTGATGGAAGATTGTGGGCCATCTCCCAACCTGAAACCTTATCCTGTCTTCTGCATATGAATAGGCCTAAGTACTTGTCAGCCTTCAACTGAGAAATAAAGCTTTCAGGAAAAAAAAAAAGAAGAAGAAGAAGAAGAAGAAGGAGAAGAGAGAATTAAAAAACCCAAAACAAATGAGGGTCAAATTAATATATACATTTTGACATGCGATAAACTGTTATTCCTCTATGACTTCGTTGTATTCATACTGGTGTGAATCATTCTGCTGGGTTACTGGAAATCCAATATGGTATACAAATATATACTGTCATGAGAGGGTCTGGTTGGAAATATGGTCCTGTGGTGACGTGACGTGACGTGACGTGACGTGAACCAAGACTATTTTCGTGAGAGGCGCAGCCCGAAGGAAAATTTCGTCTCCACGTCACCGAGGGTACCATGTTTTAACCAGAGACTCGAATGTAAAAAATTTAAACTAAAGCCTAAATCTACTCAATGTACTTATGATCATCTGCACCGTAGGCCCATGGTAGACAGCACACTTATGTGCACAAACAGTTTTGAAGAAGGGATGAATTTGCGTGGTTATCAAACGAGTAATGATGACTTTATCATCCGCCGGTGCCTAAAACAATAGATACGCGCTTATCAATGTCGTCACAATGTAGTACGTACTTTTCGTGTGTGAATTGTACGATGCGTGTACTATTCACGCATCGTGACGTCAGATGTTACCCTCCATTCCAATTGCTCATTTGCAAGAGGCTAGTGGGAATTGTATTTTGTCACATGACGCTCATTGGACCAATAAAGTGCGCAGATTCTTTTCATGACAGATATAATCATTATTATGGTCTGTTCGTGTATCAGTAACATACATGTATGTACATGATGTATGGCGGTTGAAGGATCGTCCGCGTAACTTGATCGTTACCAGGTTAAATGTTACTTTTATGTCTATTGTCTCCATCTCCTTGCTTTATAACCGACCTCAATTTGTCATATTGGACAAGTACTCCGACCAAAGTTCATTTCCGCCGTTACTCTTTTTGTGCTGGTACTGAATATAGGCTTAGATGGGGGGGGGGGGGGGGGGGGGGTATCGTCTAGTACGTGGCCAGTTATAAACCATTCTAAATAAGTGTATGCATAACAATATAAGGTAGCAAACACTCTTTTTGTTCAAGAACATATGTTTCATGAAATGTTTTATTTATAAAAAATAAATTAAAAAAATAATAATAATCAACAGTAATTGAATATTGTAGGAAAAAGCTCAAACGTACCCTTACAAAATGTCATAACTACTTTCGCAATTTTATGAATAAAGAATATAAATTAGATGATAACCATCGTATAATCGAGGGGCATGCGAATGATAAGAAACTTAAAAATACTTTTAGCAAATTTGACTTTTCAATTTCGTCAACTGAGGTTTTTTCATGTATTAAAAAACTTTAAAAAAAATAAGGCGCCCGGATGTGATGCAATCCTGAATGAAATGTTAAAAGCAGGGAAGTACCACTTTTCACCAGCTTTAGCAAGAATATTTAATTTGGTTTTGATAGGCGGAAAGTTTCCAAGCAAATGGTCAGAAAGCTTTATTATTCCATTATTCAAAGGAGGTTGTAAAACCGATCCAGGAAACTATAGGGGAATATGTCTCTCGAGAGCAGTTGGGAAGCTATTTTGCAGTATCCTGAACAGACGTTTGGTCAACTATCTAATAGAAAATGATATGTATGTTAAAAACCAAGTTGGTTTCAGGAAAGGTCAGAGAACCTCTGATCATTTATTCACTTTAAAAACAATAATTGATAAATACGTAAGAATCAATGACCCCAATGAAAAAAGTAATATATATCTTTTTTTTTTTATTGATCTACGAAAAGCTTTCGACAGTGTGTGGAGGAAGGGATTGTTTTATAAAATGTTAACGTATGGCTTCTAGGGACATTTTTTCGAGATAATAATTAGTATGTATAATAATTGAAAACTAAGCGTTAAACTGAATGAGGGAATTACCCAGTGTTTCAAAACAAACTGTGGTGTCAAACATGGATGCACTATAAGCCCTACCTTATTTAGCATATATTTGAATGATTTATCAAGTGAACTTGGGTTAATTGACACGGAACCCGTAGAACTCAATGGAAAACTAATAAACTGTTTATTATATGCAGACGACATAGTATTAATATCAAAGACAAAAAATGGCATGCAAACCTTATTAGACTTAATGGATAATGTAGTAGATGATTATTAGAATTAAACATAAAAAAGACAAAGATATTGATCTGTACCAAAGGTGGACATATGTTAAAACACCAGCATTATGATAAATAATGAAAATATAGAATTTGTTAAGCAGGTAGCATATTTAGGACTTATCATTAATAATTGCGGTACTTTCATTGACACAATGGTGAATTTAGCGGATAAATCAAAAAGGGTTATATTCAAATTATTCAAATCATTTGGATATTGCCTTCCAAATATCAAAATAGCTAACCGTCTATTTGATTCTTTAGTAAAACCTATACTCTTATATGGATCAGAGGTGTGGGGAGCTTTTGTTGTTGATTTTGAAAAGCTAGGGAAAGCTACAAAGGGGAACTCTAAAATATATTTTAAGAATAACATAGAAAATGTTCATTTGCAATGGCTAAGAAATATATTAGGCGTCAATAAGAAAAGCAGTCAACTGGCAGTGTTAGCCGAAGTAGGAGCATACCCTCTGATCACACATATCTGCAGAAATCTAGCAAAATACTTTTCACGAATGAGAAGTATAGATAACGATTCATTACTATATCACTCTTTTCAAGAAAACAAAAAAATGGTAACGAAAAAATCTGTATGTTGGCTAGGGAACGTGTACCAGCTGCTCAGGAAATGTAAATCATATGTAGATGAAAATAATAAATGTTTAGAATTAGAAGATATTACAGATAGTGACAAAATTGTTGGAGAAGAAATAGAAATAGAAATGATGAATTTATATGACTGTCAGTTTAAAATGGATTTATGTAGTGATTGTATACATGGTAATGAAAAAAAAATAAACTTAGAACATATAGATTATTCAAGCAGGATATGAACACTGAAAAATACTTGCCTCATGTTAAAAATTACAAACTACGCAAAAATATATGTCGACTAAGAATCAGCTCACGCAATCTACAAATAGAAACCGGAAGACATAGGTGTCCAGAAAAAATCCCCTCTCATCTCCGAATTTGTAATGAATGTAATATGGGAAAAGTTGGAAATGAACTTCACATTATAATGGAGTGTACGAAATTTAGTACTGAAATAAATCACGTTTTTAAAGAAATGGCTGAAATAGATGAAGCATTCAAAGGTTTTAATAAGGAAGAGAAATTTGTAAAAATCATGACATTGGACAATGAAAACGCAATTAATTGCTCTGTAAGATATTTCAAATCCATCATAAATACCCGTGGTGAATTTTGAATCATTGAATATATTGTTTTGACCCAATCATTGTGTATATCAGTATAATATTCCAATTTGATATATTATGTTATATGATTTGTCTCATGTTAGTCCTATTATGATTTTCGATTGCATTGTTTATTGATGTCAATGTCAATGAAGTTTCTTAATAAAATACCAAAATACCAATCCAAAGATCACAAAATGGCATCTTGCAAATGTATACAGCATTTAGTTACGAGATAGCTATAGCCTATATCGAAATGTATGTTACTGACACATATTTGTGTGAAATATATATTTTGAAGGAAAAAAAAAAAGGATCAAGGCATGAAAATGAAAACACTGCTGTTCATTCTATATTTTTTGTATTATTTTAAAAAAATATTTATTGGGCAGGCAAAGCGATAACGTGCAGCCAGTGCACAGAGATAACGTCCACCAACGATGTGGCTTTGAACCTAACGAGTGCCAATATGCCTACCTGTTCGGGTACCCTCAGTGAAGTGGAATGTCCTGAAGAAGTCACAAGTTGCATGACAATGGTCATCAACATTTACCTCTCGCATGAATCAGGTAAGAGAGAGAGAGAGACACACACACACACACACACACACACACACACACACACATAAGTGACTGATATTTCATGAAAGGGTTCTCTCTTAAGTTCAGGTGTAAACATCCACTTCTGGGGTTCACTGGGTCTGTTCACTGATTCATGGACAGCATTGCTACGATTTTGTAACTTAATGAATGTCATTTTATCATTTTTTGTTTATCTATTCAAAAGTTAAACAAATTAGAATAACATAAATGTGTACTCTTTTCCATATCAACGGATTTAATTCGGTTAGGTCCAGGTATCTTTTTTAAATACAGACCTATACTTATTTCCATGAAAGATCATCACTCCCCCATTCTCATTATTGTCGTGCATTTAATTTTTTTTTACAACTTTCCACCTTTCTTGAGCCCGTCATTCAAATCGCAAAATACTATCTCAATGGCGTATCCAGCATAATATGAAACCGGAGTGCTCTTTTCGCATTTAAAGGCCAAGGGGGGGGGGGGGGGGGGGGAGGGGTTTAGACAGTTTGGGGAAGGTTTCAACATGTACGAAAAATTCCAGATACATAATGCAACCCCCTCATCATCGCTAATACTTGTTTGACATACCCCTGCTTCACAGTATAGTTCAGGATCGGAAACAAATATAAGATCAATTATTGTACTCGTGCCGCTAGTAATTCGAAGTGGACTGTTTATCAGTTGATTATTTAAAATATAGAATTGTGCAGTAGTCTAGCTTATTAGAGTCAGCTTCATCAGTTCATTTGGCATATAATTGCAGGTAAAGTCACCTAGTAAGATGCAACTTTTGTTTACAGAGCTGGCCAACTCTAGATTGAAATCGAGTTTATCAAAGAATTCAATTGTCGCATTAGGAGGCCTATAAAAAGCTCCGATCAGAAGAGGTGGTTTATGTGGATAGTAAAGTTCAATCCACAGACATTCCAAATCTTGATGATATAAATCATCTCTCCTCTTGTAGTCAAATCGTTTGGAAATAAAAACTGCAATTCCTCCACCATTCCTATTTCTGTTTTGTCCACGTTATGAAATAATCTATACATAATTCGGAATCATTCACGGTTCTGCCACCCAGAGTTTCATTGAGTGTTATTACATGAAATGGTGAATTCTTCAATATCCGTTTTAGTTCATCAGTTTTTGATGTTAGGATATGTATATTTAATTTTTTTTTTCCATTTGAAGCACTGGCACTGTTGTGCGGGCAGCCGTCCGGTGGAAAGGTCCTACCGTATATCAAGGAGTTTCTGTGATATCTCATTGCGTATATATAGCCGTTGATTAGCGTTCCTCAAAGATATTTAGACTAAAAGTAACCCGAAATCAAGGATGGAATACCAAAGGATATTGTCCATATATATTTTATTTTATACAAGGAGAACAACATGAGACTATAGTTAACATGTTTCTTTCCAATTTCCTTACTAAAACTGCACATGAGCTTTAACAAATTGATCTAATTCCTTGTCTTATCTGCTTGCAGAGAGAGGAACCATCACCTTAACGCAAAAACAACGCGAATGTTCACCCGATATCCCTTTGATTCCGTCGGGAGACATTTGCTTGGAACAAGCCACAGTTGACGCCATTACTGCGAATTTGCCCGATCCAGCTACTTTACTTCCACCTAATCTTAATGTCACAGCCATGGGTTCCAGTGCGAGTATTTGTGTGTGCGACAGCTCTGACAGCTGTACCCCGCCCTCTCCGGTTGCTACGAGTGAGCCTGCGCCAGGTAAATGAGCTTACGGAGTGGGGATATCTATATGTAGACCTATAGCCCACGAGACCAACAGCTTAGGTCTAATGAATCCTCAGAAAGTTTTTCAGTAGTCCTGTGAGACTGACATTGCCCGATTTTTAGGCTGTCGGTACGGTCTCTTGGGCTGTCTGTCTCCAAGAGTGCTAGTCAACAAAGTCATATGAAACCCCTCGAAACTCGCAGCATCCAAACACCGTAGTATTATAGTCCAATAAATAAGTTGCACTCGCTGACATGCTTGCGGATGCTACCATCATGACAATAACTTTTGAATCATACAGTCACAAAAAACAATTTATGCCACATGCCCTGCCGGAAAGAACACAGCGTACCACAGTGTGAAAAATGTGTGAAGTGCAGTGTGAACTTCACACTATCAAATTCAACGTTTTAACATTGTGAATCACATCTTCACATTGTGAGCGAGTAAATTCACTCTGTGAAATCGAACATCACTATGTGAACACTCTGTGGTGAACCACACTGTGGAGGTGTCCACAGTGTGAAATCATCTTCACACTGTTAAATTCGAGCGTTTTAATATTGTGAATCACATCTTCACAGAGTCGACTGTGTGAACACACTGTGAACACACTGTGGGACTCTGTGTTCTTTCCGGCTTCATGAAGCCCAGATATCCGAAAATTTTATTTCTTTTCAAACAGTGCGTGCTTGTAAAGCAGTTTTTATAACTGAACGCACCTACCCTGTATTTTCAAAAAAAATTTAAAAAATAAATAGATTTATTAATCAATTAAAAAAAAAAAAATTCTATAAGGGACAGAACGGATTTAGATTTTATTTTTTTATTTTTAGGATGGTAAGATTGGCCTTCTACTAGAGATTAAGAATTATTACTGTCTAATATAACATTACATCAAACATTTGGAGGAGATTACCCTCTCAAATTATCCGATTGACAACATTCTCTGGGGATTTGAGAGAAAAAAAAGAAGAAGAAAGAAATCTAAATGGTCCATAGTTTGTAACAGAGAGGTGGGGAGCGTATATCTCACTGTGAAACATATGTTGTCCCCTTCCACCCAAAAACAATGTCCTTTACCAACTATATAGGGAAATCAAGAATACTCCGCTGACGTAATTAGGTCTGAATATTTTTTTTTTTTTTTCAATGATCTTTATTTTGATTCCACTCAATTATACATAAATCATAAATCAACATTTCAATGAAAGTATATAACAAATAAAGCACATTATCATGTAACATCTTCTTTAAATAGATAACTGAAAGTCAAAACTATTAAGAAAGCATTGAATGAAATCTTTTCATTAAAAAAAAAAAAAAAAAAAAAAAAAAAAATAGCCCCCCCCCCTATGAACATGGGAAACAATATTTATATCATATGACTGCATATACAATGTACTGGCCTCCCTACACCCAAACCCCTACCCCCCCCCCCTTCACTCACACACACCCACACACACACACACAAACTTTCTCTCTCTCTCTCTCTCTCTCACTCTCTCACTCGTGGATACCGCCCTCAGTCCTGCTGTTTTCATACAACTTCTCCCACTTTAACAAATGCTTGTCTAACTTGTTCCTTTTCTTAGCTATCGCCTTTTCTTCCTCTCGATGTTCTACTATTCTCTGACAAATTTCCTCCTGAGTAGGAACTACACCCTTTGACCTTGACCTGAAAATAATGTATTTCATTAAAAAGATTACTGTATTACAAATTTTGATTTCAAAGCCTTTTCCAGTAATCCCCACATATATATCTTTCCACTCTGCATTTTGAAGCTTAACTAAACTAAATTTTTCAATCACCCTCTGCCATAAGGCTTTCACATCATCGCAATCCCAAAACATGTGTTCATAGGATTCTAAATTTTTCTTACAGAAGGAACAGTGATTATTTTCAACAAAACCAAATTTAAAGAGATGTTCTTTTGTATATATTGCTCCATGAAGTAATTTATACTGAAATTCTCGAACTTTTGGTAAAATTGTTGCAATTCTAGGTCTTATGAAAATTTCTGCTATTTCTTTTTTAGAGAATTCAAAGTCATTGTGGCCATCTTTTACTCGTAAAGTATATAAATGTTGTAAATCTGTTACAAAAATTTCATAAACCTTTCTGGAAGGTACATCTTTCAATAGAATGATATTTTCAAAAATCTTCAATGAAATATTATAATTGCGTATATCAACGGAGTAGAAATCGGATAAGTTCCCTTCATATTTTCCGCTTTTCAAAACTGCATCACTTATCTTCCAAATTTCCATAATATTTTCACTACTCAAACCTAATTTACGGAAATAATAAATTGTTTTCACCTGTTCTTTCTCTAAAATATGATCCACTAGATAAATTTCTTTTTTAAATAAGTCTTCATCAAAAATCATTTTACCTTTGGAAAGGTAATCTTTATTATTAAAAATGATTGGATTAGCTTTTCCTACAAGAAAACTCCTGCTTTTCTCCATATCTTGCCAGGCCTTTAAAATTTCTAAATAAAACAAAGGTACTTTAAAAGTCAGTAATTTAACATCGTAATTACACAGGGATATAAACCTTCCACCCACTTTTCTAAAGCTATAGTCAAAGTAAAGCTTCCACCCCATATTCCTTTCCCCATAAAGTAGCCGTTTTAACCACATTACTCTTTGAGTTTTCACAAATAATTCAAAATCTATCATTCTTAAGCCACCATCCCCGTAATCCTGGTAGCAGATGACTCTTTTAATTCGGTCTTTTCCATTCCATATGAAATCAAAACTGATTTTTTTAATCTCTGTTATTACCCACTTTGGAACAACTAATGATGAGGAAACATAATTCAATTTTGACAAAGCATATGTTTTAAGCAGATGTACTTTCCCCATCACTGTCAAATCTCTCTGTTTCCACCATCCCAAAAGTCTTTTAATTCTACTCAGAATCTCTTTGTAATTTAACTCTTCCCTCATTTTTATATCCAGTGAATAATATACTCCTAAAATTTTCATTCTAGTTACTATATTGCCCATAGGTAATGTTCCCGAATCCCCTCTGTTTTTTCCTATCCTCATCACATTAGTTTTTTCTATGTTGACCTTTAAACCACTTAACTCATAGAAAGCCCGGAATATATCCTGTATTCTTGTAATCGATGTTTCATTTTTAACGAACAAAGTCATATCATCGGCATACAAAATTTGTCGAACTTCAAAATTACCAAATTCAACTCCTTTAATAACACCATCGTTTCTCAGAGCATGCGCCAAAATTTCAATCACTAACAAAAACAGATATGGTGAAAGTGGGTCACCCTGCCTTACTCCTCTCTTAATATCAAAATAACCAGTAGAGAAACCTCCATTCATAACACAGCTACTAATTCCGTTATACATAGTTTTAACCCATGAACGAAAGGACTGCCCAAACCCAAATAATTCTAGTACTTTGAAGAGAAATTTATGTGAAACAGAATCAAATGCTTTTTCAAAATCAACTGCTATGAGGAAAATGTCTTCTTCACAGTAATTATTACAATGAAAAATCACATCATCTATCAAACGTATAGCTTCGCCAATGTGCCTATTATTTATGTAACCCACTTGATCTGAATGAATAATATCATTTAATACTTCTTTTATTCGTTTTGCCATTATCTTTGAGATTATCTTATAGTCTGTGTTTAACAATGTAATAGGCCTATAGTTTTTAACATATAAAGGATCTTTACCATCTTTTTCAATTAATGTTATGACACCTTGCTTCTGAGACGTCGATAAAAAACCCTTATCACTTGCTTCATTGAAAACTTCGACCAACAGCCCTCCTAACTGTGGCCAAAATGTGAGATAAAACTCTACAGTAAAGCCGTCATTCCCAGGGGATTTATTAAGTTTCATACTTTTTAGCGCTACATGACATTCGTCTTTGGTAATCTTCCCTTCACATAAATTCATACTGTCAACACTTAGATGGGGTATATCTTTACAAAACATATCATTTAAATCAACCTCTACATTTGAATTTTCTGAATACAAATTTTCATAAAACCCTCTAAGTATCCGCGATATTGATTTTATTTCTTTCATTACTTCCCCTTTGTCATTCAACAGTTCCCTTATTAGTGTTTTCTTTTTATTAGACTTTAGCAACTGTTCAAAGTACTCTTTATTCTGTTCCCCTTCTTCATACCAAACAGCTCTTGACCTTACTTTGAGTCCATCTACAGACACATTGTATAATTTCTTTAACTGACCTTTTTTAGCATCTATATCTTTGATAATTAAAGAACTATTAGGAGATAGCACCAGATCTTTCTCGAGTAATATTATTTCGTTTTCAAGTTGTTGTATATTTAGTCTCCTTTCTTTCGATTTCTTCTTCGAAAAGTTCATTGCGTACTTTCTCATTTTCATTTTAAGAAAGTCCCAAAAAGAAGATTTAGTATCGAATTCCTTCAACCACTTTATTTCTACTGCTTTGATTTCCTCACACATTCCCTGTACAAAATCTTTATCTAAGCACAAACTGTTGTTAAATTTCCAATATGATTTTCCATACGTGTCATTACCTCGAATAGGTTTCAATTCTAAAAGGATACCTGAATGATCAGGAGCAATTGATGTGATAATATTGCACGTAAGGATCTTGCTTTCCAAACTTTTTGAGATAAACCAATAGTCTAAACGACTTTGAACAAGTGGAATATTCTGTCTAAAGGTAAATTGCTTTAACGTTGGGTTCTGTTTCCTCCATATATCCAATAAATCAAGTTTCTTTATAAACATCTCTAACTGATTCACAAAATTTGTTCTAACATTCATACTAGTCCCCATGTAATCCAGGTCTCTGTTCATTACTACGTTAAAATCTCCCCTAAAATGAGCGAGTAATTTGGAGAGTACAAGCTTGAAAGACACTTGTCAAAATTTTCCAGAAAATTTATTTGTTGATGCACTCTTTCCCTCGTTGGAAAATAAACATTTCCTATCAACAGTTTATACCCTAATAAGTCTCCTTTCAAAAGCACAAAACGTCCATCATCATCTTTCACTATCTGATCAATTTTTAAATTTAATCCTGATTTTAATAGAACAAGAACTCCTTTGCTATGATTTGACCCATGGCTAAAGATCATCTGCCCTCCCCAGTCTCTTTCCCACTCTCCCTCAATATCATGCGTACTATAAGTTTCCTGTAACATAACTACGTCTCCTCTCCTCATTTTGACCCAATCCAAAATTGCTTTTCTCTTGGTTCTATCCCTTATACCCCTAACATTGAGTGAAATGAAATTCAAGCCTTCCATATTATATGTAGAGTTTTATACAAACAGCCTAAACGACAGATACCAAACATGCATACTTGTAGAAAGATGAGAAATACACCATTGATTGTGACCAATGACCCGTGCCAACTACAGCTGCAGCAACAGCTCATTCTAAGAATAAACCTCAAGCTAATTACAGAATAGCAGGAATGAAGGCAGTAACCAACACACTCAACACACTTCCAACACCACCCCCACGCTAAACCACCCCAGAGTTGCTGTACCACACCCATTGAAAAAAAACACAAAACACCTGTATCACTGGAGCCCCTCCCCCCCCCCCCCCCCCCCTCCCCTCATACAACTCTGTATCTGCATCGCTACATAACATTACCTCAACCTTCAAACTATAAACCTTTCATATAGAAGCGAATAATAGATTGTTTGGAAAACCGTACATTGGAAACCCCACATATATCTCATGCATCTCAAACTACGCACCCAGTGTGATTAAAATAATAATAATAATAATCACCGCACCTTGTAATCATTAAGCATAAATTACTAATTTCATAATAACCACACTTGCAAATACATGTAACCATGACCAATCAAGTAAAATAAAATGATATACTTTCCCCAAAGACCTTGATATAATATATATTGGTGCTTTCTTCATACCAAAAAAAATGCCTGTTAAAGGGGAAAGTCCATCCTGATTACAAGTCGGTTCTAAAAGAAGCAGAAAAAACTCAGCAGATCAGCGAAGGCCCAAGGAAAAAAGAAGAAGAAGAAGAAGAAGAAGAAGAAAAAAAAAAAAAAAAAAAAAAAAAAAAAAAAAAAAAAACCTACTAATCCGCCTCTCCCCTCGTTCCTCCTTTATTCAAACCAACCAAATACCAGGGTGGACCCTCCCTTTGAAGGAAAACATAATTGTATTTCTTTTAACTAACCAGGTGAACATTACAAAGCTGCTAGTATTAATCAAGGCAAAAAAACAAAAAAACAAAAAAACAAAAACAAAAAGTTCCTCCTATTACCAAAAACCACCACCAGCAAAGTCCTATGGGGAGATATGGAGATGAAGCATCTTCTTAAACAAGCTTCAGCTTTCACATGCCCCAAGACTGAACTTAGAGGTTGATGCAAGATCTGAGTAAGAATAGGCCCACTCTATACTTTTACACCAAGAATTAAACCAAAACTGTTTTTCATAACCATTCTTGAACTCCATATCGACACCTTTTTTTTTCTTCAAATTTACGCATAATTGTTGACAGTGCAATAAGAACAAATCATGATCATCTTAACTTAGCAGCTAATTCAAGATCCCTCTGAGTAAGAATACTCTACATGACTACAAAAAAAAAAGAAGAAGAAAAACAACACAAAGAGTCACTACTCCCATATCAGTTCTTGAACTGTGTGTTGATACTTCTCCAAATTTACACATAACTGTAAGCAGTGCCATAAAAATTAATTATCTTACCCCTATGTTTAACTTTGAATTCCCAATAGGGTAAATGGATAGCAAGCTTGCTATTAAAGAAATGCTAACTCTTGAAATGTATACACTGATGCACTTTGTAATTACTGGACAAATTCACAATTATTATACAAAAACATTCTGAAGTTTAAATAGATTTTTGTTTAATTCAGAGGTTCAAGTGTCAAAGTTTTGTTATTCATTCATACTGGGGGAAAAAAAGGTGAGTAGCTGGTGTCTGAAATTATATAAACAGCTGTTCTTCCTACCAACCACCAGCAGCAAAGTCCTTTGAGGCAATATGGAGATGACGTATTTTCTTAAACAAGCTTCAGCTTTCACATGCCCCAAGACTGAACTTAGAGGTTGATGCAAGATCTGACTAAGAATAGGCCTACTTTTACACCAACAATTAAACCAAGACTGTTTTTCATAACAATTCTTGTACTCCTTATCGACACTTTTTTTTCTTCTTTAAATTAACACATAAATTGTTAACACTGCAATAAGAACAAATCATGATCATCTTATATCCCTATGTTTAACTTTGAATTCCCAATAGGGTAAATGGATAGAAAATTGTCTAAGCAGTGCTAATTCTTGAAATGTGTACACTGATACACTCTGTAACTACTGAATAATTCACAATATTATAATACAGAAGCATTCTGAAGTTTAAAAAGATTTTTTGTTGTTGTTATACTGAAAATGTTTATTTCCAGAGTTCAGACTCCTTTTTCCAAATAACTAGTAGCATATGAAGAGCAGTTCTTCGCATTACCATCCAGAAACAGTAAAGGCCCTTGGGGCAATATGAAGATGAAATATTTTCTTAAACAAACTTCAGCTTTCACATACCCCACGACTGAACTTAGCGGCTGATTCAAGATCCCTCTGAGTAAGAATACTCTATATGATTTTACGCAAAAAGAAAAACAAAAAAAACAAAACAAAAAAAAAACAACAACAACAAAAAAAACAACAACACCAAGACTACTCCCATACCAATTCCTGAACTGCGTGTTGATACTTTTTCTTAAAGTTACACATAACTGTAAGCAGTGCCATAAGAATTAATTATCTTACCCCTATGTTTAACTTTGAATTCCCAATAGGGTAAATGGATAGCAAGCTTGCTATTAAAGCAATGTTAACTCTTGAAATGTATACACTGATACACTTTGTAATTACTGGACAAATTCACAATTACTATACGAAAACATTCTGAAGTTTAAATAGATTTTTGTTTAATTCAGAGGTTCAAGTGTCAAGGTTTCGCTATTCATTCATACTGGGGGAAAGAAAAAAAAAGTAGCTGGTGTCTGAAATTATATAAACAGCTTTTCTTCCACCAACCACCAGCAGCAAAGTCCTTTGAGGCAATATGGAGATGAAGCATTTTCCAAAACAAACTTCAGCTCTCACATGCCCCAAGACTAAACCTAGAGGTTGATGCAAGATCCCTCTGAGTATTCTGAGTATACTCTCTACTCCTTAACCCAAAATTAAACCGAGACGTTTTTTTTTTTTTTCTATCCATTCTTGAATTATATGTCATCACTTTCTTCAAATTTACCCATACCTATATGTATAACTGTTATTATAAAGAAGCATTCTGAAGTTTAAAAGATTTTTTTTTACCGTAATTCAAAAGTTTCAGTGTCAAGCTATAGGTGTCATTATTCATTCATATTGAGAAGAAAAAACATATACATATATATATATGAAAAGTAGTGAGGTTCACTCTTTTTTTTCCTTTTGCCAAGTGACTGAAGTTTTATAAACAGCTGTTCTTCCTACCAACCACCAGGAGCAAAGTCATTTGGGGCAATATGGAGATGAAGCATTTTCCAAAACAAACTTCAACTTTCACATGCCCAAGGACTAAATTTAGAGGTTGATGAAAGATCTTCTTTGATTGAGTAATCTGAGAATACTCTCTACTCTTTACCCCCAAATCAAACCAATACCCTTTTCTTTTTCTTTTTCTCTTCCCCCTCTCTCCATTCTTGAACTGCATGTCATGACTTTTTTCAAACTTACACATACATGAGACTGACAACAGTAGCATAATTTAAAAACAAAACAAAACAACGAAGTACCTTACCCTTATCGTTAAAGTTTAACTTTGAATTCTCAAATGTGTAATTGGAAAGCAAGCTTATTGAACAGTGATGATTCTTCAAATGCAATCTGTAATGAACATTAGGATTACTGAATAAATTCACCATTATTAACGAGAATGTTCCATTATTCATTCTTGGTTTTTATATAATCAAGTTTATATTTCACCATCATGCTCCCTGGATTAACAACCGATATCCGAGAATCCTTTTAGGCCATGCATATTCACGTCGACACAAACATAATTATATCAAGTATATCCTGGCCTTCATGTTTAACCAATATAACAACTGCTCACTATTAGTACACCTGGAGATTGTCATAGGCCTCAAACACAAAATGGCTGCTTCCTTGTATGCACCTTCCTTCCAAATCAATTTTCCATATTCAAAACTTGCTATTTTGTTTGCTTTATTGTGGATGATCTCCTAAAACAATTCACAGTATTCAAAATTTCCTGATGTAATGGTAAAACTCGTTGAAGTAATCCAGCGCATGAATTTAATAACGCCCACATCCCGTTTTGATTCTTCAACCCTGTATTATACGTATATTTCAATTTAATTGACAGAAGCTCCCTCATTGACATCGCCTTGCGTCATATCACCGATGAACTCAAAATCAAAACCCCGTCACCTCCCGTTCTGTTGCGTCGATGCACGATGCTATGGGCCTGTTTGGTATCCCCGAAGCAATACGTCTGTATGCCCTGCAGACATCCCACTGCATTATTACAAGCTTTAATCATCGTGCCCTCATAGGGTAAAATTTTGCATCGTAACGTTGTAACATTGAATCATTGATGCGCTAAAAAGTAGCGATATCATCATTGCAGAAACAGAGAAAGGAAATTATCGTCTCGAAGGAACATTTATAGCCTCACATAGCTTCATAACAATTCCAATTTAACTGAAGGCTTGAAGATTAAACTGAAATTGCAGACATCCAAACAGAGTCTTGAACAGCATACCTTTAGACTCCATTTTATTAATTGAACTTAGTGTTTTCGGCTTTACTCATAAAGGAAACGTTTTCAAAACTCACCCTCTTTTCCATAGCCATTTCGCTTCTAACTTTATTCAGCTCCAGCCTGTTGGCCTCGCAGATTTTCTACAAACGCTTTCTGTTTATCCGCAGGTAACCATACCCTATCAATGAAGAGTTTCGCTGGCTCCGACCTCGAGAAGTAGGCAAGTTTGCCTGCATTCCTTGCTGTTATCAAAGTAGGTATCTGGGCCCGCCGCGCCTCCCTGAACCGCAGCGGTATGTCTTCCCGGATGAAAAGCTTTGTTCCCTTCAGATTCTTGGCGTTCCGCATGATTTTTTCTCGGTCGCCGTACCTAACAAAGCGTGCCTTTATTGGGCGTGGCCCGGATGATTTGGCGTTAAGTCTATGTACGCGTTGATACTCTATGTCGTCAACCTCCTGTTCTGATAACTTCAGGTTGTTGATGTAGAAATCCTTCAAGATTTCTCGCACATCTTCTTGCTCCCTTTCCGGTATCCCTATAAATACCAAATTCTCCCTCGCTATGTACATAGCCATCTTGTCAACTTCTTCCTTCAACGCTGTTTCCTTTTCTTCCACTTTCCGTTCTAATTTTTTCACTCTTTCTTTCAGTTCCTCAGTCTCTTGAACTTGAAAGGCAATGGAAGCTTTAATTTCACTAAACGATGTTTGGAGTTCCTTCACCTGCTTATTCATATTATGCTCGAGTATCAAAAATCTCTCTTCTATTCTGTCCATTTGCTGATCCATCAACAAGCGAAAGGTGGAGATCAGACTTGCTTCGTTGGGGCTCGGCGGGGTCCCGGTATCATGCCGCGGCCTCTTCGTATTCCCTTTCCCAGTGTTACGTAAGCTGCTGGCCATGGTCTCTATATCACGTCTTTCTATGGGGATGGGGAGAGGGACTCCAAAAACGCGTGTTCACTCCTCGAGCATTATCGATACCTATAACAATATGATAAATATATTACACACACACGCACACACACACCCACACGCACCCACCCACACACACACACACACACACATATATATATATATATATTTCCACCTTGGCATTAAGGAGTTGTAGTAAGCATGAAAATGAAAGTCAAACTTTTAACAAACTCTCGACTGACCAAACACAAATAATTTTTTGTATGCTGTAACTTCCCGTCTTTCCTGAAACAGAGAATGCTATAACTTGCAACCCGTGCACGGAAATAACTTCGCATGACGATGATGTCACCATTACCGTAGACAGCAGTATTCCCTCCTGCTTGAGTGACCCCGCTGAGATGGCATGCCCTGCTGGGGTCTTACGCTGCATGACATTGGTAGTCCACTCCTCATTTACTCGACAGTCAGGTAAGCGCCAATTCTATACGTCGCAGAAGCTAATGCCTGTTGAGCCCGTTACCAGTTATTCTGGACAGCGCTAGTGACCAGGCGCGCCGGAAGCAGTTTGGGATTGGGGGGGGGGGGGGGGGGGGCAAACATTCAAGGGGGCTCACCTTTCAAGGGCTCATGTCTTCTCACCCCTAAAAAAACACACACGCTTTCCCACCCTCTCACAACAATACAGATCCTACTGCTAAATCAAAATTTTACTCAAAAATTCTCTGACAAGAATTTTTGGGGTGTATTTTTACTCGAAAACTCTCTGACAAGTAAAAGAAAGAAAGAAAAAAAAAAAGGTTATCATCATTTTTGGGGTGTATTTTTACTGGAAAATTCTCTGACAAGCAAAAAAAAAACAAAAAAAAACACCAGAATTATGCTAAAATTCTGCTAAATTTTGTCAAATTATGCTAAAGCGGTCAAAATTCTGCCAGAAAGCAGAATTCTGCCAACTCTGGCAACCTTGCGTCTAATACAAAACCTCCACTACGTTAAAGTTTAAAGTTTGAATGCTTTATCTGTCTTCAGTGATCTCCATGAATACGAAAAATGAATACAAAGGCTTACAATTACGTAATAAAGCGATCAAGCTTTTAATATACACACGATTTTTACTCCTTTACTACTGATTTTTTTTTTTTTTACGGGGGGGGGGGGCTTTGGGGGGGGGGCGAAAATGCATTTTGCTCCCCCCCCCACTTTTTTTCGTTTGGGGGGCGACCGCCCCCCTGCCCCCCCCCCCCCCCACTTCCGGCGCCTATGCTAGTGACCCTAGGAGTTCACTGACACTCTATGAGAGAATGATATCATTATTCACAGAGCACACGAGGCGTTATTTTCATCATTTTTTTTTTTTTACGTTCCGCTTATGAAGCCAATGTTGGCAATTAGCCTATATAAGTGCTGGTAATTCAGCGAGAATGTTTGCATTTTTATTTTTCGGTCACTTTTTGCACGATGCCTCTTGCACGTACCGCGTCAAACTGCAGAGGTTGATGACGCAGTTCTACAATAGAAATGAGCAAATGACACATCATGTGCAACGGGCATTATTAAAATAGTAAATGTAAAATGAGCAGCGCAAACGCTGCGCTAATACTACTGGCAATCACCTTTTTAATACCGAAAACCGTTCGGGGCCGTTTTTTGTGGTCGCAAAAACATTTTTCCTCTGCCGTGTCCGCCCTCGCCGTTGCACAGGATCGGTGGCATAATTCCACGGCCTGTGTTTCCCGTATTCCGCGTGCCACTCCGACCCCGTCGTCGCCGTCGACGTCCCTAAACGTGATTTGGGGAGATTTGGGGGGACGGGCAGGCCGAAGGAACGGCTGCTTTCCGCATGAATCCCTTGCACGACGGTGCACGACTGACGGTGCACGACTGACGACACCGCCGCGGCGGTGTCGTCAGTCGTGCACCCTCCCTTATATGGCCCATCACAGGCACGGCATGGCAGGTGACGAACAATGTTGTTCACGATGAGTATCAACTTGCAATGTGCGACCCGTGTTAGACGACTCGCGTTAGCCATCTTGCTAATCTTACTCTTACCGGGGGGAACCCCCGTAAGAAAATAATTATGGCATGGGTATGTCCCATAGTGTCACAGGCTTCGTAGAGCTCGGTGGTATGTGTAGGTATGTATTCAATTGTTTGATCGTACACTTTGTGATCAGTACACCATAGGAGCAGCACCCACGTACTGCGATGTAATGCGACGCGATCGACGATGCATATCGCATGCATGCAATTTGTATGTACTGTACACACATAGTTGACTATGGTTTCCCGATCGAGCTTACAAATACTACGTACATTCTAAGGTTGATTTTGGACGTGAGTGATATCATTTAGAACTAAAAAACTGTTAGAAACTGTATTTATGGACTTCCTTTGACCCATTTTCTCTGTATTTAGTCAACAACTGATGGAATTCTTCTCTTTTTAGACTCCATCACGGCGGCGCTGCACTGTGAGCTGAGCAGTATCAGCGCTGCAGCCTTGGCTGCGTGATATGAACTCCGGGGGAGGAGATCACGGAGAGACCAGGGGTAAATGACTAACTGAGCAGCTTATTTGGAGATGTCCAAGGTTGACTTTGGACATGAGTGACATTTATGAGAACAAAAAAAGTTGCAGTATAGTATTTGTGGACTTTGTTTGTCCCTATTTTCTCCGTAATTAGTTAAAAACTGATGCCATTCTTCTCTACAATATAAAGCCGGTACTCTGTCACGGCAACGCCAGCACTCTGAGGCTGAGCTGTTGTAAGGGTTGGCTGGCTGAACTCCAGGGGAGGAGTCCGGCAGTAAATGCTTTACAGAGCTGCTTATTTCAAGATTGGAAACAGTTTACTTATCACCTTTTTAAAAAATTATTTTTACTGCAGTTAAAATTTGATGATAAATTCATCTTACCGTATGAGAAGATTCTACATATATCCGTTGAAGAATTAATCGAGTATATTCATATGCTGAAGGCATGGGCGTAGATAGCGGGGGCGGGTGGCTGAATTCAATATAAGTTTAATAAACCAAAATTTGAAACTAATTTTTCACTACATTTTTTTGCGCTCGAATCCCGTGGATTTTCCACGGGCGCCGCTAGTATGCTTTTACTAATGTAGGCAATATCGTGGTCAAAATGGCGTCTCATATAGAACTGGCAAAATATTGAAGAAAAAAAAGGTTAATTTGTGAACAAGATGCAGTTTGGAGTATAAAATCGGCCCAATGAATTTGGTCGAAAACGGATTATTGCTCAGTAATAAAAAAAAATAAAGATATGGAAATCAAGTGAGTATAGTCCACTCCATTTCGCATAACACGCTGTCTTATAACTTATTATCAGTGACTCTGGTTTACGTGTTTTCTTTAGGGTGTTTATATTTTGCTTATTATTGCACCCTCCTATATCATGAAAATAATCAAAAGCAATATATTTTCAAAACTTCAGAACTAAAGTGTGTATTCATGCAGCCTCCACGCCTGTATATCTAATCAAGATATTTACATGTGGTATGATAGGCCTTATTTTATTTCTGATGAAATCTGGAAACGTGGTGTTTCCTAATAGAATGAGGTAAAAACCCCAAAGCCTTATATGAGGAATTTTCAGTGCTTATCCATTTGTTTTTCTTTCGATTGATTACCATATTTTATATTCTGATAAAAACGATAGGGCCCGACGTGGTGTTGATGAAGAAACAAAGGGGCTGTTTACCCTTAAGCGCTGCTGGCTTCATTCCACCAGGAGACGTGTGCCTTGACAAAGCCCTGGTGGACTTGTATTTGTCAACGAATGATTCGCTTGCCAGGATCTCAACTGGAGGCGGTCTGACGTTCGATCGGATTGTAAACGCAAGCTTCTGCGTCTGCGATAGCGCCGATAACTGCACACCACCTTCCCCGCCAACGGTTGGAGAGACTGGACCGGATGCTGAGGGAGATGAGAGCTCGACGACAACGAACAAGCCGAATAGTAGAGCACTGAACCTTGGAGCAAGTTTTGGTGTTAATGTTGTCTCGCTCCTGTGTGTCGTTATTTGCATGGTTAATGCTATACATTAAGAGGGCGTCGTTAGTTTCCCCATTGATCCTAGCTCTAGAAATAATTAGGAATGGGTAAGCATAATTAATAGCTACTTCAAGTTATAACTGACAGGCATGACAGGCCGATCATCGGGATCAGTAGCTCGGTAGTGAAAAGGAAAATTGGTGTTCGCTCATCATTAATTATGTACCCATGGGTGACAGAAATCCATGGAAAAGAGGTTCTTTTTCAGGCAATTCAAATTCACTGAGCACGATAATTTATAATATTCGAAATTTGTGACAAACATCACCACGTACAAAGCCTGTACTATTATTTGGGGTAATGATTTTATGATCCCCTTGAAACGCACAAAATTATATGTTCCTTTAATAATTATGTGTATTCTTTGTTAACATGGTTAATGCTAAAAATATAAGGTGCCAGTTTTAGAGTCTTTATTTTCCTTATTTTATGCCTTATGTAAGGGGTATGGTAACGCCTTTACACAAATAGTAGTATCTTGTTTTATGATTGGTGGGGACTATAATTTATACTCTTAACATGTTAAATTTCCTCTAACCAACTGCGGTGTATATCGATAACCTGTTTGTTACACTTTACTCCTAGAGCTAAAAATTAGTAAGATTATTTAAAACAAATTTTGTGATTATTAAGTTACTTGAATACAAATTAGTTATGGTTGATATATTCCTGATTTTTTCATAATGTACTTTTTTAAAGTTTTTATTTATTTTTTTATTTTTTTTATTCAAATTTTGTATTTATTATTATTTTTTTATTTATCTATTTATTTATTTATTTATTAAATGATACAACCAAAAAAAAAACAACAACAAACAAACAAACAAAACAAAACAAAAACCCTGACCTATCTTCTCGTCACCGCCCTCCATTTAGTTCTGTCACTTACTAACTCCAAATCCACTTCAGCTCCATCCTCTTTAATACAATCCATCCATCTCTTCCTCGGTCTTCCTATCTTTCTCTTCCCTTCTCCACTGTGTTCTACTTCCCATCGAATCTTTACATGTCCATACCATCTGAGTCTAGTCTGCTCTCATTCATTTTCGCTCTTATCCATCCCTAACACCCCAACATCCTTATTCTATGCAATCTGGTGACTCGTCTAATAGATCTTAAGCAATTCATCTCTGCCGCTGCCAGTTTCTTGATCTGCTTCTCCTTCACAGCCCATGTCTCTCCTCCATACAATGTCGCTGGACGAACCACAGTCTTGTAGATCTGGGTCTTCTGAATGCAACTCTAATTTGCTATTTCAGACTGTTTGTTGGATTCCAATATTATATAGAATATGTTTTTTGTTGTTGTTTTTGTTTTTTTTTTTTTGTTTTTTTCCATGCATTACGTTATATTGTAGAATATGCACTAACTTCTTTATAACATAGCACTGAAACTTATATTCATCACGTGGTTGTTGTTTATGGCCCGTATTCTCCAAAGGCGCCTAACTTTAAACCCCCGCCTAAGTGTTTAGGCCAGTGAATTATGGAGAGCCAAATGTCACCCACTTTGAATACAACGGAATCCCCATAGACTCCCTCTAGTTCCGGAAATAAGTGCAAATACAAAAACTTCATGATATGATTGATATACAACTCTCATTTCATGCCAGGAAGTAATTTCGTTTCTTTATTTTATTAAATATTTTTTTCAAATGTATATGGACTTAGGGGTTGACAGGTGGACTTCCATAAATGTGTGACCACTTTTGAGAATACGGGCCACCATCATTATTATCATTATTGATATTACCATTAATAATATTATTATTGTCATTAAGAATATTATCATTACCATTAATAATATTGTTATCAAAATTAATAGTATTATTAAGATTATTGATATCACTATTGTATACATATTGTATTATCATGATTGTTAAAATACATTTCAAGCTGAACCTGTTTAAAGTAGTAGTTGCTTTTTGTTGTCTCGTAGTAAGAAGTCAATATTGAACACAATACATTACACATTTAGAAACTAACCAAGCCCTTTCACGCATGAAAGGTCAAATTACTATTCCTGGACACAAGAGTGGTCTGATCACAAAACAACAGTAACAGAAGAGATTATAATCTATTTCCTCACGATTAGATTTCTGTAATTCCTTATCAGCTCCCTAACACACAAATAAGCCAGTTCGTAGATATAATCTGAGCATGAGCAGATAAAGGTCATCTGTACCAAATTCTAAAACCCACTGACACGAATACTTGATATGTGCTCATGAATGTCATGTAATCATTATTCAATTATTCACCAATGGTGCATTCCATGATACCCAGGTGGAAGTATGCTTTTCAAAAGGCGAAACAAAAGCTATTCATGAGGCACATCTATCACTTTGAGAGTGATTATTCTAAAGTGCACAAAGTTGGACATCTCCATTTTTAAAATATCTGTGGATATTTGGGGTCATTTGTACCATGTGCTAACTACGAACTGGTCTATTGTCCGACTCCAGAAACTGCCGCACGTATATTGTATTACTATTTCTTCCCGTAGAACTAGCATTAACCCCATTGTTAAAACGCTTCATTTGCTACCGGTATGTATCATTTTCTAAGTTGTTGGTGTTAGTATTCCGTTCCTTGCATGCCTCTGCTCCTTCTTACAATGTGAAGTGAATTTCTGAGTATACAGGCCTAGCGATACGGTACAATTTGCATCTCATTAACCCCTGGTTTGTTTTGAATTACCAACGGACTTCTAGCTCAGTGCGTGCGTGCGGTCATCACAATGGCAAAACGAACTTTAATTTGCGCCTCTATTTTGGCGATTTATGAGCTAATACTTCCCACATGAACTAATTTGTAGTTATAAATGATAGTCTGAAAAAATCCTGAAATATGATGACTGTTTTGTTGAGTCATAACAACATGTTGAAATGAAAACGTCAAAAAACTACGTGTCTATTTTTTTTTTCTGACACAAGTCTACCCATGCATAAATATTCATGAAACTTCATTTCCTTATTCGGGGGTGTATATTCCTTATTTAGACAAAGTTTCGCTGTTGCGACTTCTTTCTTTGCAGAGATACTACGTCTTTTTCACACGATATTTTGCATCAATTTGGAGCTGCAGCTAATTATGCGCAGTGATGCCAAATTCACGATCTGCACATACGATATTCATGAGTCAGCCGTAGTCATGGATTGCGCATGGCCCATGGAGCACTCGCGCACAGAGCTCAGCCCTACACAGATTTCAACGCGTGGGACGAGGTTGTAATATTTTTCTTTATGTCAGCCTCGGCGATCTGACACCGAAATCCCCTTTTTTCCTGACACAACTCTATGAGGAAAATTCACCTCAAGTAAATACCATACATGTAGAAAAATGTACAATAAAATGATTCATGACAGTGATTTTCTTGCGAATCTAGCCGAAATGAGGAATTTTAGGAGAAGTTTAACAGGTGATATTTTCTGTTTGTAACCGAAGAAATATCGCTAAAATTTCATATTTTCCGTTGGTCGAGCTTTGATTGTGCAGTAATGTTGTGAAAGATACATCTATATTGCATCATTTTTCGAACTTTATGTTTACAAAAAGTGGTGTTTAATACATTATATTTTTTCAGCTTGCATTTGTAAACAACTTTACGTAAATCGTGGGAAAATGCAAGAACTGGTGAGGTCAAAGGGGGTCAACTCAATGGACAATCTCTCACTAATAGACCGCTTGTAATGTATGCAAATTTTATACATACCTTTCAAACAAAGGTTGTCCTTGACAACCTGAAAGCTTGCCGGACATAGTAACACGTAATGTATGCAAACTGGATTCCACTCATTTATAAAAAGCAGGTTAATGGAATAGCTCGTCACTACGTGCTCAGAGAAGAAGTGTACATAAATTTGTATACATTACAGAACCGGTCTATTATAGGGCTAGTCCCCCACTGTATTAGCCTTTTGACAAGGCCCTAGTGACTTGGCTATTTTTCTCGGCAAGTAACATAACAAGACTAGCCGCCCAGCCCGGTGAATGCGCGATCGAGCGACGTGAGTCGCGAGGGCTGGCCTGTATTTCTTATGCTATCCCTTGTTCCTAGCGAGGATCTGCTACCTTATAGGTAGGAGCCAATCAGCGAACGTATCTTCGCATGACGTCAGCATAAATTTGGTATGCAAATTCGCCTTCATCTCGGCACCCCGTGCAAGCTACATCAGTCATGGCGTCCGAAGAAGAATTGTTGCTGAAAAGCACGGAATTTGCCTCGCAAATGCTGAAAATTTCAGCTTTCAAGGACTTACAACTGAGGGCAATTCTTTCTGTCCTCAAAGGACAGGATGCATTTGTGAGCCTTCCCACGGGATATGGCAAAAGCGCTATTTACCAGGCGATCCCGTTGTGTAAGGACTATCTTCGATCGCAAGCTCAAGCTGGAGGACAAGCAGGCACCATGAACGAATCACATGGAAATCAAGCCCCGCAGATACCGTTGTGATTGGTCGATAATCCTCGGTAGGCGTGTTAGCATACGAATGTCAACTCGTGAATAATTCATATCGGACGATGGAAACCCAGGTTCCAAAAGGCCTCGCGACTAAAGTCGCTCGATCGCGCGTTCACCCGGGCCGTGGTGATTCTTTTCGTCGCCGGCTAGTCTCATCTCAGGCACAGCATGACGAGGAAAATAGCCAAGTCACGAGGCCTTGTCAAAAGGCTACCACTGTATAAGCCTATCATGCCTATACGTCATCTACGTTCATCTCATTCCTCTTTGTTATTAGTCGTCCCTGAAACATGCAGTTCCGGGGGGGGGGGGGGGACGAACTTAAGATCCCTACCTTACCAGCTCTCAGCGATTTCAAAACTACTCTCAAAACTCACCTATTTTTCTAAACAGTGCCTTTGAATCACGACAAATGTCATGAATGTAACATTCACTGATATATGTACTTTGATTTGAGGTATTGATTCCTTTTGTGTTTGTACATTATTATTTTGTTATGTATGCTATATATTTTTTTTCTTTAGTGTATTAAAGATAATTTGTTTGCAGAGCGCCATGATCATGATAAGCTTCATACCTGCTGGATTCTGATGGCATATAAGTTTGTATATTATTATTTGTTTAAAATAGTTATCATATACAAATAAACAGTCATTTGAATTTATTTTTCAAAGGTGTTGTATAAAACTTCTTTAATTACCCACAACCCATAAGCAGGAAAATATAATCAATGAAATTGATGAAATAGCTTCTTTTTCTTTGATAGTAAAAACCTCTGTTTGATCCATTTTTTTTTTTTTTTTTTTTTTTGGAGGTGGGGGGTTGATCTGCTCTAAGCCTACTTTTTCTTTCCTAGCTAAATCCCTGTTATTTTGAATTTGGCCATCCGCTTATGAAGTCGAAGTGTTGATACAAACAACGTTATTCCAAGAGTCTATTTATTGGGGCAATGTCAAAGTAAAAAAGAAGTAGAAAAAGAATGAAAGTTCTAATTTATTGTCCTAATTTTCGAAGACAGCACGTTCTTCCTTCGGGAACAGGACCGGGGGGGGGGGGGGCACTCAAGTTTTATGTTGACGGGAGTGTGCCGAAAATGGGGATCTAAGGAAGTGACTAGAAGCGAAAAAACATAGGGTCTTTGGGATCGGTGGATCTATAACCAGCTGAACGAAAAAGCATGGTCTAAGGAACTACGGCACTTAGTGTGGGGATTTTATAGTGCATGCACATATGCAATTGCGCAAGCAAGTGAATGGACGTATATACGCGAGAGCTAGAGAACGCCCCCCCCCCCCCCCCCCCCCCGGAAACGGAGAGAGACGAGCGCTTTTGTCATGTTTGTTCCGGCCGGGTATCTTGAGAACGCGTGAGAAGGGTGAGAGCGACTGTTAGTGCTGATGTAGTGGAATAGCGCCATTTCATGTTAAAAACGGAAAAGGGGCAAAATAACTGTACACAGCATATTAGTTTCTGTAGACGAATAGAGTTAGGACCCGGAGAAGACGTACAATTTTTCAACCTTCTTCTTCTTCTTCTCGCGTAATCTTCTTCTTCTTCCAAAACTTCGTAAGAAACCTATGGAACTTCTTCTTTTGGTAGTTTGATTAGCTTGATTTCACACTTGTAATTTGGGAACGATGAATGATGCCACAGAATAAAGGTCATCGAACTCAATTAACTGTGTGTGATGTTTCATGTGAACTGATGATGGTCGAATGGATGAGGAGGTCGAGGAGGATCGGAACGGAAGCGTGATTTGAGAAAGTACGAGAGCTAGTGTATAGAGACGAGAGTCGGATACGAAGCATGATAGCCCGGGTCCGCACCTACATTCAAGTTGAAAAATTGGTCTCGTTTCAACATCGGACCGCAGTGGAAAGTGTTTGAGCCTCAATAAGTATGAACAAAGGATAGGGGATCATTATTCAAGCACATGAAGGCGGCTTATACTGCTGTAATGAAGTGAGTAACTAAGAACAGTTAAAGTAAACAAGAACAAGATGATGATTGTTTTGATGTCAGAATAGTCTAGTCTCCAGACAAGTTGAGACTGCAGCGGAGCTGAATAGAAACAGAATCAAGAAATTAAGACAAGTTGGGTCTCATGAAGAGCAAATGCAGTGGCGAAAATAAGAGCCTAAACAAAGTTATGATGTCTGCAAAGGTTTAGTTTTGGATAAGGGATCTGAAAGAAGGCCAGGATTAGACAAGTTTAGAGTCAATTTTTGGAATACAGATCCAACAAGTTAGTCCAAGTCTGAGTTAAAGACTGTGACTATTAAGGCCAGAACTAAAAGTTAAGACCATTGCATTGAACAGAGTACGGCTGTCTAATTATAGTAAGACTAGACATAAACTGAGGCACAGTAACGTAAAATGTGAACAAAGGAAGGCCAGGAACAAGAGTCTGGAATCTAGACTAGATCTCATCTAGTTAGATGTGAAAGGCCAGGAAAACCGCAGATCTAATCAGGCAGAGCTGAGCTGAGGATAATTGATAGAGCCCTAACTTCATGAATGTAGACTGTGGTAGTGTAAGGATTATATGCAGAGTAGACCACTACTACTGGTGCCATTTAGAGACTTAAAGTCACTGAGAGTGAGCAGGAGGTTCTTGCATCGAGATCTGAAATGTAGACTTGTTTCTCTGGTCTAGCTTCAAGTATAATTTGAGATGGATGATGTGGAACAGGGCAATTATTTTCAGACATTTCTACAGGATCCATTGTTGCCTCAATCACCCACATTAAGTCCAACCATGTTCATGGAAGGTCAAGGTCAAGGCCCTTTGGGAGCCAGTGGCAGTGAATATCGGACAGATGACATGGATGCAAATCAGAATGAGGAAACTTCAGTCCCATATGGTGCAGCAGGAGGAGCTGGTATGCAAAGCAACATTGCAATGATGTCATTTCTACATCAGCAGAACCAGTTAATGAGAATGCTTGTGGATTGTAATATGAAGGCATCGCTACCACCTCAACTAGTGAAGCCGTTTAATGGAGATCCCATCGAGTATCATTCCTTTATGAGGGCTTTCGAACATGCAGTAGAGGCTAAGACAGGTAATGATACTGACAGGCTATACTATTTGGACCAGTATACTAGAGGAGATGCCAACGCAATCGTAAAGAGTTGCATGTATGGTGAAGACCAGTCAATGGCATACAAGAAGGCTAAGGACTTGCTGGAAAGAAAGTTTGGAAATACCCAACGCATCATTGAAACCATGATGAAGAAGGCATTTCAGTGGCAGGAAATCAAACCCGAAGACGGAGAAGAACTACATCGCTTTTCCATATTTGTCACTGAACTTCACAACTTGGCTAAGGATCTCAATATGGAATCTGAGGTCGATCACTCGCAGAGCATAAAGCAAGTCATTGGCAAACTCCCTTACAAACTGAGGGAAAGATGGCGAAGCATCGCAGATGATATTCTGGAGGAGAGGCAGAGAAGGGTGACCTTCTCTGATGTGGTGGGGTTTGTTACCAAGCAAGCCAGGATTGCAACCAACCCAGTGTATGGTGACCTGAAGTATCAGACCAAACAGACAGCGAAGCCTGGAAATAGTAAGACGTCACATGCACACAAATCCAGTTTCAGTACATCTGCCATGCCTGAGTCGAAAGAGAGTAAAGAAGTGTGCATAGTCTGCAAAGAAAGTAGTCACACACTGGCAGAGCGCTCTGTATTGGCATCCAAGCCATATGAAGAAAGGATTTCCTTCTGCAAGAAACAAGGCTTATGCTTCAGCTGTCTACGTAAGACTGGGCACTTGGCAAAAGACTGCAAATCGAGGTTAAAGTGCAACATTTGCAGTAAGTCTCATCCTACAGTGTTGCATAGAGAAAAGAAGGATAGTCCAACCAAGAAGAATAGTGGTGGCATAAATAGGCAGTCATCAGACCAGACACAAGAGCCAGAGGCATCTGTCGCCATGGATACAGACAATGGGCAGAGTCAGCAGAACAGTCAGGAGAATGCAAAACAGGAACCTGTGATTAATGTGAAGTGCAGTCTCACTAGTTCTTCAGAGACTGATACTCTACCAGGCATTATCCCAGTGATAGTGAGATCACGTGAAACTGGAATACAAGCTAGGACTTACGCATTTGTCGACTCGGGAAGCAATGCAGTTTTCTGCACAGAGAAGCTTGCCAAGACCCTTAATCTTCAGAGCAAGAAAATTAATCTCCATGTATCTACCATGACTGACGAGAAGGTGGTACCCAGCCAAGTGTTGAGAGACATTGAAGTCTCAGATTTGTCAGGCAGGAATGTTATCCAGCTGCCAGAGGTCTATTCCCAAGAGCAGATACCAGTGGGAATGGAAGATGTACCGACACAGAAAGACTTGGAGAAATGGCCATATCTTCAAGGTATAGAGTTACCTTCAATTCAAGAAGCCCATGTTGGTCTCCTGATAGGAAGTAATGTGCCAAGAGCAATGGAGCCTATAGAAGTTATTAACAGTGAAGTCACAAATGGACCATTTGCATGCAAGACAGCACTTGGTTGGCTAGTCTATGGAGCTTCGAGGAATCAGACCAGTGGCCGAAGAGTCCAGTCTCACAGAGTGAAGGCCAAAACCAACATTGACCAGCAATTCGAAAGGCTCTTCAATCAAGACTTCAATGAAAGAATCATTGAAGACAAACAAGAAAAGTCACAGGAAGATTTGATCTTCATTAACAAAGTAGAGCAATCAATAAAATTGCAAGATGGCCACTATGAGATTGCCTTACCCCTCAAGAAAGATGATGTGAAGTTACCTAACAACAGGCCTCAAGCATTACAACGAGTAGGCCATTTGAAGAAGAGGTTTGAAAGGCAACCAGACTTCAGGAAGGAATACACAGACTTCGTGGACTCCATGCAGAAGAAAGGATATATGGAGAGGGTGCCAGACGAAGAGATAGAAAGAAATGATGGAAGATTGTGGTATCTTCCACACCATGGCGTTGTTCATCCCCAGAAGAAGAAGCTGAGAGTAGTGTTTGATTGCTCAGCTGAATATGGAGGCTTCTGTATGAACAGGGAGCTGCTACAGGGGCCGGATCTAACAAACAAGCTCTTTGGAGTTCTAACTAGATTTCGGCAAGACCGAGTGGCATTGATGTCAGACATCGAAGGCATGTTCTCTCAGATATTAGTACCCAGGAATGATAGAGATCTTTTACGATTTCTGTGGTGGAAAAACAGTGACATTGAAAGACCACTTGCAGAGTACAGAATGAAGGTGCACGTGTTTGGTGCTGTGTCTTCCCCATCATGTGCTAACTATGCATTGAAGAGAGCAGCACAAGATCAGGCAGACAGGTTCACAGAAGAGGTGGTTAGCACAGTACAAAGAAATTTCTACGTAGATGACTGCTTGTGCTCTACATCTAATGTTGAAGAGGCTGTTGAGTTAGTGTCCAACCTGACAGAAGTATGTAGAGGCAGAGGATTCCACCTGACAAAGTGGATGTGCAACAAGCAAGAAGTATTGAAGACTATACCACCTGAGGAGAGAGCAAAGAGTGTAAGAGAACTGGACCTAGATACTAAGAACAACGTAATTGAAAGAGCTCTCGGTATTGAGTGGTCTACAGATGAAGACACACTTGGTGTGAAGGTCGACCTGAAGGAAAGACCATACACAAGAAGGGGCATCTTATCCACAATTAGTTCGGTGTATGACCCAATAGGATGTGTGTCGCCTGTTGTGTTGCCAGCAAAGCAGCTACTACAAGTTCTGTGCAGATCTCACTTAGGTTGGGATGAAGAGATTCCAACAGACATATCGAGGAAATGGCATAAATGGAGAGCAGACCTACCCATGCTCATGCAGTTCAAAATGCCAAGATGTCTCAAACCCATTGGATTTGATGGAGAAACAGTCACCTTACATCACTTCTGTGATGCTAGTGAAAGAGGTTATGGAACAGTCTCCTATCTCAGGTGGCAAAAGGAAGATGAAGTCCAGGTGAAGTTTGTGACAAGCAAAGCAAGAGTAGCACCATTGAAGGAGGTGTCCATTCCTAGAATGGAACTTGCAGCAGCTACTGTAGCAGTGAGAGTGAATCACATGATCAAAGAAGAGTTGGAGTTTCCAATAGATGAAACCTACTACTGGACTGATAGCATGTCTGTTCTTGGATATATCAAGAACCAGACAGCCAGATTTAAGACATTCGTGGCAAACAGAGTGGCCATAATTCGAGATGGATCAAGGCCACACCAGTGGCGATATGTTGAGTCGTCTTTGAATCCTGCTGATGTTTGCTCACGAGGAATGGAAGTAGAAAAGTTCCTCAAGTGGAAAGCCTGGAAGGAAGGTCCAGAATTCCTCAAAGCTTCAGACAATGAGTGGCTTACAAGAAGCGAAGTGTTGCCAGACAACATTAAAGTGGAGCTAGAAGTGAAGAAGACATGCTTAGCAGCCCAAGCAGATCAAGAAGAGGATTCTGATCCTACACAAAAACTTATCCTTCACTACTCTGATTGGAACAGACTAAAAAGGGCAGTGTGCTGGATGAGGAGATTTGTAAAGTATCTCAGAAGTCAGAGCAAGCAGCAAACAGTTTCACAAGATGAAACGCTGAAGGGAAGACTTACTCTAGAAGAACTGAAAGCTGCTGAAACAAAGATTTTGAGTTTTGCCCAAAGGAAAGAATTCTCAGATGAGATTAAGAGACTGGAGAAAGTTGACCAGACACAGACAGCAAACCACAGAGGTCAGAGAAAGGAAGTGAAAAGAACAAGTCCTATTTACAGACTTGATCCAGTGTTGGACAAAGGCTTGTTGAGAGTTGGTGGGAGATTGAGTAAAGGTGCTCTACCAGTGAATGCCAAACATCCTGTTATTCTCCCAAAGAAGAGCCATGTATCAAGGTTGATATTAGAGCACATACACAAGATGTCAGGACACAGTGGGAGAAACTACATGCTAGCCAGCCTTCAACAAAGTTATTGGCTACCTAGTGCTAATTCAGCTATCAGGAATATGATTGGCATGTGTGTGCAGTGCAGACGTAACAGGGCTAAAGTTCTTCAGCAGAAGATGGCGGATTTGCCAGATGATAGACTCAAACCAGATGACCCCCCATTCACAAGAGTGGGAATAGACTACTTTGGACCACTAGAGGTAAAGAGAGGACGTTCAGTTGTGAAAACCTACGGGGTGATGTTTACCTGCCTTGCAATTAGAGCAGTGCATATAGAGAAGGCGGACAGTTTGAGCACAGATTCATGCATTGCTGCCATCAGAAGGTTTGTAGCACGAAGAGGTATGGTCCGAGAAATGAGATCAGATAATGGTACAAACCTGGTTGGAGCCAAAGGAGAACTGAAACGAGAGATAGATAACTGGAACCAGGTTCAGATCCATGATTCAATGCTGCAACGCAATATCAAGTGGACTTGTAATCCTCCTGGAGGATCTCACCATGGTGGCATCTGGGAACGCCAAATCCGTACAGTAAGACAGGTGCTATTCAACCTTACCAGGCAGCAGAGACTAGATGATGAGGGTTTGCAGACTCTCCTCTGTGAGGCGGAGAGTATCATCAATGGAAGACCGTTAACTAAAGTGTCAGATGACCCGACTGATTTAGAAGCATTAACTCCAAACCACTTGCTTCTGATGAAGTCACAACTCCAGCTACCACCAGCAGTGACCAGAGAGACTGATGTCTATGCTAGACGAAGATGGCGCCAGGTACAATATCTGTCTGACATATTTTGGCGCAGATGGACAAAAGAATATTTGCCACAACTACAACAGAGGCAGAAGTGGGTGGAACCAAAGCACAATCTTCAAGTTGGTGACTTGGTGCTACTTGTGGACCAGACAATGCCTAGAAACAACTGGTTGCTGGGGAGAGTGAAGCGTACACTACCTGATGCAGAAGGCTACGTCCGCAGAGTCGAGGTACAGACGAAGCTAGGAACATACCTAAGGCCCATCACCAAGCTTTGTTTTCTGCTCGAAGGAGATGTGTGAGCTCTAGCCGTGGTGAATTTTCAATGTGAAAAATTTGGATACCTTATTGAAGTGATATGAAATGAATATGATGTGGTGCGAGCCTAGCGCCGCCACAATATTTGTGATATTTGATTTGCATCAGTTCAGCAAACATGATTTGGATAAGTTCAACATACATCATTTTGGATCATCAGTCAGTTTTAAAAATCGTGAGGATCTCGTTTTTGTGATTTTGAAAATAAAGCTTTAACGTCATTGTATAGTTATATGAAGAATAATTATAGTATTGTGCTGGAAGTCAAGCGTCAACAGAGTTTAAGCGCTTATTTTTCATCTACTATCTGTGGATTTCGCTAATTTCGCTAAATATTTTTCATCTACTGTCTGTGGATTTCGCAAATTATCATTTGGGACATCAAGAATTTCTGGAGGTGTACTGAATAAAGCTACACAGCGATAACAACAAGCGAAGAATTTAATGTCAACCAAGAAAGGACTGGAAATAGAAATGATTCAAGAACATTGCCATACCAAGAAAGACTGGAACTGTTGAACTGATTATTCCTGAACAATATTTGACTTTAATGCTTCAGCTCTTCAAGAGAACTGAAATTTGATATTTGTTGTGCATCGAAAACAGCTTTAATTGTTTTTGTTACAAGATAAAATGATGGGTTATATGAAGGGTACAAATTTAATTTCAGTATTGCAAAATACATTCATTGAAGGAAAGGTTGGACCAAAAGGTCAGTGCAACATGTACTGGGTTATGGGTTACATTTCAGTATGTTTATAAACATAGTGATGCCCTGCACTCCTGCGGGCTGTAATATGCTGTACAAGTTTTACAGTGGAGAAAGCAGTGAATTTGTTACTGTAAATTGTAAAATCATTCTACCTGTATTAATTTTGGTATAAAATGTTTTATAACTTACAACTGTATGTGGAGTTAAGGTAATTAAGAGTGAAAGATGATACAATTTCTTGGTAGCAAGAGAAAGTTGTGAAGAAAAACGAGACATAGTCATTTGTTTTATTCCAAGTTGCTAAAGCAAAGGAATTAATATGTTTTTATATTCATGGATTGGATAGAGTAGTAACCATTGCAGAATCTCACATTATGACATACTCTTTGTAATATACTGTATTATGTCAAAAGTTGTTTTTGATATTCATGTATTTAAAGCAAGATAGAGTAGGTTGAGTTATGTAATGCTGAACTCATGATATATAGAGCAAATGGCTCATTGTTTAGAAACTTGATTAATATGCATATAGTCTAGTTACAAGATTTATTTTGAAGCTTTCATTTGATAGTTTTGTTTTGAAAGAATCTGCAAAATTCATTCCAAAGTTTATTTTGTTTGGATCAAAGGTAAAATTATACCCCCGAAGATATAAGATACAGAAGGTATTAAGTTACTATTTTGTGTTCAAGATTTTTGAGGAAAGCAGTAGCAAGACCAAATTTCATTTCTATGCTTCTTGAATTTAGAACATGATATTGGTTGTCATTTTGAAGTTTACATAATTGCGTTAACAGTGAATTGTATTATGATATAAAAGAAAATTTCCATACTGTTTTGGATTACACTAGTCAAGTCAACAGTCGTTTGTATTATATGCTTGTTTAATTGAACCAAAAGAAGGTTTTTTTTTTTTTTTTTTTTTTTTTTTTTTTGCAGTTAAAGGACAAGAGAAATTATTTTTGATGTACTCAGTATAAGTAAAAGGGATTTTCAATATTATGACGTGTTGCTTGAAATGTTCAGATAGTTGTTTTGATACAATGCATGAACAAAGGATATGGTATTTTGTTGCCAGATGCAATAGTGATGGTGACTTTTGATTCTTTAGTTTTTTAAAACCTGTATACATATAGCATTTTTGTGTTGCTTTAAGTCAATAAGTTATCTTTCAGAACTGTAAAAGAATGTAGTAGTAAAATACCAAATTGCCTTGCTAAGCAAATAAACACTAGCGAAAAGGTTGTTACATCTTTAGAAATATTTGTTCATGCCTTTGTTCATACATTGTGTTATTATTTCATTCTTGTGTTATCCCAATGTTGTAAATAGACAAGTTTGTAGAAGACAGGGAAGTAATATTAGATTTAGATGTTGTTGGCATGCAAGATAGTCAAAAAGGGATATCTTTTTTTTGCTCATCATTCTCATAGTAAAGAAAATATTACTAGTATATTTTGTGTTTTTTGTGATAGGAATGTCAGTGTTTATCCATTAAGTGAAACATACATTTATATGCAGTCTAGATAATGAGAAGACACATTGTTATGTTTGGATAGTAGAACAAAAATATTTGGTCTTGAGTGGAAAATCAATGTACAAAGAAGTACAGTTAACAGTAAACTATTTGAATATTTGCCTTTGCTAAAAACAAGACTTGTCTTGTACACCATAGTTAGCCAGGAAAGTACCTGCAGTTTTCTTAAATATTGCATAGCAGAAATGATGGTTATGTCTTACATATTTGTTGGATTACAAAAGTTAGTGTTACTTAGTTTTCAAGTTTTCAAGTTTTCATGTTCTATATAGATGTAGATTGTTTGTTGAGAGATCATAGTTTAGAGGTAATTTTCAACGACATGTCTTATGAAAATTAAGGGGCCGGAAATGTTAGTGCTGATGTAGTGGAATAGCGCCATCTCATGTTAAAAACGGAAAAGGGGCAAAATAACTGTACACAGCATATTAGTTTCTGTAGACGAATAGAGTTAGGACCCGGAGAAGACGTACAATTTTTCAACCTTCTTCTTCTTCTTCTCGCGTAATCTTCTTCTTCCAAAACTTCGTAAGAAACCTATGGAACTTCTTCTTTTGGCAGTTTGATTAGCTTGATTTCACACTTGTAATTTGGGAACGATGAATGATGCCACAGAATAAAGGTCATCGAACTCAATTAACTGTGTGTGATGTTTCATGTGAACTGATGATGGTCGAATGGATGAGGAGGTCGAGGAGGATCGGAACGGAAGCGTGATTTGAGAAAGTACGAGAGCTAGTGTATAGAGACGAGAGTCGGATACGAAGCATGATAGCCCGGGTCCGCACCTACAGCGACAGTTTTTGAAAATTCGGGTATCTTGAGAACGGCGATCGGCCGTTGAAAAAGGGGTCGTCAAAGCGGCATATACCCGTCCGCCCGATATACTGAGTGCCCCCCCCCCCCTCCCGAGGGAAAGAAGACTGAGTAATCCGAAATGTTTTAATTGATCAACGTTACGTACTTACTGCGTACGTCTGCTGATACCAAACCATTGCTGGTGTAATGATCCACTAGTGTAATACACACCCTAACCCTATAGTGGGTGAACACCACGTCTGATAATGATGTATTTCATCTTTACCTAGGGGTTTTGTGGGGTGTAGAATCCATTTTAATGTTATTTTCACAATATTGTAGTTCTCTTTTATGTGCTAAAGGCCAAGTGAAGGTCAGAATAGTTATATGAGGACAATAATGGGGGATGGTGTTACATTTTGAGTATTGATATGCCAACATATAGACAATGAAGTGGTTTGAATTCAGTATAGATTTGGGGTGTGCACAATCCATGCATGCCACTTTTATCTAAATTTCAAGACCGGTCAGTATCAGTCACAAGGGGTGATTTCAAAGTAAATTTTTAATATGACTTCTAACTTACTTATTTATGATTTATATATTACGTGAAATTTCTTTATGAAGGTGTTATGCTGCTTATTTCCTTGATGGTGTTGTGTTTTCAATGATGAATCGAATTCACAGATTAAAATTGAGTTTAAATTTTGATTAAAATGGATTATAAACGTCAACATCTTAATATCTGTCTTAATAGTTGATTATCAGTACACAAAGAATAGGATTTGTATTCAGAAAGATGATTTAATCAATCTTGTAATATGTTTTTTAACGTTAAATTCCGCAAACTAATTCATTTGTTGTTAACATTATTGTATCATATGACACGACGCTGCAGTTCAGGATGTCCGCAGCAAAGACATCTGAGAAAAATATTTCCATGCTGTTTACTTGTGATACTGTTCAAGAACCTGATTTATATAACAAATATTTGGATAGTATTGCAGGTACTGGTAGTCCAGGATGTCCGCAGTAAGGACATCTGGGATAATCATGCTGTTATTGTAACTTGTTATTGATAACAAGTTACAAGTTAACGGGGCCCTGATCATTTTGACTAAATTTATGGCTGGTATTACCAATATTGATTCTATCTTTAACAAAGAGTGGTTGTTACTGTACAACGGAATGACTGGGGGTGACCTATATAATTTTCAAATGCATTCAGATATCGGCACATCATAACCCCGAATATACAGTTTCGCCTCATATTATGTCCTAGCAGGCCACATCTGTCATGGTTGTGACAAAACAACAACATAGGCCTTCTATTTATGGACTTACACATCTGGTACTATAAGAATATGAATCTTTCTCATAGATAAATCATATATATGTATATATATATATATATATATATATATATATATACCTACATAAACTGTAATGACATGAATAAACTCAGTTTAAATCAATTGCTAATTTGACCTTGAATGACCCCTTGTGACTGACAGCGACCGGAAATTTGAATAAATTATGGCATCTTGGATTGTGCACACCCCTAAACAACTGAAATTTAGACCATCTATTTATAGGCCCATCAAAATTCAAAATATAGCACCATCCACCGTCATTAACTACTTACCTTTTTGACCTTCACTTGAACTTTAATACATAAAAGTACCCTAAAATTGTAAAAGCTAACATCAAAAATGAATTATACGGCCCACAAATCCCCTAAGTAGAGGTAAAATACATCATTTTTGGACATGAATTTCACCAACATCATTATCAGCTTGAACATGCGGTCAGTAGGTATATCCGTTTACACATTTTGAATAAGTTGTCTGGTCCTGATTGATATGTCTACCGGCGATCACTTGTGGATTTATATAAATTATTAAAAATGCTCAACGTTGCCCCTTGTGCACTAAAGCTGAAATTTGGTGCTTTTGTCTGCTCTGTCACGAAAATTTCCCTAACCCACCCCACTATATCAATGTTTGGTTAAGATTAGCGAACGGACGATCAACTCGATATGAAATAGCACCAGCAAGGGCGCCATCTCAACGATATGATGAGCAGTGTTTAACCAAGCATCTAAAGCATGTTAAGCATCTTAAAAGGCTCTAATTTAATGAGAAACACATAGAAAAATCACCACAAAATGTTTGTATTTCTAGATGGCTAAAGAGAATTAGAACATGATTTAATCAACACTTTATGAGACAAGGAACCCTAGCTGTTGTTGCTTTAACCCATAGACTACGGGAACCGGTGGGCTCCTGTATTAAGCCTATGAGAGTTAAAGAATTCAGTAGTCAACGGGTTAACACTTATCTGGTGAAGCCCAACATTGAGACCGAGATGATGTTGAATCACCCTGGTTTTGCAATGTGATTAAAACCTATGTGAAGAAGATTTTGGGAACGGGCAAATACAGGGTCGTTAAGCAAAATGGAAAGAAGAGGAAGATTTTAGACATGACCTGTAGGCAGGGACTCTCGGCTGAGCAGATATGTTTTAAGTTTACGGTTAGAATTATTCAGACTAGGTGCTTCTTTAATCCCTTGATCTAAAGAAATTAAAAACCCATGTACCACTCAACGCCCACACGCGCTCGCCAATACACATGAAAACAATTGCATTCCTAGATATCAATATCTGCTCTAGATAAACTCTTACCCGTAATGTTCTTCCATTGTGCTGTAGTGCTGTGGGACAATAAAGAGTGATAAATCCATTCAGTTTGATGTAAATTGAACTGAATGTTAAGATTCAAAGACTGCTATTAACCCGTTGACTACTGAATTTTCATATTGCCCATAAATATGTTTAATACAGAGACAACCGGGTTCCAGTATACGGGTTAATAAGAATAACACATACAATCTATGACAACGTGAATGTATTTTGAGATGATTACAAAATAGATGTTGACGTCTCGTAAAGATAACATCTTGATTCATGTGGGAAAGGAAATCTTTTAGGCTAAATTAATCAGCTTTTTGCTTGAAAAAATGCTGGTATTTTTTTCCTTATGGGTGCCATTTTCTCATAAAATTTAAGAATACAAAGCTACGGGTCAGCCTCTATTTGGGGCAAGTATCACACGTTCATCATTTACTCCTTCTTCTTTTTTTTCGCCCGCTCCATCTCCCTCTCTTTTCACTTGGGCACTTATCGCACGGACAGGAATTAAAGGCAGTCACAACCGATTGTGGTTTGGGGCTAGACATAAATCATGATGCACGACACGCTTCGTCGACAATGTCTTGTTAAACATGCATCCAATTAGTCAAGCTGGCAAAACTCGTTGATGAGTGAGGTAGAGTTTACTCTCTTTTCGGTAGATGGCACTCTATATCAGAGCCATCTATACACAGAGTTTGGCCAACTCAGCGCCAATAGGAAATACAATAATAATAATAATAATAATAATAACAATGATAACAATAATATTAATAATATTAATAATAGTAATAATAATAATACTGATAATAATAATAATAATAATAATAATAATAATAATAATAATAATAATAATAATAACAATAACAATAATAATAATGATAATAATAACAATAATAATAATAATAATACCATTAATAATACATTACATCTAAATAGCGCATTATGAATACTTCACTGCGCTTTACAATTTTATTTATTATTACCCCTGGTCACGGGATTTCAAGTGTGCACCATCTCCACTCCTATTGCGCATGTTGCTTCTTTGGGCAAGCATGTAGCAAAGGATATACGTCATCTTGTGAGCAACTGAAAACCAGATTATAATCATATATCTCTGGGACACAAACAATGAGGTTAGCACAGTATTTGATGCACTTTGTTAAAATAATAATAATAATAATAATAATAATAATAGTAGTAATAATAATAATAATAATAATAATAATAATGATAATAATAATAATAACAATAATAATAATAATAATAATAATAATAATAATAATAATAATAATGATAATAATAATAATAATAATAATAGCTGTTTCTTATGTAGTGCCTTACCAGTTTCAATGTAACCGACCAGAGCGCTTATAGCATTATTACCCCGGTCACTGGATTCAATTGCGATTCTGTACATTATACAGTGCACATTCTCCACTCCTCTGGGGAGTATTCCAGCCAGTCGCCTTTTTCCAAGCGCGCACATGCTAATCCAACCACAATAACGTATGCATCCTACCGGGTACCCATTTAACACCTGGGTGGAGAGGAGCAATTAAGATAAAGTGCCTTGCTCAAGGGCATAAGTGCCGTGCCGGGGTTCGAAACCACGACGTTTGCATTCCCAGTCAAGTGATTAAACCACTACGACACCTGTTAGAATAATTTGCTAAACAAAAATGGCAGGAGATAACTAACACGTGAAAAAAAAAAAAAAATCTCCAAAAAGAACCAACGAAACAGCCAAACGTTGACTGATGAGAACATATTCAAGAATGTTATGTTTGTTTTGTTATCTTAAGTTTTTATTACGAAAAAAAAGATATAATGAACAAATGATATGAAGAGAAACAGGTCAATGCTCACTTCTCCCAGGACACTTTATTAACTCCCTCGAGTAACAACAATCAAAACAATGGGTGATTTCAAGTTCGGTGTTGGTGTTGGTGTTGGTGTTGAGAGCGTGCATTGGGCTGCTGATTCTAGCCCCAACACCGAATTCGGGTTTATAAGAATAATACCAATCACATTATTGATAGCTTAACGTCTAGTGAAGTCAATCCCAGCACCAGCTGCATTTCAGGTTCGGTGTTGTGGCTGGTGCTAGTTTTGCCCCAACACCAACACCAGCTTTCATTACTGAACTTGAATTCACTCAATGTGAGGGTGTGTGTTTGTGTGCTGACGTGTAATTTCAGATATTATATAAAGTTGGGTTCAAAAATTGACATAAACCTGGAAGAAAAAATAATATACATTTTCTGAACTTAACTAATTCCTTCAAGCTTTTCTCCCTAGGACGACAGACAAGTTTTGTATCTGCTTAATGTATATACCGGTAGTATGTGCATCAAGTGACGTCGCCCTGAGACATGCATCACGAACCGTCCTCTCTGCGCGTTTCGAGGCGAAACTCAGTTTTGCAGAAAACGCGTTTAAAGGAAAGGACTTTTTGAAACGGAGATTTCTGCATCTTAAAGTAGATGATATTGAAAATAAATGGGAATGCCTGAAAGCATAGGTTTTAAAGTTTTATACAGTATGTATCGCATTTTTTGGGATGGGGTATTTTAGCTACAAATGGTTTGTAAACAGAGAGGACGGTTCGTGGAAAAGATGAAATGCGCGAACGCGCTTCGCTATTTCACCACGAACCGTCCGGTCTCCTTGCGCGCAACCCGACAGTGTACAAATTGAATGAAAGCGGAAGAAACTCTTTTGGGAAATCGTGATTTACAGACATCGATGTTCTAATTCGAGTTTTCTAAAAGTTTTTGGGGATGATAAATATAACCAATGTGATTAGAGTATTCCATGTCATACTTGTTCTCACTCAGCATCGATTCTTCCATTTCCATGGAATACTTTTGTTTCTAATGACTTACAAACAGAGAGGACGGTTCGTGGAAAAGGTGAAATGTGCGATCGCGCTTCGCTATTTCACCACGAACCGTCCACTCTCATTGCGCGCGACCCGACAGTGTACAAATTGAATGGAAGCGGAAGAAACTCTTTTGGGAAATTGTGATTTACAGACATGGATGTTCTAATTCAAGTTTTCAAACAGTTTTTGGGGGATGATGAATTTACCAATGTGATTAGAGTATTCCATGATACATTTGTTCTCACTCAGCATCAATTCTTCCATATTCATGAAGTACTTTTGTCTCTATACTGACTTACAAACAGAGAGGACGGTTCGTGGAAAAGATTAAATGCGCAAACATGCTGAGATATTTCACCACGAACCGTCCGCTCCATAGAGTTATATACGTAACTCTATGGTCCGCTCTCATTTGCGCCCCATCAGAACGTGTACAAATCCAAAGGAATTGCTAGCTGAAGGAATCTTTCTGATTAACTGTTAGTTTTAAAGTTGTTTGAATACCATTACTGGGTGGTTTTTTTTTACCTTTTTTTTTTTTTTTACTAAATGAATGTAACCAATATGAATTTATTTGCATTAAATATACGATATTTAATCATCCAGAAATTTTTTTCATCTGGCTTTAATTGGCCTAATACTTTAATATTACAGAGAAGGCATTTCGTGTATGTAATAAGAGATAAATTGCACAGCCGCATTTTGCTGATTAAACTGATCTCCCTTGATTTTCAACAAAATGAATGTCAAAACCAATATAATTTCGGGACATATGGACCCTTTTTATTAGCCCTATTATTTAAGTATTTATTTATGTTATGTTTGTTATTATTACTACTAATATTATTATTATTATTATTTATTATTATTATTTTATTATTTATCTATCTTTATTTTTGCTAACTACACCCTACTCCTTGTTGACCTATAGGCCTATAGCGCTCAAGAATTCTATTCTGTACCCATATTACTACTACTATTATTAATATTAACATTTACTATTATTATTTCATTTTTTTTTTAAATATTTGCTTACTACTCCCTACTCCTTGTTTACCTATAGCGCTCGAGAATTCTATTCTGTGCCCACATGCACGCACGTTTAAAGATGTGTTTTTAGGGGGATATTTCAGAAAGGGCATGTCTGATGGAAATAGTTTGCTCTGGAATTACTCAATCATTCTTAACAGGCATTTGGCTCTTCTCCATCTTGCTAAAGAATCGCAAATATATGTGTTTTCAAATACTAAGTATTCAAAACTACGCAAAAAGTACCCCCCCCCCCCTTCAATGTTATATTAATATGAAAATTTCTTAGATGTTTGACTATTTCTTTTAATTAAAAATTCCGACCTTGATTCCTCACCCATTTTTTTCTCATTATGACAAAGGCCTTTTCTAATTATTTAATTTCTCCGTGTGAGAACCTTTTCTTGAGACCATCTTCCTTCACTCATACCTTTGTTAATGGGATTTGCTTTGCTTAACAGCATCACAGTTTTCAGTCATTATCAATTCATGCTTGTTATTAGGGCCCGCATATTATGATCAAACCAATCCACTTTTCTTCATATTATCATATTTTTTTTGTTTTGTTTCAGCAATCTATGAAATTCCTTTCAATATTTTTTTTTAATGATTATTTTATATTCTTTTAAATTGAAAACCAATATTTCTGACATGACAACAAAGGCACATAAGCTCGGCAGAATACTTCACTAGACTTACATCGTTGCATTGAGCAAATAAAATTTCATTTCATTTGTGTAAAGTATTTAAATTCATGATTTATTTTCCAATTCAAAATATTAATGATACAAAGGAAACACAAAGATCTAAGTGTTATTTCAAACCTCCAGTCCACAATCATAAGAAGTTAAGCGATAGGAACACTGTTACCTTAATGTTTGTATATAGGAGACATTATTTTAGGAAGGCAGTGGAATAAATTTGAATTATTTATTGTTGAAATGAATGAGCACATGAAAACGGGTTTTGTTTTCTCATTACAGTCAATCTATTTTGAATAAACAAGCTAATCACATCTTAGAACATAACAGAAATTCCAACAGATCCTTCACCACGTGCTAATGTACGGAGCGCGCGTGTATAGACTATGCGCGCATTCAAGAGAGGACGCTTCGTGGTGCAGATAAATCTCATATACTGATGAGAGGACGCTTTGCAGTGTTGTCATTATTACGTAACCACGCATTTTCAGATTCTGAAACTTGCACAGATGCAAGATAACCATGAGTACATATGAAAAATGCAAAAAACTCAAATATGAAAAAAATTACAAATTTGGCTAAAGAGGACGGTTCGTGGTGAAGGCGACCAAGTGACGTCACTCTGAGACATGTATAATGACTATAATTGGAAGAATGAAATTGGGAAAATGCGAAGTAAACTGTTATCATTCCATGTGCATGTAAACTTTGGGGCCCTGTTGTAAGTTTATATCAAACTTGATTCTTTTCCTCTTTGTGCAGGAAAGTTCTGAACATTGAAAATCCTCGTTCTTCAGGTGGATCCAAGCGAATGCTTTGAGAGCATGAGTGTATATCAAAGAATTTACTTGGTATCCAGCTGAGGCAAGCGGCTTGTCTTTGTTGAGAACTCCCTTGCACCTGCAAATAATACAGGAATGCATTGCAAGATTGATCTGATTGTGACGTTGAAGGTCGGTCACAGATTGTACGCCATGTTGGCCCAACTGAAACCGAGTTGGCCAAAGTATGTTTATGGAAGGCTCTGTCAAAACCCAGACACACACACAAACACAGCCGCACAACTGTGTATAGCTATATTTCCGAGGATAACTATTGGTCCTCTGTTGTTCCTCCGTCCTCGGACAGTCGACGGAATAAGGCACAAATTCATTGTTCGACTTCCGAGGACCACTGTTCTCATGAATTTTCTTTTCTCGTCCTCAGACATACGTCTATAAAAGATCACCCCCCCCCCCCCACACACACACACACACGCACACATGCACACGCACTCACACCCACACACACAACCTCACACAATTGACTTGTAGGGAACTGTATTGTTTTCTCCTTAAATGTATTTTGTACGCCACAAACACTTCTCCTAGTGTATTTTGTACCCCACAAGCATGACGGAATGAAGGCCATCATTGTGCTCTTGTGTTCTCTGTACCCCACATGTGAATCTATGTAAGGGCACACACGCACACACTCACACCCACCGACATATATACACACACTAATTTCCTGCATAGAACCATTTTGAATTATTACTTCGAAACGTTTATACGAAATCAATCAACCGGTTTAGTGTGCAAAAAATAAGGATAATTTATTCATCTGTACTGATTCCATGGACAATTTCTCGAAAACTAATTTGAGCATTATTCATTATGCATATACATCGCTACATACCATGCATACATTTTGATGGGAATTGCTTTTAAAGACAGGGTGAATTTTTGATTACACTCGGGGTGTTTTCTCATGGGGACATCTCCTCTATAATTAAGCAAAAACTCTGTAAAAAGAACTCGATAACTATTTTATTCATAGATTCATATATCACAATACGACGCAAGGTGATAAATGACTCTTGCTCTTACTTGTATGCCAATTCATATAGCGTGATTATAAGATAGATAACCCAGATTGTAAATATTTTCGAGTATTGGCAAAAATATTAATTATAATTTATTCAGCAGTGTTTTAAGAGTTAATTACATGGATAATTTCGTCTGTGAAAGCTTAATCACAGTATCATCTGGATACTAAAACACATGCATTACGCACCTGCTACAGCAATAATGATATGCATCGTACATACATTTTGACGCCAAAAGAGGGCGAATTCCTCATTATGGAGGTAGACCTTTACCTTGTGGGGATCATGGGGAGCTTTCACCGATGATGCACTCCTTACAAGAAGCATTCGTGAAATGTCCATTTCAGTTGGGAAAGTGGCCCTCGAACTGTTTAAAACTTTACTGTAATGAAATCTAATGATGTGATCTTCACATGACTATATGACTCGTCTAATATGAGATCCTTGATTTGGGGTTTAAAATTCATTCTTTTTCTATTCAACAGGAAACAAGCTTCTAAAATTTACATATGAAAAGTGCGCCCTCATCATATCTCTGTAATGAAAAGCGTTCTTTAAAGTTCGGCACCTGGTATATATTTCCATAACAATAATTATGTAGATTATTCAAAATGTACCTGCTCAGAAAATGGCCATTAGTCATCACCGAACGTACGTGAACCCCGCTCCCCCCCCCCCCCCCAACACACACACGCAAAAATAACAACAAAACAATAACAAACAAACAAAAAAAAAGCAAACAACAAAACACGCACACATACTAATTGCTCGGAGCTGATGAAGTATACTGCAGATCATGTATTTCATATTAAATACTTTAAAGCAGGATTCTCAATACAATTTCTCTCATCTAGACTTCCATTTGATTAAACGATTAATCAAACATCATTTAATGAGCTGTCATAACATAATTCTACATACCCCTGTTCACCATGCATTACCCATGACACTGAATCACTTGTGTTTGACTTTCCATTGGAACTGTTGTCAGTCTCTCTCTTTCTCATAAGTTCCTTTCTTTCAGTTCTCTCTCTCTCTCTCTCTGTCTATCTCTCTCTCTCTTTCTGTTTCCCTCCCTGTCCTTTCTATTTTTCTTCCTCTCGATATTTTTTTTTCTTATTTTAACTCGTCCTCTATTCCTCTCTCTTTTCTCTTGTCCTCTCCTTTTCTCTACACCACCTCCTTCCTTTGTTGTTTATCTCTCAACAACGAAGGTTGGTAGACGTAAGAAGGAAAAAGTATTGTGGGGGTATTCATCCATTTCTAAAATAACTTGTAAAAAAGCTCTTTTTTTTAATGACATGAGGTGTGGGTAAACATAATTATATATTTGGCAAAGTAGCATAAAATTATTTTGCAATTCCTTCTGTAAATAATCATTTTTACAATCTTAGGCAATTATGCCACTCTCAACTATTTCATTAGGCGAGAATGTTAAAATACCGATTAGTACCTTTCATGAAAAGTATTTTGGAAATGTCTACATGAAGGTTAACACCTTGCGTTTTATACACACACACACACACACAACACACACACACACACACACGCACACACACCCTTACACACATTGACTTGTGGGGAACTGTATTGGTTTCTCCTATTGTATTTTGGACCCCACAAGCACTTCTCCCATTGTATTTTGTACCCCACAAGCATGACGGAATAAAGGCCATCATTGTACTCTTTTGTTCTCTGTACCCCACAAGTGAATCTATGTAAGGGCACACACACACACACACACACACATATATATATATATATTATTGATAGACGTGTGTTGTGTCAAAACCAAATTTAAAAAAAAAAAAACACACACACACACACACACATAAATGAAAATAAATGAGCAACAACAACAACAACAACAAAAAGATTAATGGAGAGGTTATACAATGCCTTTATTCAATTCAACGTGTCTAATGAATATTAAGTCAACACCGGCTACAGAGCACTTTAAGTATGGAGGCCGATTCCATTCAACATCTGTCAGTAGTGTTGACACGCTTGGGCATCTATTGTTACTGGAAGGTTTGACCTATTGAGCTGCATTCGACTAGTACAAATAGATGGTTCATGCATGTCTACCTCACTGAATCAGATGTCGTCTGATAACGCTTATACAAACACACTAATATTTCCATACATCAGACCTCCTGCGTTCTGTAACGTAATTTCTAAAACCCCATGACCGTTATTCTGTTAAAATTAAACCCGACGCTGGATCCAAATTGGGTCTAAAGTCAAGTTAAGAAAACGAAGTTAGACCGAGGTCTACGTTTTACCATTGCGTATCATGGATCTAGTCCTCACGTCGGGATTAACTAAAATAGTAGAATACAGTCCGTTCCTTGTGTTTCTTACATTACGAATAACCATATATAATAATTAAAAAAAAATATCTGTGAAGTTCCTCATTATGAGGTAGGTTGTGAGAGAACAAGAAACAGTTGTTTGACGTCATTAAACATCTTTCCTTAACCCTTTCGAGACAATTGACCACATTTTGTAGTTTGGCTCAATAACTTTTGATTCAGAGCTCTTAAAAATATACCAGATGCATGAGTAGAAAGAGCAAATATCTTTGCACACATTATGTCCAATTTTGTTGCATGACCATATTGAGTTTGATAGCAGGATTTTTTAAAACAAGAATAAGCTTTAAAATCCTTAAATTGGCAACAAATGAGAGTGGCAACAAATTAGAGCTTCAAAATCATTGTTTTTTATAAAAACTGACAATTTTTTCAACTTTTTGACAAAATTCATAGCCATGTGCATTGTTTTCAAAGACATTACACCTTATTAGAACCATGTAGGACTAAAAGAAAAGTTTTATTGTTGCCAATTTGAAGAACAAAATGTGATCAATTTAGCCCTTAAATAATTCCTGTCCTAAAAGGGTTAACCCCCCCCCCCTCCAAAAAAAAAAAGTAACTGCAGTAATTTGTCTCACAGGGCACCAACCAATTATTTGAATTTTTCCGTCCCGGTTGTCCCAATATTGTTTCAAGAAAGGTTATTCAGAAATGACACGCAAATGAATACGAAACATTCTGGTATACTCGGACTACGGATGCGTATTACCCCACACAAGACTAATGCAAATATTTATGAGTTATGAATGTTCATGAAAATTCACAAATATTTACACAACATATCAGTAACGACTAGGCAAAGTGTGTAGGCTTTGTCCATGAAAAGTAACGATAAGAATCTCAGTTTCTGTATTCTAAAAGGTCCAGTTCATTTAGGCTTGGTTATTTTTCTTTGTCGGTTGTTGATACTGACAGGCACGATCTACAAAGATTAAAACAAAAGTATATACAAAGGCAAAGTACATAGTACATCAAAGTATGTATCAATATTTACCACTACCATTTAAACGAAGTACTACATGAACACACAAAAATTGCTGAATCAAAACGTCATTAACGATTTTTGTACGTCTCTTTTCAAGTTGCTAAAACTTACCACAGAGCAAATTCCCCATTCACTCTTACTTGGCACCACTCGTAGAGAACTCGGGCGACAACTTTAGATCTCTCAGTACATGCATAACTGGTACTTCTGGTCGTGTATATCGCACTGACACATTTGCATTTGGAACATGTCCAAAAAATACGCAGTGTCTCTCGCTCAGTCCACTAATTGTCAAAGTTACACACCACACAAACTTGGATAAAACAATTCTAGCCTAATATTTTACCATTAATCTAAGTTCACCTTAGGAATTTGCACCATAAACTTTCATGTTACGCTGTGGGTAACTGTCCAGAGTTTTAGGTTCGTTGCTTCGCAACAGTTAAGAGCGATTAACCTCACAGAATCATAAAACTCTTTTACCTTTTTCTGCATCTCAACACTGGCCCTCTTGCGTAATCGGGTGTACGCTGCAAAGACTTAAGGGCATCGATTTCATACAACACTCAACAATGTTACACATCTAACCATGATTTTATCATTTATTAGTAATCCACCAATCTAAAAAACAAACATTCATACTACCTAACTAGGGTAAGGAGTAATGACAATTCAGTTGTCTTCACGGGGCGCTAGATACTAAATATCTTATTCAACAAATCCATAGATACACAAAAACGACACATTTATTGCCATTTTGTAATTTCACTTCAAATAAGAATGATAAACTTCTACCCTATAATTTAATTTTCATAATTCAACAATAACAGAAAACTGTCTTGCTCAAATCTAGATAAGTACATTTTTATCAAAGAATAAAAAAGCGTTAAAACAACATCTATTTATCCAAAAGAAGAAAAAAAAAATCTTAAATACTTCCCAGTGAAAAATCTGTATTAAATGATACTAATTGTAATTATCAAGCATAGACACATGTAAAAGAGAAAGAGGAAGGATAATTTCAGGGGTTTTTTTTATATATAGAGAGGCTTGATTATAGTTGAATAGATCATCTTCTGCTTCTACCTCATTACACTATATCTGTTGGTTTTTACTGTGCTCAATTCTTATTACATAGCCCTGCAAAGAAAGACATGGAGGAGAGAGCCAAGAACGAGAGCCATACTAGATACAAGGCTCACAGCTGCACTCGTTGGTGTGGTTGGTTTCATCGTGCTATCTGGTTCGGCATTCGCCCCAGGTTCACCTGTAGCCTGGGGGCCAGCATTGGTAGCCGGAGAGGGCGGGGTACAATTATCGGCGCTGTCACAAAGGCAGATACTGACGTCAAGGTTCTGGAATGTCAGCCCAGTTTCAGGTGGAAACAGAGTAGCAGGATCAGGCATATTCGCTGTGAGAGCGTCAATGATGGTTTGCTCGTTTACGCATACGTCCCCAGCTGGGAGACCACTACCGGCGGGAGGTCCGCAGTCGCGTTGCGTCTGCATCAGTGTCAGGGGACCTATAATTGCAAATGAACCAATTCGTAACACAAAAGGTCATGTTATCACATATACGTTGATGATTAATGGAGTATACTAACACATTTGATTGAGCGAAGGACTGGTTGCCATTTAAGAAAATCAAAGTAAAGTCAGGTCCAACATTATTTTATGCGGCGTATTACTTTATCATATTTTGTACAGATAATTTCTTCTGGTTTTACATATCTTAAGTTTTAAGAAGAAAAAAAAAAAGGAAGAAAGAATCCGATTCACAAGACGAAATGGGGTATCCCATATGTACCTCCGATCTAGATAACATTTTATCACCCTTTCTCACGTTACTGATGACTGATAAAATCCTTTCAAAGCATAGGAAAAAAAGGAGTTTCAGCGCACCACTAGCGTAGCATTCTATACAAACAATGCAGTAGTCATACTTAAATAGCATCCCGTGTGCACCGGACCTTAAACCCGGCACACATGAGGCGTCATTTGCTGCCGTTAGGACCACGTCAGTAACTTGTACGGTCTTGTTGCGCCTCATGAAAGAGTGATATCGTTTTAAAAGTGATTGCAAAATGAAGAGTGGAAATAATACTTTTAATAACTGGCATATGGGTCAACTGCCTTCGCAGGCTCGATTAGCGCAGGTACTGACGCAATTGAAATGACGCCTTATTACATAGGCTAATGGAGCCTTTGAAGGCAGGTATTAAAAGCAATGTTTTTTACTGTTCATTGTTTTTTCTTTTGCGCGTCATGAAAGATTCATGCCGTTGAAAAAAATGATTGCAATATTGGCCTATGGATTAATTTCCTCCACACGCTTAATTAGCGCAGGTATAGTGACGCAGTCGAAATGACGCCTCATGCATGATTCATGTCATGAAGTATTTGACGCCTTCGGTGCGACGGGGGTAATTCAGCAATCTTACCACTGTCACGACTAAATTCCATGGTCATCATCATCGTCATACAGCTGTTGATGCCGTCTGGACACATCATCTCGCCAGGATTACTTGAACAGGTCGGTGCATTGGGGTCCGCCGGCGGCTGGAAATTTGGATCGTCTGATGTCGTCTCCATGCATTGTGTACAAGTGATAGCATAACCTGATTTTTTTTATTTTTCATTTTTTTTAAGAAGAGGAATAAACAAAATATTTCACTCCTGTGATCATCTTTGGTAAATGCAGTGTAAGGTACTTTATGTGCATCTTGAGCATACCCGGAGAGGGTTGTTTGAAAATTATTGCAAATGTGGCTAATGTTAAAATGTTCGAATACTCTCACAAACATTCACTCGCCGAAGGTCATATCATGAATAAGAAAGCCTCACCAGAACGTATTCGGGAAAAGAAAAAAAAAAAAGAAATACTTAGCTTTATGTCTGTTTGTATTCCCCCTCAATAGAAATGTATTTTTTGGTTTATTTGATGGGTCGGGGGTCATTTAATTTGCTTTATGTCTCACACAAGTTTCCTATCTGTACTTTTACATCTATTTCTCTGAGTTGAAGCACAAAATGTTGCACGTTTTGTGGGTAAGTACATTACTGACATTCCCCTGATATTTGAGCATTCCTTGTGGATGGAGGAGGATATATTTTTTTTTAAATATCATACCAAGTGCATCACCTCATGCTACCATGGTTTTATAATCCAGTAAGAAAAGAAAAAACAAAAACAAACAAAACAAACAAACAAACAAAAAACAAAAAACACACACAAAAAAACAAACAAACAACAACAAAAAAACCCAAAACAAAAAAAAAGACAAAACAAAACAATACAAATCAAAGCCAGACGTATAAAAAACAAAAAAACAAAGGTTGAATTCCGATGTCGCCAAAATAAAATTGTTAGATTATTGAAGGTTATATCATTAATTTAAGTAAGAGAGATACAGGTATGACGTAAAACAAAATGGAGTTAGAACATGTAGAAGAAGAGAGAAAGAGAGAGAGAGAGAGTGTGTGTGTGTGTGGGTGTGTGTGTGGGTGTCTGTCAGTGTCTGTGTAAGGGAGAGAGGCTATACAGAAAGGAAAGATAATGTCTTTTGGTGATGAGTTTTAGGGTCTTTATCATTTTGATCGAATAAGTTAATAGCCCTATCATAATTTGGGTAACTGGGCAGCAGACCGTAGCAAATGCAGCCTTTCGGTACAGCCAAACATGAGCAAAAAGAAATGCGTGCAGCAGGCCTCTCCTGCCAAAGAAGGCCCTGCACCCTGGGAAGGTGAAGTCTTGAATGGCGAAAAAAAAATAAAAATCAATCTTGTCTCATGGGGCAGACAATTGCCAACAAACCATACACTGAGTCACGAATTAACAAAGTCATGAGTAGAAAGGAGAGCAAGAGGAGTGGTCGGAATAGTGATAGGAACTGAGGAAAAAAGTAGACTGAAGATGGAGAGGGTATTGTGCGACACATGATTCGGCGCTGAACAATGTTGCTCCAAGGTAAACTTCTAGGCATCCCTTTCAGGACAGAAATTCTTTCAGGGCTAGAATTATTGATCACATTTTGTTCTTCAACTGGCAACAATAATACATTTTTTTAGTGCTACATGGTTCTAATAAGGTTCAATCTCTTTGAAAACAATTTACATGGTCATGAATTTTGTCGAAAAGTTGAGAAAAAATTGTCCATTTTGATAACAAAAGAATGATGCTGAAGCTCTTAATGTGTTGCCAATTTAAGGATTTTGAAGCTTATTCTTGTTTTAAAATTCCTGACATCAAATGCATTATGGTCATGTAACAATAGTAAGTGCAGAAATTTTTGCTCCTTCTCCTCATGCATCTGGCATATTTTTGTTAGAGCTTTGAATCAAAAGTTATTGAGCTAAGCCAAAAAATGTGGTCAGTTGTCTCCAAAGGGTTAAACACTGGACTTAACATTACATCTGTCCTTCAGCGTAAGCCACACCTGAAACACAAGTCCTATCTCTTTATTAATCTGCTAATCTATCTAGTATTCCTTGTAGTGTCGTTCCACACTAGGCAAATTTTGGTCAGTTCATATTGTACATGTTGTAATGGGGCTGTACAACCCTCTCTCTCTCTTCCTTCATAACCCTTGATCCTTTCATTTCATTACCGAAGCTTAATCCATTGCCTACGGGAACTGGGTGGGTCCTGTATTAAGCCTATGCGAACCCAACGGGTTAAGAGGAGCCACTTATAAATAAAGAGAGATCAGCGAAAGAGAGAGTGAGAGGGTGACTTCTCGGGCAAGACTTCCAACCCAATAACATGTGTGCCTCTTCCTCCTCTTCTTCTCTTTCCTCTTCTTTTCCTTTTCCTTTTTCTTTTTCTTTTTCTTTTTCTTTTTCTTCTTTTTCTTCTTCTTCTTTTTCTTCTTCTTCTTCTTCTTCTTCTTCTTCTTCTTCTTCTTCTTCTTCTTCTTCTTCTTCTTCTTCTTCTTCTTCTTCCTCTTCTTCTTCTTCTTCTTCTTCTTCTCCTCCTCCTCCTCTTCTTCTTCTTCTTCTCCTCCTTCTTCTTCTTTTTTCCTTCTCCTCCTGAAGGCAACCGCACTGTGAACATAAAGTGTAGGTAAATGCGTTTGGCGCAACCTTTCAACGAATATGTTTGACCTTCAAATATCAACAATGGAGAAACCGATCATGTCATAATAGAAGCGGGAATTAGAGGTATCTAGAGCACAACAAAACAGATCCTGATACTTGGAAAGAAACAGTGGTGTAGCTACGGGAGGCACAGGGGCGCGGGGGGGGGGGCGTCCCCGTTCAAATGAAGGACGAAACGGTAAGAGAGAAATAAGAAAGGACGAGAAAAATGATGACAAGGAACATCTCCCGCACCCCCCCCCCGACATACACACACACACACACACACACACCCACACACACACACAATTGGTACCCCAAGTGATTTCGCACTTCAATCATCCGGTAAGACTGGCGTCCCCCCTCCCCCCCCCAAAAAAAACAAAAAAACAAACAAACAAACAAACAAACAAAAAAAAACAAAAAAAAAACACACACAACAACAACAACAACACAAACAAAACCAACCCCCAAAACAAAAAACAAAAACAAAAACAAAAACAGAAACAAAAACAAACAAACAAACAGGTGAAAAACCCAGGGCAGTCTCCCCTGCATCAAGGCAGCATTTTCATTTGGTGAAAAGTTAAAGGTTAGGGCACTAAAGGGGTGCTGCCCCTGAGCTCCCTTGACTTGGGGCCTCCTTCCCCAAAGAATGAATTTTACCTAGTTTGGTTACAATCTTGCAATATAAGGAGAAAGGAAAATGTCAAATTATTGCCACTGAGGCTTATGAGAGTGGTGCCCCAAAGCCTCCTCCCCCTTCCTTCAGGGATAATTACCCCACATGTAGATGAATTCAGATCATTCTAGCCGAAGGATGGTTCCTACCTAGTTTCGTTAGAACCCAGCCATGCATTTAAAAAAATGCTATTGGGGCACCTTAGGGGTGCTGCCCCTTGACGCAAGGTACCCTGTTAGAAAATAAATTGAGGTCTCCTTCCTCTATTCCTCTAAGGATGATTCTTGCCAAGTTTTCTTACAATACAGCGATAAGGTTTAAAGAGGAAGTTAAGAAAATGTCTAATTATTGCCATTACTAGGGCTCTTGGGGTGGTGCCCCCAAGAATTAACCCCCCCCCCCTCCTTAGTGGGTAGTTACCCCCATCTGTACTAATTCAGATCCTCTTTGCCTAAGGATAATTCTTGCCAATTTTAGGGGAAATCCACCAACAACGTTTCGAGAAGTCAAATGCATGTGTATTACATGGACACATACTACATACAAATTTTTACCATAAACTTACCTAAACTGACCTAAACTGTCAGTAGGTAACCTTTAAAGTGATGAAAATGTGAAATTCTGATATTTACTTGAAGGAGGGTGAAATATAGACAATTCCTACCAAGATGTAAAAAAAGTTTCATTGAAATTGAACAAATACTTTTGAAAAGAGAGCATTTTAAAAGTTGTCAACCCAGCCCTCGCGGCCGCCTATGTCTCGCTTCCGCTATGCCGTGCCGGCTAGACAATTATGCTTATGCTAATGATAATAACAATAGTAATAATAATAATGATAATATTAATATTAATAATGATAATAATAATAAACTTCCTGTTGATGACCTTCTTTTGATTTATAGAGGGTACATACGCCCATTGGTAGAATATGCCGTACCTGTCTGGCATCCGGGCCTCACCCTTAGACAAAGGACCTTGATAGAAAGGATCCAAAAGCGGGCTCTTAGACTGATTTTAGGCTCTCAGTACCAAACATACGACAATGCCCTAAATGTCACAAAATCCAAAACTCTTGAAGATAGACGAGTTGATATCTGTATCAGATTTGGTAAAGGTCTAATGATGTCTTCTGAGTTTCAAAACTGGCTACCCCGAGTCCTGCCAAATCAAACTAGGCAACTCAGAAACCCGTGCAAATTCTACCCAATTAGATGCAGGACGGAAAGATATAGAAGCAGCCCAATTCCGTTCTTAGTAAGGGTCCTGAATGATATGTAATCTTCTGATCTTAACAGTGTTTGAATTTTGATGTCTTTTTTTATGTGTTACATCCTTGATCCCTGCAGCCTACTATCATAGTGGTTTCTTCGCAAATTCAGGTGTTGTCGTAAAGATGATCTCATTCCCACTCCTCGACCTCGTTTCTCATTTTTTTTTTATATACCTAAGTTGCTTCAATTTCTGTCACATCATCCTTTAGATTCATTTTTTTAAAAAATACTTGTATACCCTGAGTTCATACCTCTTGATGATCAGTATTAAGCATTATGTAACAATTTTTTTTTCTCTCTTTCTCTTTGGTTGTTTCATTATAATTATTTCAGGGTCGCTATTTATATACTTGTAAATCGTTACTCGATGCCTGTATTTGAATTCGGTCTGTAGCATGTTAAGTCTAATTATTTTGATAATGGGATAACCATATACATAATACAATTCATGTTACATATCACAATCTATGTCAGTTACGTTGCTCATCAGCTAAAGTATTTATACATTTCCGTTTAATTGGTGTCTCCGGATGATCACCTACTCCGTTTCTCTATTCCATGTCTATACATCTCTCTCTCCATCTCCCCCATTCCTCTAGCTCAGTCTCTCTCTCTCTCTCTCTCTCTCTCTTTTCTCTCTCGCTTTCCCTCTCTCTCTCTTTCCCTCTATCCTATCATTCTTGCACTCTCGGTCCCGCCTCTTACCTTCTCTCCTTCCTAGGTGGAGCATGTATATCCTATACCTTATTTCCTTTGCGGTCATCCATTACATTATTTTGAACCTTCATCCGTACCCTTAAAATGTATAATACTCATAACATAAGTATACTGAAATATTGTAATATTCAAATACTCTATGGCATTTATGAATTGGTATTTTCATGTAAAACTAAAATTGCTTAATGTTATATAAATGAATCTTTCCTTACATTATTACTGTATTTTTCAACATGTTCAATGCATTATCATTTTTATCATGTAAATATATGTTTGTAAAAAAAATATTGTACAATTCAGCCCTCTGGGCTGCGATGCATATTTTGAATAAATAAACCATTATAATAATAATAATAATAATAATAATAATAATAATAATAATAATAATAATAATAATAATAATAATAATGATAATAATAATAATAATAATAATAATAATAATAATAATAATAATAATAATGATAATAATAATAATAGTAACAATAATAGTAATAATAATAAATACATTTAAGAAATATATAAATTTGAATTAAAATAAAACAATGAAACATCAAAAACTGGACCCACGGGGAGAAGGATATACTAGAAAGAAAAAAAAAATGACTTGCTAAGGGAACTCAACATGACTACGTACAAGGTATAAATGTGGGCTGCCATGCAAAAGAAACAGTCTGGAAACAGGCAAGGGCGTTTATTGTGTACGATTCGGGAGCGCAAAATTGAATTTTAACAAACTACTACTGATTCGTCCCGATTGCATCGGCCATGTGTCTATATGATGCATCGAATGCCCGCGATCGGCAATTCATCAAGTTCATATTTCTTTTATTAAATGGATACTTGGATAAGAAGCAGCATATGTAAGGCAATCCAGCTTTAATCCTTATCATTTTTTTAACGTTTCATGAGACATCACGCGATTCCCAACCTTGTCCTATTTTTTTTACTGGCAATATCAAAAAAGGTCTTGGGAAATGATTAAGTACTCGACTTGCCCTTGAAACGACGGTAACATCCGCGTTCTACAGCGCGAATGAACATGCTGAATTAATATTAACAACATAGTTTTGTTTAAAAAAAAGCAATTTCATATCCCATGTAACAAATAAAAAGGAGAGTAAATTAATATTCCTAAATATCACAGGTGACCTGCATGAACAACTCTATCACATTGAATTTCTCTGAGTGTTTTTTTTTTCCTTCCCTTCTTGATTGATTTTTATGATATTTCTTAATTCGGGTACCATTTTTCGAAAAATACAGAACGTATGGAAACGAGAGAGAGGACCGAAATGTTAGAAATCCTAAGCTATATAATAAGCTTGTGTTTTTTGTTTTTTTTAGGCATGACTCATGAGATATAATGAGTCACACTTGCAAGCACGATTTATGTCTTTTGACATCTTGTTATTCCAAATAAGCTTTCCAGTATTGTATATGTTTAGAGCCGAATGTAAAAATAATTGCCCTACAAGTCGTGATTGCCTAATTGGTTCTCTCTCTCTTCCTCTCTCTCTCTCTCTCTCTCTCTCTCTCTCTCTCTCTCTCTCACTCTCACTCTTGTCTCCCTCCCACGGGCGTAGTTGGGCATATGGCAGGAGGTTGGATCAACATTGATAGGCTGATAGGAACAGTGTATATGGGGAAAAGTTTACAAATCGTATATACATGTATTCTGGCAACTCAAATGAAACAAATTTGCCTAAAACAATTTCCCATTTATTGACCTTTTTAGATATGCGAAGGGGAAGCGAGAATCCCCAGCCCCTCTTTCACCGACCCCGTTTTCATATCGGTCTCGGGAAATATCTTAATTTCTATGTCGCTTTCATACATCTAACGAAAAAATGCTCTTTTTTGTTTCCATCTTAGCCTTGGTGCCTGTCTCATTATAATTCTATTTTCCTCTCTCTGTCCATATCTAAATATAATCAGTATTCAATTGCCATGTCTGTATAGTCTATGCCTTAAACAGTGTGTCGTTCTATTAATATTTTGTATTTATTACTTCTTTTTTTTGTATTACGTTTTAGTCACTGTCCTCCGATTTCTGCCCTGCTTTTAACACAACTACCCCTCTTTCCCATTTATTCGCATGTTCTGTTTTATTTTAGTTTTTTTGTCTCTCCTATATAAGTTGTGTAAGCCGGAAACTTTTTTAATTTTTGTATTTGTTCATACCCTTCTGTTCCTTACTCTAACGGCAATTTTCAGCTATCCCGGTGACGAAAAGAGGTGTCATTTAATTTCTCAAATATAAGTTAATAAAAAGTATCAGTAAAGCCAAGTTAACTGAATTACTAAACATCAAAGTAAGAGAAAAAATACGTGATAGAGAAAGGTTGTCGAGTCCGCATGTTCATGTAAGTTCTAAATTGCAAAACTATCAGAAAAGCCGTAAGGGGTTATGGATTATTATGCCTTTTTAAAAAGTATTCCTCATTGTTCTGACCGGTCGGATGTCGAGGAGCCGGCAACCACAACTCGTCAAGAAATCAGTTGGAAGGGGGAGGGGTGGGAGCTTAGGTTTGCTTGCCATCTGGTCAGGGAAGGTTGAGTTCTGGGAAAGGTACAACATAACTTGTGGCTTTCCCATTCTTATTATGTTAGTTTGGAAGATTACCATAGCAGAAATGTCCCCTGAAAAGGGATTGCTATTTCAATTTCCTCACATTCACAATATGACAACAAACAGCTGAAATGTTCTGGCCGAACATTTGTGTGTAGTCACATATACAAAATTTTTGTGTGCAGTGCATGTAACTCTCAGCAGGATTGAGTCAATTTGTTATCATTTTGGCAAATTCCAAAACCGTACAGCGTACACCAAATTCCCATGAGCTATATAATTAACCTTTCCCAATCGCTTTGAGACAGTTTCTTTCGCGATTCAATCTTATGACCAAGAACTCAACTAAATCTTTAACAATAGAGGAATGATTTAATAAGAGAATGAATACATTAATGAATGAATGAACAAATGTACCTCAGGTTTGTATGGAAAAAAGTGATGTGCTTTTTTCAATTGGTTTACATTATGCAAATATGTTTATCCAATTCGTCACCCTAGCATTCCAAATCTTTCCAAAAAGTATACTATAAACACAAATTATGCTTGAAAAGCAGGGTATAAACTCAGGCAAAGATTCAGAACTTGTCAGAACAATAAAAGTAATATTTGAGGGATTCGGACAACAAATACCAATGACAAAAAGAAATAAGTAGAAAGAAAAAAATAAGGAAGACAGCGGTCATTTCAGAGACAGATGGTATCACTGAGGTGCTAAAGATAAAATGTTCTGTACAAAAAGTAAATGTATAAAAGGTCATCATGGTCACAGGACTACCTAAAAAATCAAAAAAAAATCAAAAAAATACACAATTTGAACAACGAACGGAGTCATGAATAGAGCGAGCAAGATAAAATAGAACCGATGGATGTATATGGGAGAGGAGAAAAGGCGACGGGTGGACATGTTGACAGCGCTGCAATATTACGGGGAGGGGAGAGATGGCTAGCCAACGATTAGTAAAAGCATGGACCTACTGGTAGGTCCATGGTAAAGAGATAGAGAGAGAAGAGGGGTCGTCATTTAGAGCAAAGGAGAAACCCTGGCAGGGACTACGCAAATCGGATCGGGGGTGGGGCTGAAGGCTGATGCTCAAGTCGATACGAGGCGGGCTGAACATACCAATGATATCAAACCAACGCGAGTCTTCCATATCTCCATCGATCGACTGCACTTTCAGCAACATCCACTAATATGATCTTGTGAAATCCATTGTAAGCTTGATTTATCGTAAAGAAACTACTGAACACAGACAGTGTGAATTCTATAAAAACATTATATTTCCCTGAAAAAGAAGACGGCCAGAAAAGCAGGAATAATTATCACAGGACATGTAGATATAAAGGATTCCAGCCCCAATCCCATTTTTCCCGTTACAAGAGAACTATAACTATAGGCCTAATTGTAAAATGCTTATATAATCCTAACAAAAGGTAGGTCTTATTTTTCCGTGTTTCAGAGTAAACATGAAAGTTGATATAATATCATTCATTAATTGTTAATTGCTTGGGCAAAAATCTAATCAAAGAATCAGCAAAAAAAAACAACAAAAAAACAACAACAACAACAACAACAACAACAAACAAAAAAAAAACAACAACATATAGTTCCCTGTTTAAAGGAGATCTTTGGAATTATAAATAGTTTGACGTGCCTTTGATCCTAAATATAGTTATAGTTATAGTTATAGTTATAGGAAAGAGAGACCGGGGCTTTATGCTCTTTTGAAAAAAAAGCTAGATCGACAATCATTAGGTGAGATCGATTTTTGACGTTCCCCACAACCTCCCTATCTGTTGCAATCAGTAACCAGATAAACTACCAGTCGGTAACGTAGCAAAAGGGCTACCCGCACCAATGGACGAAAAGAGGGGGGGGGGGGGGGGGGGGGGGGGGGGAGAGAGAGAGGGGGGGGGGTGTGAGAGAGAGAGAGGAGGAAGAAAGAGAAAGAGAGGGGGAGAGGGGTAGAACGAGAGAGAAAGAAGAGGAGGGAAAGGGAGGGGAGGAAAGAGGGGAAAGGCAATCCGATAGATTTATTACACACTCTGACACCTACTCATCAATGGATGCCCTCGAGGTTCTCTCGCATAGTATCCATCTACTAAGAATCTACCCCCCCCCCCCCGCTCTCTCTCTCTCTCCATTAAGTGTCCCTTAATAACTTGACCCAATCTACAGCACTGATGCCAGCTGTATTCCATGTGTGTATGTATGTAATGTAATTGCTAGGCGAGTGCCATCTTACTTTCTCCTGCTGATGTGAAGTTACGCATGAATACCATAGGATTAGTCCGGCGGGGCATGCACGAGTTAAGAAATTATAATGAGAATGGGGCAGTGGGAGAAAAAGAGAGACAGTCAAGGATAGATGCGTTATGGCGCCTGAAAGGATGTGTGGGCTTGGGGTCTGCGTGGCAAGTGAGACATGAATAAATAAAGAGTGAGTATGATAATACAGACACTCAAGGTCACATGAGAGAGAAAGAGAGAGGACGATTGAAAATTGTATCAAAGTAATTAAAATCACAAATAGACCCCCCCCCCCCCACTGAGAAAAAAGGAAAAAGGAAAGAAAAGAAAAGAAAAACAAACAAACAAACAAACAAAAATAAATGAACGACTTATGACGAAGTGGGAAGAGGCATAAAAACGAAACAGAATTCAAGAGAACAGCAGGGACCAATCATAAAAATAATTCTACATGGTAGATAAATGCAGACGCATAATGTCACAAAAGAGAAAGAGAGAGAAAGAAAGGAAGAGAGAAAAGTAAATAAAGAAAGAGAGGGAATACATATATATTCATACGGGACTTGTGGTTTTGAAATTTTAAGTTAACGAAACCACGACGCACTAACCGTAACGAGGGTTCACACGAGCCAGAAACAACGAGCTGAAACTACAAGCCGAGCGATCGTCGTGGTTAACCCCGGAAGTAGATACTACCGATTGCGTGTATACAGTACACATACAGATCCTGTGTTCATAATTCGCTCGAAGGGTATGACCCGGAAGTTTAACATGAACAGCGAGGTCATCGTTACCCACAAGTCAGCGAAACTTAAAGTTTATTCCGTTCACGTGGTCCAAAGCTGCGATGGAGGACCACACACTGCTCATGGTTTCAGCGTTAACCACGAGCTTGCTTGTAGTTCTAGAACTAAACTTAAACTTAAAGTTTCGAAACTATGAGTCCGTTCATACGGTCTGAAACTACAAGATAACTACAAGTTGACTTAAATTTTTGAAACTACAAGCGAAACTTAAAGTTTAGCGCATATCGTGTGAACCTGACTAGAGAGAGAAAGGAAGTCACCGATTAAAGCCTGAACTCGATAAGCATCACTCAACAATTTAGCACTTACAGACTAATGGGAGGGGGGGGGGTGGAGAAAGGGAATGGCATGGTTACTTCAAGACTATTTTCCTAGATTTATTTCATACCATGATGTAGGGATAAACTAATTTTTATTGCAATATTACATGGAAGCAGCAAAATTTGGTAAAAGAAATAAAAGGGATTCAGATACGAAGAGTTTACAGGAGTGTAAAAGTAATACAAAGTGCAAAGAGGAAAAAAACTTATTGCTTATAATGATTTACACACCCTTAAATATTTTAATACTTTTGACAAATGATTCCCTCAAATCCAACTGGGTGAAAGAGGAAGATAAAGTAAATGAAAGGGGTGGTATCATGCGATGTTTATACAAAAAATAGACAACATGGCCCGAATTCACAAAGGTGGTGATAGATTTGTACCATGGTTTATGCAGATTTTGTGGTATAAATGCGCTTGATTTCGCGTGTACACTTAGAAAGATCCAATAATGAACGCGCGTGATTAACAAAGTGCGCAAATTTTACGCTAGTTGCCATGGTTTAGACCATGGTTTATGTAAATTTACGCACAGTTTATTTCAGTTATTTTAAATAAACCATGGTCTAAACCATGGCAACTAGCGTGAAATTTGCGCACTTTGCTAATCACGCACGACCGGCGCGCGTTCATCATTGGATCTTTCTAAGTGTACGCGCGAAATCAAGCGCACTTATACCACAAAATCTGCATAAAACATGGTACAAATCTATTACCACCTTTGTGAATTCGGGTCATAGGTTATACATCATCGTTGTCTGTTTTTCTTTCTGGATGTATTTTTTGTATGCGCGTGCGTGTGTGTGTGTGTGTGTGCGTGTGAGGGTGTGTGCGCGTGGTCCAGTGGTTTAAGGCGCTTGACTGGAGATGCGAGGATCGGGGCGTACGATCCCCGACACGGCACTTATGCCCTTGAGCAAGGCATTTTATCTACATTGCTCTTTTATCATACATCAAATAAATGAAGTGCTAAAGGCAAATTGATACCAGGGTGTGCGTGTGTGTTATTTAAAAAAAAAAGTGTGTTTGTTTGTTCGTTTTTTGGCAAGAGCTCGATTTGCGATTTTCGGATGAGAAATGCTAGTTGAGCATTCTTTATTGGAAGTGACACATACACCATATTTTAATCGCATTCAAGGCTAATTTGCGAAAAGAACAGTTCACTTTATTACTCATGCTAATGAGAGGAACCTTTTGTCTCTTTATATCAGTCAGTATTCTCGCTGATGCCTACTAACCCCTACTGCACTTTTCTCGATATATATATATTTATAAGAACAAATACAATATGCAGTGGCAGCTAATGAAACATAAATATATAATCACCATAACAGTCGGTTGATAATAATCCCGAACTCTCGTTTATATAGACCTTGTCTCTAGCCAAGGTTGTTCTATACCCCAATCAACTTGATATATGCATAGATGACTAAATTTTGCTGTGCTGGAGGCTTGGGTGGGGTTCAAGGTTTCCATAAAGTGCGAATGATGCTTTCTCTTCAAATGACTCTTCTCTTGTGTTAAAAACAATATGTAGTAAAAAGAAGGGGAAAATACATTCTTTCCTCGTCTCATTATTATAATTAGCAAACAAAAACTAAAAATTCTTTATAAAAGGCAACTTTCTTTGTTCTTTCAGCTTATAATAATTTATTTTAGATTACGTGATGACATTTTATGAAACATGCATTTAATGATTTAGTTGAACAGGGGACGATTGATCGTGGGAATGTAATTTCAAATGTTCGTTTACTCTTAGTTCGTTTGATCTCTTTCTATTGTCAAAATGTCAAGTTTGTTCAAGCAAAACTTTATTTACTATTTACATGCATTCGAATTTTAACATCTGCGGTGTGTGGGGCTTTTGGATGACTCAAGCTTTTCACAAAGCTTCTTTACAAAAAAGTAATCCTCACGCGGAGCGAATTCTAAATTTCATGCATTCGAATTTTAACATCTGCGGTGTGTGGGGCTTTTGGATGGCTCCAGTTTTTCACAAAGCTTCTTTACAAAAAATAATCCTCACGCAGAGCGAATTCTAGTGTACAGAGAAAGAGGTCGCATTGTCCTATCAGCAATACAGTGGGGTGGGTAAATTTTCGTGACAGAGCGAACAAAAGTACCAAATTTGGCATGAGCACTCCTTATAGCCTACTAATCAAAATTAGTCGAGGAGCCCTCGCGAATTTTTAGAGGTACTCTTTTTCATGTTAGAAAATAAAAAGCCGGTTTATAGGGACAATAAAGGATTTTTAAAATAATATCTGCAAAGTGTGCCCTCACTTTGATCCCAAACTTTGCTTGGATAGCAGTCACTGTGAAAGGAACTGCTTTTCAATCAGGCAACAATGAAAGACATAACAGAATCGTGGCAATACGTTCTTTATTTTATTTATTTATTTATTTATTTATTTGTTTACCAACTTGTGGGAAGGAAGCACCCTCATCAGCAAAAGATGCTGTTTTTCATAGGGGTCCATTCACAAATTAAAAAACAACAAAACAAGAACAAAAACAATATAAACATAAACATACATAAAGGAATGTAGAAAGCAAAGAAAATTATAACATGAAAACAAAATAAAAGATTAAAAAACAACAAACAAAGTACTTAAACCTAGATACACCAAGTGAAAAAAGAAGGTATATATCAACTGGGGGGGGGGGGGGGGGTGGGAGAGGGTAAAGGGGGTACAGGGGTCATTAATACATCATAAAATTATTAGCCAGATAACGGAATGTGATTTTTTTCTAAGATACGTTTTAAAGGAAGTTAATGTGACACAATGTGATATTTTCTTTTCAAAAGTATTCCACAACTGAGCCCCTCGATAAACGAAACATCTTTTACCGTAGTTTGTTTTGGGTTGAGTCAAGATCAATTGGGTGTTACCAGATCTTGTATCATATTTAGTTTTACGAACGGAAAAAAGTTTGCTGATATATTCAGGGCCTAGCTTGTAAACTGCACGGAACATAGTAAGGGCTAATTGTTTTGATCTTCTAACATTAAGACGGTCTAATTTGAGGATCTCATAAACATTTTTAGTAGGAAAAGAATAGTCAGTATTAAGTACTGTTCGTAACGATCTGTTTTGTAAAACTTGTAATTGATCGCAGTTGTTTTTTCTCATGTTACCCCAGACTACACTGCAATAATCGAATTGAGATTGTATCACAGTTTTATAGAATAAAAGGGCCGTACCTTGATCAATAAATCGTCTTATCCTTTTAAGGAGATACAGACTTTTGATGACCTTCTTTCGTAAATGTTGCATATGGTCATTCCAAAGTAAATTTTCGTCAATATAAATTCCCAGATATTTACAAGTTTTGACTCTTCTAATTTCAGATCCATCAATGGAAATTTTACATTTCTCAAGTTCTATTTCCCTATTCTTGAGTCGTTGATTAGAACCAATAAACATCGTTTCGCATTTATTTGTATTAATTATGAGTTTGTTATTTTTCAACCAGGATGAGAAAATCCTAGGAGTTGTGATTTTCATTTGCCGTCGAGAAGAGAAGAGATTGATTATTGAGAAAACATATTGCTAGTACATGATAAATGAGATTAACCCTTGTAAATATTATTTTGGTGGTTTACATGACAAAATTGTGGTTAACTTAGACACGACATATCTAATTCCCTTCAGAACAAAAGTACATTGAATTCGTGGAATATGGCAAACTCATTAAACGGCACCTGCAATAAAAACGGGCTTAAAATTGAACATAACATGTAAAAGATTTCTTCACGGAGATTCAGAATATGACAATGATTTTTCTTAGAAATCATCAATAATTCTGGAATCTAGCTTTAAAAATGACGACTCAGACGGCTCACAAAAAAGTCCGGTTTCGGAGATGCATTAACACCCATGTTGTATAATTTGGAGTAGATGATTTTCACTTTCTAGTAGTGTAAAAATATATCGGGGAAAAAACCAGAATCAACGACAGAATTGTAGATGCATATTAATACATTCATGTAAATCTAAAATATTGTACATAAATTAATGATATCTATATTGAAATAAAGATCAATTTATATTCATCTACAACATATAATAGAAATGTATATTCCCCACTTTTATTGGGGGGGGGGGGGGGAGGGTGGGGGGTGAAACCTGGAGGATGTTCGTAAACTTTAAATTAAAACTAAATGTAGAATCAGAGTAAACCTACACACTGTCAAACATTATCGCGATACATTGTCGAGATGTCTATAGCTTCGAAATATTCAGAAAACAAAAAAAGTGACGTCATAATATTTTTATATCGAAAAATATACGGAGGTCTGACGTCACGCGATATCCATCTGTTCTTCATGGTGAAAGTATTTTATGTCACGTGAAACATTCCCGGCCATTCCTTGCATGATAATTTTATGATGTAGGTTATAAACAGTACTATCCTCTTTTGGGCATAAAACAACGTAACTTTTGCTTTTCTCGAGGATCAAGTTCACCTCTTTTATTTCTTATCATCTTTTCAGTCACTCTCCGCTTCCTATAATGGAAATGAACAATGATCATGTTTTATTTCATGATGTAATTACATTAATTAAATCTTGTCTTAACTCTTACTGTGACAAGGGGTTTTTCTGGTACGAGATTTTACCAAAACATGAATAAAGCTCACTTTTCAAATGCTTGCACCATTCTATCCGTGTTTTATATAACAAAATAAGGTGTACAAAATAAGTGGGAAATTTATTATTCTTTTAATGATACCAAGCAGGTATAATTTACTCATTTTATGTAAAGAAACTGTTCCATATTGAAAGAGGGCTTACTTTCAATCATTTACATTCTACTCCTCATTTGTTTACCATTTTTTTAAAGTGAGAAAAATGCTCTGCCAAATCTGAATTTTCTCTAGAAATGTTTATGGCACCATATTATTGTTTTTTAGACATATATGCTTGATTCATGCTTTAAACTTTGATACTAATTAAACACCGCATAGAAAATTATGAACGGAGCATTGTACGAATAAACATAACTAGTGTGTTTATCACATATACGTGACGTCGGCACTACGTTGGAGTGTATAATTATAAAAAGCTAACCAGTTAGGTATTACTTGTGATCATGCAATATTAAAATACATTAAAAAACTGCACATAATTAGTAATAGAAAGGGCGTCTAATGAGCATATGAAAGTAATTTCTTCATGTATCTTTTCAAACTTTGGTCTCGTCTACCGTAGGTTATTCAAAATCACATTGTACATTTCCATGAATTCAACTAGAAAACTTTGTTACGTTGGAGTGTATAATCATGAAAACCTCACCTTTGCAAAGCGTGAACATTGTTTTCTTTTCTAAAGTTAACTTCTCTTATTGTCTAGCATAGTGTGGGGGTCAGACTTCATGAAACCAGTGCTTTCGCTGATGGCAAACACTAAATGCGTTATCATTAAAAACTGTTGTAAAATAGAAATTTGTACTGTGTTGTTGATTAGTTATATCTTGGAATTTCGAAAGACAAAAATAATTCATAGGAAATATCCCCATAATTACACACAAAGAACAACAACATAATCTTGTTTTGCCACTCTGTAATAGATATCCAGATTGTTTTAGTCATTCTCAGGATATTCAACAATGTAAAAACATTTGAGTAAAAAGTTTACCCTAACATGATGGTTTTTACGTGACCAACCAAATTTTGATCAACTATTTGCTATTAGACACATAATCACCACCATGGTGGGCAAAATTTAACCCCCCCCCCCCTCTCCCCCCATGGTGACTAGACTTGATTTGGGGTTCCTTCCAGACAGTTACCATGGTTACGGTTAAAATTGATCAGCAGTCATGAACGGAACATAAACAACATTTTCAATATTTGGCAAATGCATATTTTGATACAAGTGACATAATTCGAGGACATTGATGTTCAGCAGGTTCCATTCCAATATCATTCGGCCACCGGCACTATCCGCCATCTTTATGATACTGAAGCATTATAACCCAAACATTTTCATGATGTTTCTTTAATACTAAGGGGACTAAACTAGACAGTGAATTGACTGATTACTGTTACGTACAATAGTAATAATAATAATAATAATAATAATAGTACTACTATTACTACTACTACTACTACTACTACTACTACTACTACTACTACTACTACCACTAGTACTACTACTACTACTACTACTACTACTACCACTATTATTACTACTACTACCACTACTACTACTACTACTACTACTACTACTACTACTACTACTACTACTACTACTACTACTACTACTACTACTACTACTACTACTACTACTACTACTACTACTACTACTACTACTACTACTACTACTACTACTACTACTACTACTACTACTACTACTACTACTACTATTACTACTACTAATAATAATAACAAGGGAAATGCCCAGGGCAGTCTCGCCTGCATCACGCAATTTTCGGGGCAAATTTATCGCTTGGTGAAATATCAAAGGTTGGAACACATAAGGGGTGCTGCCCCTGAGTCTCCCCCCCCCCTCCTCCTGTGGGCCAGGTACCCCATCTGTATAACTTAAATCCCTTCAAGTAAGATTTATTGGATGGTGAAGTTCATTTGAAATCAAGCTGTGTGTTTTAAAGCAGCAGAATATGTGTACATGAAATAATTGCCATTGGGACACTTTTGGGGTGCCGGTGGTGCCCCCCCCCCCCCCATCAGACCCCTTGAAGATAATGGTCTACAATACTTGAACAACTTGAAGTCTCCTTCCCCTAACAATGATTCCTACCTAGTTTGCATCCAATATACATGTACATGCATGTGGCAATACGTTTTTACAGAAAAATGTCAATTTGGTGTCACAGGTTCTTTTTCTTTTTTTTTTTTTTTTTTTTTGGGGGGGGGGGGGGGCTTTTGATCCCCCCCCCCACCACCACCACTCCATCCCTCCTTAAGGGATAGGTACCCTATTTGCATTCACTTAGATCCTCTTTGCCAAGGATGATTCTTACCTAGTTTGCTTAGAACTCAGCCATGCATTTAGCAAATATCTCATTTTCACAACAGAGGCACTTTAAGGGCTGCTGCCCCAGAGCCCCCTTGGAGGCAAGGTACCCTGTTTCAGAAATTGAGGTCTCCTTCCTTTAAGGATGATACCTACCAACTTTGCTAACAATCTTGCATCAGGGCTTAAAGAAGAAGCAAATATGAATATAATTACTGTCATTATTGATGCTCTTGGGGGTGGTGCCCCCAAGTCTCCCCCCCCCCCGGTAGGTACCCCCATCTATATTAGATTTGATCCTCCTTGGCTAAGGATGATCCCTGCCAATTTTGGTTGAAATCCACTAACAGCAAAGAAGTCAAATGCATGTGTACATTACATGCACATACTACATGTACATGTACACACATGTGCAGTATGTAGAGACAATACTGAAATTTACCAAAAACTTAACCAAAACTGTCAGTAGATGGCCTATGTCTCGCTTTTTACTTACGCAGGCGAGACAATAATAATAATAATAATAATAATGATAATGATGATACTACTACTAATAATAATGATAATAATGATAAGAATATTTATATAGTGCTCATATCCACCATTAAAGGTGCTCAAGGCGCTCCAATATTACCCCGGCTCTAGCTAGGCTACCGATTTCGGCGCTGCAGATTCAAGGAATCCCTTCCTGCTGGTACCTATTTAACACCTGGGTGGAGAGTGGCAAATGTAGATTAATGTTTTGCCAAAAGACAATAGTGCCGCGTCGAGGTTCGAACCCACGACCTTCCCATCTCCAGTCAGGTGTTTAAACCACTCGACTACGACACCTCTACGTACCTTTTTCCTGAACGTTAGAAACTAAATAGGCCCAAATGCATATACTGCTGGGGAAGGACATTATACTGTTCAGTGGTTAGGGGAACAGACCAGGTGTATGTTTATCCACTTACCAGTTGCAAAAGTGCAGCTGAGAAGAGCTAGAACGATTAAAGCATTCATCTTGGTATTCCTGCATGGGATGGACGTGTAAAACAAAAGAAAATGAATTATATATTATGACATGCACAACATACATTATAATGACGAGTCTTTATGCGTTGTTGTGTATTTTGTTCATTAAACAAAATAAGGTTATCAAAAATTCAGGCCATAATCTAGGCTACAATCTAAAAATGAGGTCAGCTGCGAATACTGATTAGTTTAGGCATCACGTTTTGACACATTTCATGGTCTGGATAGTTAATCAAAGTCTGGTGCTGATTATTATTGCAACTTTAAGCATATCCACTGATCATAAATCTTGAATAATTTATATTCATCTGGTAATAATTGACTGAAAACATGAAAGTTCGGGTGAGAGCTTTCATCCTGCCGCCTTCTCCAAAATCGATTGCAGACGAGGTTATCGTCGCAGATGGTGTTGTGTGCAGTGTGTTTTCAGAGATTGTTTTATCATTTTTCAAAATCGACATACAGTACTGCACACAACGCCCTCAGTTGGGTCGACATTTTATCTGCAATAAACTTTTATTAGAGAAATATAAGGCTGAAAGCTTATAATCTCATCCCAAATCCAACCTGCGCCATTCTCGTATTCTCTAATAGTTATATATTATTGTGAGTGTATGGGCATGATGGGCGTGCGTGTGTGCGCGTGTGTGCGTGTGTGTGTGTGTGTGTGTGTTTCATTGATATAATTCTGATAACTCAGAAATGATTGCTTTATAGTATCTGGAATCAAACTACAACTGAAATTCAAATAAAATGTATTTTCGACAATAATCACTACAATCTCTTTATAAAATTATAAGTTCAGTATAGCAAACAAACAGACAAATAAATGTGAAAATCTGAACAGCGAAGCTTTAATTGGGAATGCCATGTAGAAATATAATATTCTGGTGTAAGATTATTTTGTAATGACATTAATGTTGTGTTCGATACATTTATTAAAAATGGAATAGAATATAAATAAAGATACTATCATAAATCACCTGTTCATGATTAATTTCAATATCTTATTTTTCCCATTACAGTGTGGTGTCAAATCAGTTTTTGCACACTAAGGACAAATCCCAAAATAATCTTTAAAAATCTTTTCAAAATAAAAAGTTCACTTTGGTGTTTTCCACAGAACTAAAACTTATACTATTATAAACTCACACACAAGTGGTGATATTATTCTGTTTTAAATACTGACAGCTGCCTAATTTCCAAGGAAACATTATGCCGTGTTAATTGTCAGTCCATCAGCAAACCGCATTGTATTAAAGTACGTAGATTTCTTTCTTTTTAAAAAAAAATGTTTATCATGTGGGATATTGTTTGTATGGGGAAGGATGATATAAACAAAAAGGAAATAACGCGTAAAAAGGAAATAACGCGTAATGAAACTCTTGACTACACAAAACAATCTTGTCTGGACTATATATTCGATTTTAGTACTTTATTTCCTCAATTATCTGCAGTATAATTCATTTCCTACAAAACGCATTTGCTTTGACATTCGAAATATTCACTTTGGAGTTTAGTTTAATTCAGGAGGAATTCATTTTCTGTCATTCCCAAAACTCATAACTTTATTTAATTCGCAGGGTCTAAAGGTCGAAAATTTATACAAAAGGCCGAATGTCGAGGCTCCGGCTGTTTACGACACTAGTATACCACATGAAACGGAAGTGAACTATTGGGCAATTCCACATATATCAGTAGTCAATTTTTTTTCTTTTGCACATGTCATGGTGTTGTTACGTTCTCACCGACTGAGGGTCAGTTGGTTTTCTCTGTCCGCTGGAAAGTAATGGTCAGTGCAGGAATTACATAGCCTGGTTATAACGATCCCCTGCCTTTCTCCATCCGCCGTGTGTTTGTGTGTATGGGTGTGTGTGCGTGTGTGCGTGGGTGGGTGTGTGTGTGTGTGCCACCCCCACCCCCTTCCCCTCCCCTTCCCTCACTACCACCACCACCATGAGAGAGAGAGAGAGAGAGAGAGAGAAATAGAACTGGGGCGGAAAAGATAACAGAGAGTAAAGACAGACTGCTGATTTGTTGTTGTTGTCCCTGGTCGAAAAACCAGTTGGAATACCAGTTGACACCAGTCAACTGGTCCCAGTTGATTCCAGTAAGCCAACTGGTTTCAATATGGATATTGGAATACTGGAATCAACTGGTAATCACCAGTTGGAATTTACAGTTGAATTACCAGTTGGAATTTCCAGTTGGAATTACCAGTTGGAATTACCAGTTGGAATTACCAGTTCAAATTTCCAGTAGTAACCAGTTCAAATTACCAGTTAAAACCAATAGGCAAAGAGGTAAAGTTCCAATTGGTAGTATCAGTTGATACCATTTGAAACCAGGTGAAACTTCCAGTTGAAAATAGCTTAATTACTTGCAAATTAATTAGCATTGGCACTAATTTGGGCTAAAGTCAACACAGAAGCACTGATTTGTCTGCAATATTTCCAATGTAAAGGCATTGGCAATAAGCAGATGTTTAACATGTATTATGTTCAATTAGAACAGCATCGTCGATATATTTGTATCTTAATGTATTTTAGTTCATGGTTAGTGTTTTTCTAATTCATGATTAATTACCTGTAATTGACACAAATTAATGAAATGACCTCATAATTGGTATTCGATCTTTACTTGTATTTTTGAAATGTATTACATGAAACTAAACCATAAGTAATCACAGAAATATGCTGTAAATCGAAATAAATCATAATAATAAGTACAGATCTACACAATGTAGTTATTATGCAAATTAACTGGTTTCAACTGGTATCCAACTGGTTTCCAACTGGAGCCAATGGAAAAACTGAAATATTTGTTAATTGGTATTAAACAGGACTAATTCGAGACAATGGAATAACAAAAATAAAATTTGTTAATAACAAATGGCAGCTGGTAAAATCCATTAGATTTGACAAATTTTCTAATTTGAAAAATTGCGCTAAAAAGTTGTGCCAGATAAACTGGGCAGTCACCAGTTGGAGATATTGGTTTCAACTGGTACTGGTTTCAACTGGGCAATTGCACCAGTTGGAGATACTGGTTTCAAGTGGGCAATTACGCCAGTTGGAGATATACTTGTTTCAACTGGTACTGGTTTCAATTTAGCAATTACGCCAGTTGGAGATACTGGTTTCAACTGGTACTGGTAATAAGTACACGTATTGTTTTCTTCCGGTTAGAACCAAATGAACCCACTGAAACCAGTTAAATCAAACTGGAAAATTCCCAACTGGATTCAATTGGAATCAACTGGCAGTTGCACCAGTTAGAGATACTGGTTTCAACTGTTTATCTACTGGTTTCAATTGGTATTTGAACTGGTTCTAACTGGTACTTTGCATATGTTTATTACCTTCAACCGGAATCAACTGGTGTCAACTGGTACCAGTTGAGACCAGTTGAAATTTTACCTGGTTTCAACTGTTTTTTCGACCAGGGGTTGTTGTTGTTTTTTCTATGGAATCATTAATTTCTCTTTCTCTTTCTCTCTCTAGTTTTGAGGCACAGATCTTGCCAGGCGTAACGAGTAATAGGAGACTGAATTGTAGTTTCTATTTTTCTTTCTCTCTTATAGTGGTGGTGGTAGTGGGGGAAGGGGAGGGAAAGGGGTGAGGTGGCACACGCACACACACACCCTCTGTGTTCTTGTACTTTAGCTTAAGATATTAATTCCTTACTTTGTGTTGTACATTATTATTTTGATATGTATGCTATATTGCATTCCTTCTTTAGTGTAAATCAATTATTTTGTTGTAAAGCGCCATGAGCGTCATACTTGACGGATACCGGCGCTGTATAAATATCCATATTTTATTATTATTAGACTGCACGGTCTACTCCAAAGACCCTTTATTATAGCTCCTCCCTGTCACAGCCAGAGAGTGGCATAGAAAGGCTCGGCTCAGGGCTTTATGGAATTGTGTTTCAGAGCCAAAGAAGAATCTGCGCCAGCAGACTATAGTCTTTCTCCTTCTCAATCTCATATCCTCTCTCCATCTCACATAATTCTACTTGCTCGCATGCTCGCATCAATCCGCTGGGTCTAGGTCATGTCGGTTTCCAAGCCTCCGGCTAGTACGTTGGCCTGAGTGTATGGAATAACTGAACACCTTGTCTCGGGTGAAGTGGAATGAATATCTGATTAGAATGGCCTTTATAAGCACCCTCCCTCCCCCCTACCCCCCCCCCCCCCCCACTTTCGTCTTGGTAGGTCGGTCGGTGTCGCGGCAGATTTGGTTCCTTGGCGGATGGATTAGGACACCGTTTAAAAAAAAAAATCCACACGGCATACACTGGCATAATGGTGGCAATACTTTTAGTTATCCATCGCCACTGCGAAAATCGGTGCAAGAGCCTCGACTTGTATAATAGAATACATGTGAGGAAAAAGGAATCGAATCCATCGCAACAATTCCTGAGTTATCAAGAAAATTTGTGTTCATGTACATAATGGTTTCATCTCCATCTGGGCCCCGTTTCATGAAACTTGCTTTCACTGACAATGTACAATAACTGTTATAATCTACTGAAATCCTAGCATCTGATTGGCTGAGAGCAAATTTGTCGGTAAAAATCACTGGCAAGACACTTGATTAAACACCCCCCCCCCCCCCCTGGTATTTATACTCTCACTGCCACTGATGCTGCTGGTGATACATCAAAACAGTAATGAATAAATCAGAACAAAACTAAAAATCCACTTGGCAAATTTCGTTTCCTTGAAGAAATAACGAATGGTCGTCACCAAATCCAGGCAGATTTGATAACAGACCATATCTGCCTAAACACGGAAATGGAATCGGTCCGTAGATGATGAAGCGACTGCAAGTAGGTTATGATAACTCCTTGGTAGGGATTGATTATGTATATAGAAGCACGCCATGCAACCCAACGTAGACTCCATAAATTATCATACGGGGTCAGTTGGTAATTAGATGTTGTTGAACACTGCGCAGTAGAGGCCTATGCATAACCCTGCGAATCATGCTTCCTTTGTTTGTTTTTAGGAGGTACCTTTATTATGTTTTTTTTTTGGTTTTTTTTTTCAGAGTACATCCAGGCAATATGTTAGGTGTGTCTGTTTCTGTTTTCTTACAACAGGAATATTTATATTGCACTTTTCATTATGAGTGATAACATTTTGAATTTATGTTTATGTTAGGTCCATTGTATTTGTTATGTCTGTTAACGCTGTTGTTTTTTTTTTTTTTAATATTGAAACTGAAAACTGACAACAATACTACCCTCGGCAGAACAGCAGAAACAATGTGGTGTATTGGTAATTTATAACGGGTTCTCGATTGGATTTTTTCTGTGCAGGCCTACATCATTGAACAAGGTGTTTTTAACGCCTATATTGTCCCTCTCGCCCCAGGTGCAATGAAATGGTACCTGGGGAAATAACTATTACAGGACCCTAAAAAGAGTACTTTTAATACTAATGGTATTGCATAGTATGTTCACTATGACAAAAATGAGAGTAAGTATAGGTAAACAATAACAGAATTAACGTGCAAATATGGTCATAATACAGGTACAATATATGGATAATGTAATAACATGCAGAGGTAAGGCAATATAAGCTTAAAGCTTGAAGCATTGCGATACCTTTTTCATTTGTTAAATAATACATATGTAAAAAAAAAAGAGATATATATATATTGTGTGTGGGTGTGTGTGTGTGTGTGTGTTTGTGATGCACACTATATACTGTGTAAAATGTACAATTTGATGTAACTATCTCGTGTTTGTTTGATCATTTAGGTTCCGTCGGTAGGACAGCGTTGTAATGGCACAACATTGATTATCTCAAATGAACACACCCACACACACACACATATACACATTTACACTAGGCGGAGCGAGAGTCGAGTAGATTCTAGGACAACTACCCCCTAGACAACTACCCCCCGGACAACTACCCCCCGGAAAATCACCCCCTGGACGACTACCCCCCTAGGACATCTACCCCCCCAGGACATCTACCCCCCAGGACAACTACCCCCCAGGACAATTACCCCCAGGCCAATTTTTCCGGGGTAGCTGTCCAGGGGGTAGTTGTTCGGGGGTAGTTGTCCGGGGGGTAATTGTCCTGGGGGGTAGTTGTCCTGGGGGTAATTGTCCTGGGGGGTAGTTGTCCTGGGGGTAGTTGTCCTAGGGGGTAGTTGTCCTGGGGGGTAGTTGTCCTAGGGGGGTAGTCGTCCAGGGGGTGGTTTTCCGGGGGATGGTTGTCCGGGGGTAATTGTCCAGGGGGTAGTTGTCCGGATACGGTCGAGTAATCGATTCTACTCGACTCCCGTTCCGAGAACCGAGGAGTCGACTCCATGTTGTACGGAGTAGAGTACTCGTGCTCGGCGGTTCCGCGGTTCCGAGAGTCGATTCTGATGTGTGATAATACATAAGAGCCTCGGAATTGGCCCCAGAATGAGTGAAATTTTGAACTTCCAGTCATACCAGCACCGCTACTCGGCTCCGCAAAACGAAGCCAGCATGCAGCAGTGGGAAATATGAATGCACTTCGTGGTGTATGGACCCATTATCAGTGTGTGTTGTGTGTGTAGTGTGTGTATGTCGGACTGATTGTGTGTGTACAACGCTGTTAGCGCACACCTCGTTGTGATCAGCGAGGATCAACAGGAGAGCTTGGAAGAGAGAGAGCGAAAGAGAGATGGCAAGCCGCGAGAGAAATATTCAGAGGGTAGGGACAGAAAATATATACAATTATATTATTGCTGGTTACTGCATATTTAAATCCAGTGTAATGATATAAAAATAATTAAAACAAATCAATGAAATTTACTCCAGAATGAAAACTAAGTGTTTGAAGAATTAAAAAAAAATAAAATCACGATAAAGGAAGTAAGTCTAAGAAAAAAAATATTTAATTCAAAGAGAGCTTACATGTCTTTAAAAAAAATTCGCGGCACAAATATATTAATTGTGAAAGTACTTCAGAATTAAGAAATACATGTTGAGTCTTTTAAGCGAAGGAATAATAATGCTAACAATTTTTTAAAAAGATTACCGTAAGAGGGAAGAATGAAGAAAAATGTTGGTCACATATCAAAAGTAATGGTCAACCAGTAAAAAATCATCTCACTGAAAAAATATACAATATGGAAGAAACTTAAGTAAAAACCCCCTCCAAAATTTGAGGAAACATATATTATTAACGCCACAGTGACACCACTAAATAATAATTTGAGCTAAGCTACCCATTATCAATCGGAAGAATGAGTTTCGTTCGTTTGGAACCACAGAAAAAACATGGCGCGTACAGGCCATGTGAAAAATACAAAAAAGGAACATGACGTATAGCGCCACCTCCTGGTTATACCATGCACAGTCATCCAGCAGCCAGCTCGCGAAAACTTGAAAAAGACGAACGGTTTTCATCATTACAGCGCGAATTGATTATGGTTTTCGTCATTACAGTCATGAAATTGAAGCTTGTACTATGATTACCCTGGCCATGTATGTAGAATTTTGATAGTTATTTCATAAAGTGGAGTTTTTATATGAAAATCAGACATTTGTGAAAGCTGCACTATACACAATAGACTCTACAGCTACAGTGCAGTGACACATAGAAGCCATGTACCAGTACGGTGCACGCTACCGGGCCGGGCCTGCCGGAGTCGACTCTCCATGGAATCGAAATCGAGCATCTAGCATGCACTACTATAGGCAACATATGGTATTGCGTGCGATGCGGCCTCGGAGTCGACTCCCTTTGGAACCGAGACCTTGCGTCGGAATCGGAATCGGTTCTCTCTAAAAGCAGAACCGCCCAAGCCTAATTTACACTATATATATATATATATATATATATTTCTATTAATCATTTGAGTGATTAACAAATAATGGTCATCCATAGTCAACCAATCTCCGTAATAGCGTGTTTCATTTAAACAGTCATATTCATATATTCATGTAACAGATGGTATGCAGATTGTATATTATTTGATGATAAAAATATGCAATATTACTTATGGTGCTTTATAGAAAAAACGATGATGCTTTTAACTTTATAATAATTTAGTAGTTAGTAAGTAGTTAGTAGTAATAAGTAAGTATACTTACGAACAAAACTGACAAATTTGATTTAAAAAACTGACAAATTTGATAAAGCAATTTATACATTTTGAGAGGGTTTTGATTGTTTAGTATAATTCATATTGCAATTCCCAAACCATTCTCATTCATTATGTTGCTATTTTATATCATTCATTATTTATTCTCTCTGTTAAGAATGACATTTGTTGGTTGAAAATTCCATTATGCTATTACGTTCAACTATGCTGTTTAGAAAACGTTTCTAACTGTTTTATTCAATTATGTTGTTCAGAGATTGATCTGAAATAAAAATGGCCCATCGGAGGGTCAACAAACAAACAAAATATATTCATATACTTATGTTTTATACTATACTGAAATATTATTTTGTTTAAATGTCATAACATCTTCAAGTGAATATTAAACAATCACATGTAGGTCTATGTATGTAGTATAGGAACGAAGTAATTTTATAATCAGGCTCTATTGATTTGAGTTTTCAACGAGAAAAGATCTTGAAGGAGTCTTTAAACCTATATAAAGCCCACCCAACATGACGGATAGTTTCATGTTAACATATTTATAATTAAAACAATAAATTAATTACTTCAACAAGTGCCGAAATAGTTATTTCTCTTTTAGATTAGCTCTTTACTGTCACATCTTAATGAAGGTTCCAAAAGCAATAAACAAACACGTGAAAAAAAAAATCGTCTATACACCCCCCCCCCCCCCCCCTTCCCTCTTCATTTGCAACACAGATAAGATGATGTTGCGGTTACCAAAATGCAAAACAGAATTTTACAGGAAGTCATTTATTTTTTCAGGCAGTGAAATTTGGAAAGACAAAGGGAGTTGCACGTTGGCTACTGTTGATTTATGATACCCTGATTATCATTTATGTCCCCCCCCCCCCTAACACAATATCTAATTATAATGTCATATATTTCATAATTTTTCAGTATTTTTTTCTTACTGGGATCCGCATAAAAAAAAGGCTGCAAAACCAACATTCTCCTTGTGACATCACTTGTCAATCACCACCCAGAAAGTATTAACATTTCAGTAGATATTGATAAGTTAGATAGTCATAGTCAAGTGTTTTCTCACAACAGCATTCTACAAATACACCTTCCCTTACCTTTCTTTTGCAAGTGTATTGCATCATGCCTTTGTGAGAAAACACTTGAGAGTGACTATCCGACATAGCAATATCTATTTAAATGTTAATATTTTCTGAATCGTGATTAACAAGTGATGCACAAGGGGAATGTTGGTTTTTCAGCTTTTTCGTGGGATCCCAATCTTTAGATATGGTAGTGATCCTCGCCCCCTCATGTCACACACGTGGTTCTCAAGACAAGACGTGATTAGACAATGAATAGAGTCTAGTTAATTCTATTCATAAACACTCTATCAGACTCACTCAATAGATTGTGTCCAATTCCAAAATATTATTAAATTATTCTGCAATTCCATATTTCAATTCAATATCACTTTTTCAGTAATTTCCATGAAATTCTTTCTGATTTTTCATAATTTTTCTTGAATTTTCCTGTATTTCTTTATGTTTTTTTTCCAATTTCCTTAATAATGTCCTTGACACTTCCAGAGTTAAAATAAGGAAACTTCCTTGAAAGTGAAAGCCCTGGACTGATATCGAACAAATCTGCGTGTTTTGTCCTCTTTCCCATATTTGTTCCCCCTCATTATAGGGGGTTAGGGCATTACAAGCGCTCAGGAGTCCACCTACAAGCCGATGTTACTATGTAAGCCTATCTCTTCTAGTTCTGTAAACTGCAGGTGAGTTCCTGGTGTACCTGATACAAAATTCCTCCCCGATGACATTATGGTGCTGCACTCATGTCTGTATTCCGTTCACCGAGTAAGACCCTCCCACCCCCTAGGTCAACACATGAAAAGACATTAAAGCACTACGCCAAAGTACAAGACGGGTAGCATATTTCATTCTGTTTTTCACTGGGCCAAAAACAAGCCACGGTGTTTACATGTCAGCAATGGATTCACAGATTTTCAATTCAGAGTGGAGAAATAGTTAATGATGATCAGGTCTGTGCGATTACTTAGCAGCAGTCCTTTCAGCAAGGACTAATTAGATCAAGAGACCTTTAGAATAGAATGGTGTTCACAGACGTCGTGTATTCCTACATAAACATATAGCCATATTATGCCTAAAGTTATGTAGCAATAATGTAGAGCCTACTACATCATATTTGAGCCTGATAATAGTGTATATATAAGAATAACAAAAACAATAATAATGATAATGATTATAATAATAATTTTATTTTTATAATGGTAAAAATAATAAAAGTAATAATAAAAATAATAATGATGATAATAATAATAAAATGATAATACTACTAATAATAACAATAACATAAATAATAACGATCATAATAATAGTCACAATAAGTACAATGATAATACTACTACTAATTATTATATATTTTTTTCTCCCTTTCTTTCTTATTAAATCATTACTGAAACCCCTTCTTCCCCATTTTCGAAAAATCCTGACGTGAAACGAGGAATCAGTTATACTTGATCTTATATCAGCGTGAGACAAGCACAATTCCATTTTGGTCTAAGCTATTAAAGCCGAATGTCAAATCAAATGCAAAAAAAGATAGTGTATTCTTTTTCTGAAACAGGAAGTATACCAATTATTTTATTTGGCAGCTCTGATTACTTTTGTTTATTACATTTTGCCGTGTCATATTCACCAATTGTTCACTCATATTTTTTTCAGCTACGTCAAGTGGAACCGAATACCCCCCCCCCCCCCTTCTCTCTCTCTCTCTCTCTCTCTCTCTCTCTCCCTCATACATACAGACACACCAAAAATAGTTTTTAATGTAGTCTACCAGTGATTATGAGTAAAAAAGAAAATCGTTAAATTGTAGACCTACATAATTGTTCAAGAGAACACTGGAAGGCTTGCAACAAAAACATTATCATTCAGTGTGTTGCAAAACAAATTTCACCGTTCTAAAAACCTTCTAAGCCATTCTTGCGTTAATGCACCTCGAGAAAAATAAATACCGAAATATCTTCAAAGTGAGTTGCTTATCCGGTTATCAATAGGCTGTCTTGATGTCTAAACCAACTCAAATTAATAACTTCGTAAAAGTTCCATAGGTGTTGCTTTTAAACGGGGAAATGTATGATTTTGTTTGAGAACACTGCAGCTGGCAATAGAAAGAAAGGAATCGAAAATGACGTTGTAGTGGATACTGCATACTGAGTGATACTTGCAATGTATATATTCTATCAAAAAATAAGTTGAAGTGCACACTGCAGCTGGCAATAGGAAGAAAGGAATTGAAAATGACGTTGTAGTGGATACTGCATACTGAGTGATACTTGCAATGTATATATTCTATCAAAAAATAAGTTGAAGTGGATACTGCTTACTGACTGATACTTGTAATGTATACATTCTGTTGACGTTGTCTAGATTAGTATGTTCCTCCTTGATCACAATAATATTACGGTCACATGTCAGAGATTTTTTTCTCTGTTGATAGCGGAAATACTGCAACTTTATACGTCCTTTTTGCTTGCACTAGCTGTAGTGGTTTGGTCATGTACATAACTGGACTGGTAATGATAATATACATGTCACTTATGGAGCGTCTTTTCATGAGATACAAAGCGCATTTTATAACAGAAAAAAAAATTATAACAGAAAAAAAAAACAAGAAATAGTAGGAATAACATCGAGTACAAACAAAGGGGAACAACTCATATTAGGAAAGATGTGTTTTCAGAGACTTCTTAAATGTTGTAAGATTTGGGAAATTCTTCAATTTAAGGGGTATTACTAGTTGCAGAACGTGTTTTGTCAATGAATGCGTGAGCATGGAGTAGATGTGCTAGGTAGACTGGGGCTTGATTGTTAAAGGAGAATGAAACCCTGGGGAAAATCAGTTTTAATGAAAAGAGAGGATAAAGAGAAGCAATTTTTAAAAAAAGTTACATCAAAATCGGTTACAAAATGAGAAAGTTATGAAAGTTTGAAATGTCTCACTTTCCTTTCTATGGCGATCCTCAAATTGGAAATTTTGCTTCAAAGTGACAGGTTTTGTAGTACAACTCTGCAAATGTTTTGTACACAAAATTTCATATTCCCCCATTATCTCTCAAGGTGTAGCTTGTATCCTTCTTAGTTCAAGATATATCATGGGAAAATGTATTTGACACAACATATGTTGAGTTCACAAAAAAACAAGGAGCATCTTTAGAGATAAAGGGGAAAAATATGAAATTTTGTGTACAAAACATATTGAGAGTTGTACTACTAAACCTGCCATTTTGAAGCAACAGTGCCAGTTTGAGGATCGCCATAGAAAGTAGATTAAGACTTTTCAAACTTTCATAACTTTTTCATTTCGTAACCGATTTTGATGGAACTTTTTTAAAAATTGCTTCTCTCTATCCTCTCTTTTCATTAAAATGAATATTTTCCCAGGGTTTCATTCTGCTTTAATTCATTATTGTATAAAGTAAGGGCTAGGTTCGTATAATGTACATAATGCTATTATTAACACGAAGCGTAACGTAACTAGAATTCCTTGGAAAACTAACACCATCTTGCAAGGTGGAACCAATGGCAGAAGAAAGAAGGACATACCGACTAAAGATAACATAAACCAGTGGACAGATATGTCCTTTGACCAGCTAACTAGCTGAAGACGGAAAGTAACCAACTTTTTTTTTTTTATAATGCCTGAAGTGTCTAGTTAATGAAATCTGATGTTCCCATTGCCAAATCGTGTGCCATGGGCTCAAAATCGGCCATTTTGGCAGCCATTTTGAATTTTTGATGAAATTCCATAATTAGCTTATCTATTGAATTAGACATCATGCATGAATAAATAAAACAGCTTTTTTGAGTAATAATATGACGAGGAATCGATTCAGAGAGTTATTTTTGTGATTTGAGTAACCTGGATTCCACAAAACATCAAAAAGTGTAAAAAAGGTGATAAAATTTGAACACAAAAAAATCATGCATCCTGACGTCATCTTGTTTTTCATCTAGTAAAACAATGATAACCTGCAAATTTCTACTAAAATATGTTGAGAGGGGTCTAATCATGATTTTCATGCATAAATTTAAACATATATCTTTAAAAATGTACCAGTATGGTCAGCTTAATGACACCTCTCAGATTTGGAAATACATGCGTTTTCATGCAAAATCGAGGCCCATTGGCTATTGTGTGCGAAACCCCATAGACTTTTGTGTGTTAGAAGCGACACAGTTGAGACGCTTCTAACAGCATGTTTGGTAAGAGTTATACGTTGAGTTATGGGCATAAATGCATAAAATTAAATTGATATTTATAGTGTACATTGAGTACTTTGTAGTGCTTGATGGTTTTGTACTCAAAGACAGTAAAATATCATTTGAGACCAAATCGAACATAGATACACATTGCAATAGATTAGGGTTATGTTTGCGTATTAGAGAAGGCACGTTTCGAACCCTCTCCCAATATGATTGGTAAGATTCATGCATGTTCAAACCATAGACGTATGGTTCAAATATACACTGACGCTTAAAAATTAATATGATATGTGTCAATAATGCTGTACGTAACGGAAAGGTTTAAGAATAACAAAATTTCGTTGTTTAAGATAGAAACATGCATTCTTGCGATCGAACACACCTTGATATAAGTAATTAGAGGTGGATAGTTTGGGTCCCAGAATTTACACCGGAAGAACAGATTTACCAGCGAACATTAATGATTATCTTTAATGTCATTTTGGAATGCGTTGAAAGGATAATTTCATGATTTATAAACGTAGGTGTATCACTTTGTAAAGATACAAACAAAATATACCCGAGTGGAAATATGGAGTACTTTTTCAGATGGATAAATAAAGTTTCACAAAGTTAAGCCTACGGTACATGATCCAGATTTTCATTACAAGTAAAACTCCCTGCTAGAAATTGAGGTTACAGTTGCCCGAATATAAGGTGTCGGCGCCATTGTAGGTAATTTCACATTCATGGGGTGATGCAGTCCATAACCCTCCCCCTCCCCGCCTTATACACCTATGAAGATATTCATAATGATTATAATTCCGTATAATTTTCTAATTTATCTAAATTGTTTGCTAATTGTTGCTTAGAACATGCTGGTAATGATGATTTGCCTATGTTACTTTCCCCATTATTTTCTTTGATAGAGATGATTTTTTTTTTTTAATTGTGATGACGGTGGGGTCATAGTACTTGCATACTGTGATTACTCGTACTAAGAGTATTCACGTAAGTTTGTCGACATCATCCTTTTTGAGAAGTATCTTCGTCTCTCCTTTCACATCTCACCTCTCTATCTCTTTCTTTATTTCTTTCTCTTTTTTTTTTCTCTCTCTCTGTTCTTATCTCTTGCACACTTCCTCCCCTTTCATTTCTCAATTATCCCTCTCTCTATTTCTCACTCCCTGTTCTGTTCTTCCTCTCTCTCCCTCGTCTTTCCCTCTCTATCTCCCTTTCTCCACCTCCCCTCTCTTTCCCGCACTCTTCTTTTATGTTCATAGCTATCTTCCCTTCTTCTATTTATCTTCCAAGTCTCTTCATGTCCACCTTCTTCCTTCGTATTTTGTTCTGTCTTTCTGTCCATGCACCATCTTTCCCTCATCTCTGTTTCTGTCTGAAGTCCATCCCTAATTTCACCCTATATGTTTCTTCTTGTCCATCTCTCCCTCTCTGTTTCTCTCTGTGTCTCTCTGTTATCCTCTTTCTATGTCTATATTTTATTATCTCCTTCCGATCCCCTCAGCGCGCGCGCGCTCTCTATCTCTCTCTCTCTCTCTCTCTCTGTACTTCTCTCTTAACCATGCCCGTCTGTACCTTCGATGTCTGTCTTTGCCTTCCTTCTTCTCCCCCTCTCACTCTCTCCATTGGCATGACTGTCCTTCTCTGTCTACATCGCTCTCCTGTCTCCTCTCCTACTTCTTTCTGTCTCTATCTGTCTTTCTATTCCCCTTCCCTTTTTTCTCCCTGTCTCTCTCCTTCTGTCCAACGTCTTTCCCCTCCTTCTCTTAAATCGCTGCTCTCACCCCCTCACTCCCCTCCACCCATTTCCTTGTTCCATCTTTTCTCCCCACCTTCTCTTCTTGTCTGTTTGTATGTCTGTCTACCCCCCCCCCCCCTCTTTCATGCCTGTCTCTTTCTCTCTCTGTATATCCCCACCTTTTATTTCCTCCCTGTCATGCCTGTGTCTCTCCATCTCTCCCTCACTCTATTTCTCTCCCTTTCATATCAATAATCTGTTCTGTCTCCATTCTCATTAACTATCCCCCCTTCCCCCTCTCCCCATCACTAATTTGATCCTTCCCCCTCAGCCCGTGTTCTCTCTCTCTCTCTCTCTCTCTCTCCCCCTCTCCCTCTCTCATCTTACCACCCACTCCCTTGTACCATCTGATATTCCTCTTCCCTACCCGTCTCTCAGCTTGTCTGTCTTTTTCTCTCTCTGACTCTGTCTGTCGTCTGTCTTTTGCTCTCAATCATCCCCCGTCTCTCCTTTCTTCCCTGTCTTGCCTTGCCTTGCCTTGTCTTGTCTTGCCTTGCCTTCTCTTCTATTCTCTCTCCTCATCTACTCTCTCCCCACCCTTCTCAGTCACCATCTTTCTCTTACGTCCTTTATCCCTCTTTTCTCCCTGTCTCCCCTGCCTCTGCATCCTCTCTCCGTCTTTCTCCTCCCCTCCCTCTATATTACTCTCTCTCTCTCTCTTTCTCTCTTCCCTCTCTTTCTAAACCTCTCCTCTTGTTTTTTCCCTTTCTGCTATTAATTGATTTCATCAAATCATTCCCATAATTCAAAATGTCATAATATATAATTGAAAGATTTTTTTATTATCAAACCACAAGGAACACTCATCAATTACTAAAATGGGTGGTAAAATTGCTGTCAATGTCAAGTATTGTGGGATAAGATCTTTAAATTGAAAATATATTATCATCTTGATAAATTGTTGACTCTCTATTCTAAAGCAATATCGCATAATGTATATATTTCTAAAACAAAATATAAGGAAAAAGCACTTTTCCAACTAAAAATGTCATTAACTTCAACTTCAACCGTCAAGACAAGCACAAAATTGTTACCCTAATCCACTATGTATCTATGTCCAATTTGGTCTCAAACGATGAATTTTACTTTGAGTATAAACCATCAAGCACTACAAAGAACTCAATGTACACTATAGATATCAATTTAATTCTATGCATTTATGCCCATAACTCAAATCTCTTACCAAAACATGCTGGTAAAAGCGTCTCAACTTTGCCGCTTCTAACACACAGAAGTCTATGGGGTTTCGCACACATAGCCAATGGGCCTCGATTTTGCATGAAAAACGCATGTATTTCCTAATCCGAGAGGTACTGGTACATTTTTAAGGTATATATGTAAATTTATGCATGAAAATCATGGTTAGATCCCTCTCAACATACTTTAGTAAAAAAAAAAAATAAATAAATAAAATAAAAACAAAATAACTCTCTGAATCGATTCCTTGTCATATCATTGCTCAAAAAAGCTGTTTTATTAATGGTAATTATGGAATTTCATCAAAAATTCAAGATGGCTACCGAAATGGCCAATTTTGAACCCCATAGGACACGATTTGGCAATAGGAACATCAAAATTCATTAAATAGACACTTCAGGCATTATAAAATAGTTTGTTAAAAAATGTATCTCGATGGTGCACGGGAACCCCCCCCCCCCCCCCCCATTTAGATAGATAGATCTTGACAGAAAGACTATACTTTCGGTGGTTGTTGAGTCTAATTATGTTTACGAAAAAATGTTTTACAGATGACCTCTGTTCATTATCGATATGCTACCTTTTGTGATATTAATTTAGAGCTATGATTATACTGCTAGGTTGACCCTACATTTTTTTTGTTGTTGTTGTTGTTGAAAACTTAACACAATATATGAACAATAAGAGAATATCAGAGGAATATAAAATATTGTTTCAATACTCAATACTAAACTGGTATTTACTCTGTGAAATCAAACATGTTAATTTCACACTGTACTAATATGTTAAGTTGAATTAGATTGAAAAATACTCCATTTTAACAAATCATGTTCCTCTGACTGTGAGGCGGAGCAAAGTCTGTAGGATAAAAATTGATTAAAGAAATTCATATAAAATCGAGTATCTACCCTCTGTAGTAAAGTTTAAGAAGGCAAATGATGTTTAATAGTCATAATGTTTTTTTTTTATTTTAGCCCTCGGCTGAAGTGAGCTTGTCTTAATGTGTTCATTTAAAGGGTTCATGTTATCTCAGTGTATTTCCACTATTTCAGCATGCGATTCGACGAGAGTTATGTTTTGCCGCTTTTCAACCTCCATAACTTTTGTTATCGCAGGAAAAATGGCCAAATAAGGCACCTCATTCAGGAGATTTTTATATTTTGTCTCTACTCTGAACATTATAATGAATTACACCGTAACGTTTTTAAAATATGATTTTTTTTTTTTTTTTTTTTAATTACCGTCGATCTAACAAGTGAGCGAATGGGGACCAGAATTACTTATGTGAGCCCTAGCTAGAGTAACCTGCTACCAGGGTCGGATTATTTCTTTGACAATTCCATGCTGCGGTATCAGCATCATCCAGGGTCAAGTTGCCAGAAAATTCAGCGCTCGGTATAAATTGACTTTCATCGACCTTTTCGGACTTGGGGTCAAACTGCGTGAAATACAAACCAATTGGCCACTGGCGTTTTATAAGATATATGTGTTTTCACACAGAGTCAGCTGTATTGTGGAGGTGATCCTTCAACTCTTTCTGCTTTGTTGGGAATGTCTTCATCTCTCACTGGTAGGATGAAATTTTGCATGGGCCGTGTAACTAAGGA